>OZ023262.1:229698394-230045894 GCA_964006375.1 Tillus elongatus | reverse complement strand
TGTGTGTGTGTGTGTGTGTGTGTGTGTGTGTGTGTGTGTGTGTGTGTGTGTGTGTGTGTGTGTGTGTGTGTGTGTGTGTGTGTGTGTGTGTGTGTGTGTGTGTGTGTGTGTGTGTGTGTGTGTGTGTGTGTGTGTGTGTGTGTGTGTGTGTGTGTGTGTGTGTGTGTAAACAGAAAGTAAACCCGAAAATGGAGTCTAGTTTGCGCTCATTTGAAGAAATCTTTTTAGAACTCAAAAGCCGCGACCTCTTCGTTAACGAATTTTTTCTACGAAAATTAGCTAAAAATTATAGACCGTTAAACCATAAACTTAACTAAAACTACTGCCAAAGCATCAAAGAAAGGGTCTATTTGAAATAAATTTTCTGGAAATATTTTAGTAAAATGAAGAACAATGATGGTTGAAGCTGACATTTAAGGGTTTGCAGAACACTCTTTACACAATCCGTATTTCTTTCAGGTTCTTTGCCTAAATGTTGCTAATTTTGACGTTTCAAATCGCGACTTTTTACGTTTTGGGGAAAACCCCAATTTTTTTTTCTTTAAATTCCTCTAACTTTTTTGTCTTTAAACTTACAGACCTAAATTTTGGTAAATTATTCACCCTTCATATATATATATATATATATATATATATATATATATATATATATATATATATATATATATATATATATATCTTTAGGAATATTGAGAGTAGCGTGCTGATGATGAACCGGGACGGTTCGAAACTGCAGTCCACGCAAACCAATAAGAAATCACAAACGTACAGCAAACAAATAAAGTGTATATATATATATATATATATATATATATATATATATATATATATATATATATATATATATATATATATATATATATATATATATATATATATATATATATAAATATAATTGAAACTGACCCTGGATGTGGATTCTAAGGGGCCTAGTTCGCGGTTATTTGAAGACATTTTTTCTAAATTCAAAACTTGGGATCTCCTCGTTAGTGATTTTTTTTTTTTAAAGAAAATTCCCTAAAACAAGCACTTGTGAAGCCACGGGAAAAGTCTACGACTGTATTAAATATGGATCGGTTTCACTAAGTTAGGGCAAAAACAAAAAACCAGATATGCTATTCAAATTTGATTTAGGTCTTAAAACTTTCATCTCCTCTTTTTCAAATTATTTTTTATACAAAAACTCACTAAAAAACTCATCGGAATAACAACAATCAGATCAGATAACTGTAAAGTGAATGAGACTAAAAAAAATTGATAAAAAGTATAGTCACTAACCAGGATTAGAACTCGTCATCTTGGAGTCGATTATACGATGTGCAGGGACCTAGCCCACTGAACTACGCACCATATGCTTTTACTAGCAGGAATATCCTGTTGTTCAAGGTTTTACAATAGAGATTTTGCTTACATTTTAACCAAATCAAGAAAAATAACGACTTAGACACATATCTAGGAACCTGTTAGTGATTTCTTGTATTATTTTTCACACACATTCTGATCAATCAATTTTTACGTTTTAACTTTCTTGAATCAGATTTAATTAATTAAAAACTTATCTACCTCTAACTTTTTTGTCTTTTAAGATTGAGATCTAAATTTATGACAGAAAGCAGCGTACCAAATTTAGTTGCCCTCACTTTGTTATTTACAGAGATATAAATTTTTTTCGAAAGAAAAACAAAATTTTCCGGGAAAACCTGGGCAGATTTTTCCGACTAACGAACTTATCCAAGCCACTTTCAAAAGGGAGGTATTTGCCAAATTTGATCATATTCGGACCACCTATAAAACTGAAACTGACCCCGGATATGGGTTCTAGGGGGCCTAGTTCGCGGTCATTTGAAGACATTTTTTCAAAATTCTAAGTCGGGATCTCCTCATTAATGAAAATTCACCAATAAAACCAAAATAGTGGTGTACTCCATCAGAGTCATCACAATATAAAAATCCAATTTTTTATATAATAAAATGTTATATAATAAAATCACAGCTAATATAAATAATGCGCATTAAGATCAAGGGGTTTAAGAAAATATAATGTGTAAGAAACATGATGGAATAGAAGTTATAGGTTGTTAATGAACTAACTTAACGGTAGACATAAAAAATAATTTTTGAGAAAATATTCAATAATTCACTTGTTAGACCAAAGTTGTAAGAGAAACGTTAATAAAATGCGTAGCCGAATAACTCGTCTACGGTTTAAGATATAGATAATGCTAGTCTATGCAATTGCGGTTAAACCAAATGCAAGAAAATTCAACATTTCTGAGAAGTAGATACAAAAGCCAAAGTTAATAGTTTTTAAATATAAATATTTGAAATGTAAAACCAGTTGAATAAATATTGAATGTAGAAAATTAAGTAACAGCTAATTAAAGTGTGTTTTTTATTATTTTTTAACGTCGGCCTATTTCCGAGACTATGGCTAATCACCACCGCCAGGGAGCAGTTTCACCTCACTATCCTGGAAATTTTGCCGAACCCCTGCCTTCCTGTAAGAAGGGTAGGGATCTTTAACGTGCCCAACATCGCATGGACACGAGACCGACGGCTTTACGCCCCCTCCGAAGGGCGGAACGTGCAGACATTCAACTTGCTAAAATACAATGCCAAAACCTCGGCTGATGTAAATGTTACAGTTTGTACTAAAAAAGTGAAAGGAGTACCCTGGAATCGAACCCAGTACCCTTCTATTCAGAGGCACACGTTCTTACCCCTGAACCACCGAGGTTCTGTTAATTAAAGTGAACCAGCACCAATTTCAATTAATTAGGAAGACAAGCTATCAAGGGTTTGAAAATATGATGCAAATAGAAAAAAGAGAAATAAATTAGTTATGAATGCTTAAACCCGTGATATAGTTAAAAGACAAGTTATACTAAATAAGTGTGGTTTATACCAAAACAGATCTAGGTTTATTATTATAATATTCAACATAATTAGTTCGGCACGGGAAGAAAATTTTTAAATCCTAAGATATGTGATAAATTTTGAGATGGTTCAAGTATTTAAAGTAGGGCTGTCTTATAACATAAGATAGCTTAAAGTCTAAAGAAAATTGGCAACTACACAGCTCAAAGAGTAAATCCTATAATAAGATGTTATTTCAAAATTAATAACTGGAAGCTGGAGATTTGTGAAGGTCATGACTCTTAGGCATAAGAAACATAGAAAGTATCTTGACTGTAGATCATTGAAAAGGACAGAAAATGCATGTTTAGCTGGCATTATTACGTTTGAGAATTAAGCATCATTCAGCTTAATAAGAGCAAAAAATAGAGAATTTGTATAAAGAACTTAAATATTTTGGCGTTTGTCTTAAAAGTTACAATCTAACATAATATGTGCATACGCTACAGAAGTTCTTGTAACTAACGAATACAAAAATATTGTGGAAAACCTATATAAACAAAGATATGTAAAATTCTAGGTGATTCTGTTCATTATCATCAAAGTGAAAGCTGGGTTAGTATATTGTTTGAAAATGAGAGATCAGGTTAATTATTTTGAAATAACCTAGATGTTAGTAAAGTTTGACAGGATAAACATACATAAACTTTTATTCAACCTTCTGATGACACTAACTTTGTTAGCGAAACGATGGTCAGGTCTGAAAATTGTTATGTGATGAATTGAGTTCGCTTAATTGTACCTATCAGTGTTCATCACGGGTTCCAGTTTTCATTCATTCAGGGTAAATATCTTACCTGTTTGTAATATTTCAAAGACGTCTTTGAATATTCTTGTTGATTAGTAGATGTATGCAATTAAAGTGGAACATTCTTATAAAAAAAGTCTTCGCGCATCAAGCGCGTTATGGTAGCTAATTTTCGTGGAACTGTTTTTGTTGTTAAATATGTATTTTTTAAGAAAAACATGAAAGTTAGTAGATAGTCTAACCTTTATAGTGGAAACAATGTACCGTGTTTAAATTTGTGTTTGAAAAAGTACAAACATTTTCGGACGATAAATTTACAATTTATCAACGAACCTATCCCCGCAATTTACACAGAAACTACAACAGCCAAGATATAATTATTCACAGAAGGCTTTTTGACAGAAATTAAAAGAATGTTTAATGAAGATTTGCATACAACTTGTTTCATGAAAATATGCAATTTTTTAAGATTTTCTGAGTAGTCTTACACAAAAAATACATAAAATTCTCCTTATGACAATTACAACAACAAAAAATTTACACGAAAATTTGCTAAACAAATTTATTTTCGCGAAAATGCGAAAACATTTTTTCACGTAAATTTGAATTTTTTTACAAAACATTTTCAAAGCTTTTCATGTGATATATTTTTTACCTATCTCAAGCCGTTAAGGAAATAATATTATTATTTGGAAAATTTGACAACCTGCATCCATTAATGAAAAAAATATTGTTTTTCCGCAACCAGCATAGGTGAAAGTCTCAGTTTTCGTTGCTGTTTGTCAGTAGGTAGATATATCACGATATGCCATAAAAATCAAATTAATGCATAGTGTCAACAAAAAAACGGACTTTTGGTAGAACACAGAAGGGCCAGTAATGCGGGGTTTTTAAGTGAAACCACCTATATTTTATAAAAAGCATAGCAAGATAAATTGGTTTTCTATCTAAAAGTACTTTGTGAAGTTATACCTATTCTTAGAGATTTTTGACTTGCAAAAATCAAAATATGACAAGTAAGATTTTTAAACTCCGCAAAATAATACAAATTTTTAATTCCCATTCAACCTGTCATCTGACCAAAAAATGCTGAAACATACCTAGTTTATTATTTACAACATACTAAAAAATTACACAATTTGCAGTTCCCTATATAGTCAAATAAAATAACAAATAGAAGATAAACACATAAATAAAGGTCAATAATTAAACTGCTTAAAACGCCCCCCTTTAACTATAAAACATTCTTGGATTTGTGTCAGAACATGATGCGTTGTTCTGCTTCTTTTTTACAGGAGTCTAGAGACAGGGGAGACAATCGTTGGAGGATCAATTGGGAAGATGGCTTGAAGTGCCACAAATTAATAATTGTGCATTATGGAATGCATAATAATAAATTTGTGGCACTTCAAGCCATCGAGCCAAATGATCCTCCAACGTGTCGATTTCTTCACAGCCATGGCGTTATGCATAAATCATTCTGTACATTTGTAAGCTATTCCTAGGTCTTTTTCAGCATAATGACGTGACACATGTGGATTTGGCTGTTTCTGGATATTGGCTTTTAGGGCTTTAAGTTCATGTTTAATGCGAGTTGAGTGGGCTCTGTCCCGTGGTGCTCTTGATATGGACACTACGTGGAGGGAAATCCTGTCTGTATGTATTTCCGGGTCATTTTTTGCAATTTTTGGGCCCTCGCCGAGCCTTCTCAAAAGTGACCACGCTTTCCTGCTGCATTTTTTGAAGTCTAGGCTGCTGACTGTTTATGTCCACCGTTCTTGGCGGGCTATATCCAGTCTGTGCAACAGCCCATCAGCCATTTCCCTGTCTCCGCTCTCGAGACATGCCCTGTACCGCTCCTCACAGTCATTATTCCAGCCTGGTATGTATTCCTTACGGAATCCTCTGGGTATGGTATTTTTTGCTGTTTCGATAATCGCTCCTCTGAACCTCTGGTAGTTTTCGGTTGTTGGTGGGATCCAGCCTATGCATTTATCGAGTCTGTTGGACTAGCTCTCTCAGTCCGCTTTCTTAAAATTCCATCTTGGTCGTGGAAAGGATGTGATAAGTGGGATACATATGCCAATCTCTATAATAGCCGGTCTGTGCTGGCTATGAGGGAACTCTGCCAGAATTCTACGGGTTGCTCTTAATGGTGTATTGTCATCGTTTGTGCTTACAAAGCATATATCGGGGTTGTACTCCTGATTCCATGCTGCATATTTGAACGATCCCCGTTGTTAAGCGTCAAACACAAAGTTTGCGTTATTAACATCTGCCCAGTTCATTAATATTTCGCCATTGTAGTCTGTATTCCTGTATTTCCACAGCGTGTGGAAATCTCCTACATAGACAGCTGGGTGGGGTGAGGTAGGCAGGTCGTCAGGTGACCAGGTGATAGCGGGAGGTATATAAATATTGCTAATGTTTATTTCTCCTACCCTGATGACTACCTTGTGGATATTGTTTGAGATAGATATTTTACACAGTTGAGCATGTTCGATAGATGAGCGAACGTAGGTTGTGACCCCGTAAGCATGGTGGTATGTTGCCCCGATCAGGTCGTACCCCGGTATCCTGCCTCTTTTGACAAGCTGGTCTTAGTTTTCCGCATGGGTTTCCTGTATGGCAATGACGTCAATATCACTACTCACTTAGACTTTATGAAGGACTTGGCACTTAGCCCAGCTTATTCCATTTATATTGAGTTGGCAGATCCTGAGACTTGGTCCAAGATTTCTTGTCGGTAGGTCCTGAGGAGGACCGGTTGGATTAAATGTCGCGTCAGGCATCATGTGCTTTAGCCGGAAGATCACAAGATTGCCCGGCTGCCAAGTTTGTTAGCTCTTTAGCGTTACCCAGGATGCACCACGAGGAGGCGAGCTAACTTTGCACCCCAGACAAATATAGTATTTCAATATTAAAGATATACCGAAAAAATATATTAGCGCAATATTAGCTTCATATTGTTCCTCTGCAATGACTTTCTGCCACCTGCTTGAACAAAAACCAATACTTCTTCAATATTACAGCGATATAATGATTTCAGAGAAAAAAATATTAATGTAATATTGGCTTAGAATTTGAAATATTGAGCCAATTAAACATATTTAACCAACAAAGGCCCAATATCAATATTATCTTTATACATGGGTAAGCGTACTTTAACAATGTTCGCCACCTGTATAAGACCTTTAATGGGAACATATATAGATAGATGTTTTGAAATAGGATATAATTCTTTTTATTTGCAAGGTAAAATAAAAAGACAAAAACCGAAAGCCGGCAATCAATATCAAGTGAAAAATCTATTTCAGCTCACATATTTTATGACGTGTGAGATTTGATGAATAATAAAATACCCCTGATCCCTCTGTCGGTTTTATGTAGGAGCATGAACGAATTTTTCACGTTCAACCCTCTGAATAAACAACTTTTCGAACTCATGAATAATGAAAATAAAAATTCAGGTCGGCGATATTTATCAAATTCCGAGTGTATACATTCGGCATCAATAATGCAAACTGTATCGATAATTAAATTGACGTAAACTTCCTGACAAAACTTTTCTAAATAATAGAGGTAAGACTTTGCATTTGAAAAACAAGAAATCACAAACAATACATAAATCAAGAGCGACTTTTCAGATAACGAAATCAGTGATTCAATCGTAGAAATTCTAATTGGTATGAGGGAGAGACGTGTGTGTCGTAGTTTTCCCCTGGCCCTTTGAAGGGTGTAATCCATCAAGGCCGTGCAACCCCGGTCAAATACACCATCTCGCTCATACAATTCGTTCTGTCTTTCTCGGCCTGACGCGATCATTTTTCTCCGAGGTCCGTTCCATCATCGCGTCACATCCGCCCCACCCTCCGAGCGACGTTGCCAAATGGAACGTCGAATTTTATTTATGACCCCTCAGATCTGTTTCTGTAATTAATGATTGGGCTGATATCACAGCCGCTTCTGTTTCTACGCCGTAATCGAATATTATGTGAACATGCTACGATGAATTCTATCATTACTGATTGGTTCTTGCACATTTATTTTTACGCTTTTGTTTACTAAATTACATATCATGTATAAATCATACACCATATATCATAGAACAACTTTAATAACTATTACATCTATATAAAAAATATGTATTGGACTGCAACATTTTTTAAACTAACACACCGCCAAAACAGTTGTAAAAAACGGCACTTGAACTATATAGGGATAACTTGACAATTACCATAAACGTCACTATTACAGTCTTGAGGCGATGTCGCCTGGTCGTCGCCATCAGCTCTTATCATTTTAATGTAGCTCACGCACTTGGCGTACAGGTTTTCCAGAAGTGTTCATCTTGGTCTACCTCTTTCTTTTTTTTTCTGTGAATTTTCGATAAGAACAGTATAACCGACGTGTCAAAAAGGTGAGACTTTTGGAAAATTTCTCCAAACGAGCGCGAGATAGAGCCCCTAGAACCAATATTTGGGGTCAGCTAAGATGCTTGATTCTCTCTCTCTCTCTCTCTCTCTCTCTATATATATATATATATATATATATATATATATATATATATATATATATATATATATATATATATATATATATATATATATATATAATCAGACATTTCTCCTAATATTCTGTAGTTATTAGTTATATATTATTATAGTTTTTCTTTCGGAATAAATATTTAACAATATCTTTTTAACATCGGCTTATTTCCGTGACTATGGACAGTCACCGACGACAGGGAGCAGTGTCACCTCACTATCCTGGATATTTTGCCGAACCACTGCTTTTCTGTAAAGAGGGTAGAGATCTTTAACGTCTCCAACATCGCGTGGACACCTCACCGACTTCCTTACGCCCCCTCCGAATGCGGAACGTGAAGACATTTGACTTGCTTAAATACACTGCCAGAACCTCGGCTGGTGTTAATTTATTACAGTATGTACTGAGAAACTGAAAGGGGAACCCTGGGAATCGGACCCAGTACCCTTCGGTTCAGAGGCACACATTCTTACCCCTGGACCACCGAGGCTCTATATATAACAATAATATAATATAGTATATTTTGTTTTGTTGGTTTTTACTCCGCTTAGGTTATAAATTATTTCAGTTATATATATATATATATATATATATATATATATATATATATATATATATATATATATGTCTATATATTGCTATGATAAGAAGCCTAAGGCAGGTTGATATTTAGTTTAGTAATTTAAAAGCCAAATTGAAAATAGTAAAATTAAAAAATTATGTGTTTTAGGTAGTCAGAATGAAATATTTAATTATAAGAAAACGAATTATATTTTATTAGCTTTAAATGTAAACAGAGATAATAACAAGTCTTAAAATTTTAATGTACAACTGACTAATCAAGTAATTTTTAAGAAAGTTTAAAATCTTTAGGTTAAGTTTAGTCCAAACAGTGAGAGTTATAAAGTTGAACTTGGCGCGTATGAACATAGTTTTTGTACTCACATATTTAAGTAGTAGTGGTTTAATAAATCATGAACTTTCAAGGAAGTGATTGTTTTGTCTAATCTGTGAATGAACAGCAACCATTGGACCATGTGAAAAATAATTTGCACGTTTGAAATTCACACAAAGGAATTGGCTGAGAAGAATTTTGTCACATTCGGCATCTTCGATAACAAAAAAAACGATTTTGAGAGAGAGAAGCGAACACCACGCTTCTTAAACATCCATTGTGTTATTATCAAAATTATATTAAAAACTTGTAATAAAATCCAGTATAAGTGTTTAAAACAACAGTGTATAATCGGCATTCCTGTGGCATATGTTTTGGTAACAAAGAATAAGCTCCCACAGTAAATAAGTGATTGGTAACAATACGTATTTGAACAGACGCCGTTAGTCGCCAAGGTATTTATCAATAAAGTTTAAATATAAACATGATTATCGTAACTTCATATCGAAACAACTCAAAAGTAATAAGGCATTGTCAATAAGAACTGTTATAAGCCCCGAAATGCCATTCACGTCTAAAATTCAATATTAATAGATTTTAGAACGGTAAAATAGAGAGACTCAAGTAAATCTCCATAGATATCGTTACGTTACACTCGTAAGAATGTTAAATAAATTAAGTATCAACCATTTTGCATCAAAGCCGTTGCCATATAAACAATAAATTGAATTTAGGTGAAAAATAGCAGTTTGCAGAAGAGTAAAGCGGCAAATTCAAAGTCAGTTTGAACTGCAAACTTATATTAAAAGTAATTTATAAATTTAAATGGCCAATATTTAAAGTTAGAGGATCCAGTAAGATAATTAATGTGAAACAAAATATAAATTGTCAATTCTCGATTAAATTATTCATATTATGATAAAATTGTTAAAATATAAAACAGTCATTAATAGAAAATAAGTTTTTAAATTGTGATATTTTGTGGTTTAATTCCTATCAAGGTACACAATTTTAAGACAAACCATACAGAAAATTTAGGTAAAAGGGCAAAGGTAAGAATTTTCAATTGATTCCACTGCATCCCTGCAGAATAGAGCCTACATGAAGCCGAGGATAAAATAAGAAGAAAACAAATTAAATTAAAAAAAAAGGTAAATTTATTCAATTTAATATTATAAATATAAATCTTTTTAATATTAGTTATAATTCTTAAAATTAACAGAAATTTTACTTATATATACATAGAGGTGTTTTAAAAGTGTCAGGATTTGAGTTACGAATTAAATTTAATAATATAGTGAACCTTATAATCAATAAATAAATAAATTTAAAGGCGCCCAACTATATAAAATTTGAGATTCACAATTATAGAGCATAATATCCATCACAATATCAAGTATACATATAAGAGTCTAATACATCTAAAACTTTACAAAACATACATACAATTTCACAAAATATACTCAAACTACACTTAATATACATAAATTTACTTAAACATTTAAACGATTTAAAAACAAAGTACACTATTAAAACATAATAATTATACACCCAAATCGTGAGGACATAACCTATACTAATAATAATAATAATAATTATATATATATATATATATATATATATATATATATATATATATATATATATATATATATATATATATATATATAATTCTGGGTTGGTTTATATTGTTATATGCTTGTATATACAAAAGTGTCACATTTATGCTTCAAAACAATCTGTGTGCAGGTACCTCGCAGTAAAATAATATGTTTGTAATATAAAATTTTCTTCTTAGATGCTTATTGACTGAGCTCCTACAAAAAAAAATCAGCTATCGTGAGCCCCCCAAAAAAAACACAATATCAAATAATGACTTCCCAACTATTAATAATTTTTTATTCGAGCTAAAGAAAAACGTTATCACTAGTACATTATTTCCAATTTGATCCAGTGTCGGGCTTGGAATCAAAAACACATTATTATTTTGAAATTATTAACAAGAAAAGCTTAAGATAAATTACAAAAAGTGAAATTAAAGCGTCATAATGAAAATAATATAGTAAAAAAATCGCAGTAGTAATAAAAAGGTCTGGAAGCAGCAGGTTCGCTATGGAAGTGAATTTTCATAAAACTGTTTTTAATGGCAAATATGTCTTTTTATTAAGAGCAGGCACAAATTTGGTTACCAGTATAACCTATACAGTAGAAACAATAATGTGCCATACTTCGCCAAAATAACTGTATTGTTTCAAAATTTTCTGAAAATAAACTTAAAATGTTCCTGAAAAAACTGGTTTCATGGTCAACAAACCCTAGGCTAATAGCAAAATGGGTTACTGAAATTTGAAGCATACAAACATGCAATTTCAATGCATTTCGATAGAAAATTAAAGAATATCGATTCGATTTACAAAAAAAAAGAAAGTTTCTATCACTAACGAATTATGGGCCATGCTGTGATTGCAATAAGTCTCCTCAATAGCGACTTTGTTCTATGGAAATTCGCTTGAAAATATAGCTTATTAAACCATAAACTCTACTATAACTATCGCAAAAGCATCAGAAAAAGGGTCAGTTTAAATGAATTTACTGCAAATATTGCTGAATAAGCTGAAATTTGGGGTTTTGTAAAACACACCTCTTGCCACATTTTTTTCTACACAACCCATACTCGTTTTAGGCTCTTTCTCTAAGAGTTGCCAATTTTGACGTTTCAAATTGCGACTTTTACATTTTAAGAAGAAAAATTATAAAACGTTCAAAGTCGTTATAAGACACTTGGAGAATCCAAATCACCACAACATATCTTTTTAAAGACCTGACGATCCTTTCACTAACATGGTTAGCATCATCAGTGGATGACAAATTCTAAGCTGCTTACTACTAAGCATCGATGCTAGGACTATTCAAACCGAATTAAGTCTTAACTGTTTTCGTCTCCTCTTTAATTTTTTTATTCCAAAATTCGCGAAAAAAATCATCGGAATTACGGTAAAATCAAATTTAAAAAAAAGTGAGGGCATACTTAGGAGGTTAGCGTCATCAGTGGATCAACAATTCTAAACTGATTACTACTAAACATCGCTGTTAGGACAATAACAAAAATGTTCGGGACGTCCTAAGTGTATTATAGTAGCGAATTTTCATCAGAGTTGCACACTATTAGTAAGGTATATTTTAAAAACTAATTCTTTAAATTTAAATGGACCTGGGAGACCGGTTTTGAAGGTCCCAGTTAGCGACTATTTGGAGACGTTTATATTTTCTATGGAGCTAGAAAATTATAATTTCGTAGGGGTATAAGTACTGCAAGTCTCCTTAAAAAATTGTGTTACAAATTTCATTAAAGTAACAAAAGTTATCTAGAAAAAATTAATTATTTACAAAGGGAATCTACCTGCCAAATCATAATTACGTCAGGTATTTTCCTTTTAATTGCTTGGATCGTTTTGTTTTTGTCAACTCAATCGAAATAGTTTTTGCAAACAAAACAACAACAAAGTTTTTTTAAAACCAGCTTGGAGTCACCCGCGAAGCTCATTATGTTATTTTATTTTATTTAGTACCCACGCTGCGTTTACATAGGTGTTACTATGGTTCAAGATTGAAGATTATGGTTTAATAGGAAATTGAGTTATCGGATTTCAAATATTTTTACAAAAATTATCTACGATAATGTATTTGCTGCACCCAGACCTTTTTCAACACTTATTTACTGTTGCTGTATCCACACTTTTTGAAAATGATAAAATATTGTAGCTCTCTATGTAAGACTGACAAACAAGGCAACCTAAATTTCATGTTTGGAAAAATATTTTAAACAAATGAAATCGGGTAACAATTTAAATCTAAATTGAAAATCTTGGTTCGCTGCTTTGTCACCCTTCTGCACCCTTAATGCATAAACAAGAACAATGCAAACAAAAAAAAGTTTCTTGGGAACAACCCGAAAGAAAATTACGGGACATGCGGTGATTATAGGGGTTCTGGGCGAAATAAACAAAATTTTAAGGACGTATATCTCCAAAATGGGATAAAGGTAGCTTATAGAGGTCCAACTAAGCCGGTTCTTTTGCAAATTCCGCTCACGTTTCTTTTTTAACTTCTTCCCCGCCCAACAGCCCTATTCAGTACTGGTCCTGTAACTTTCTTGGGAGCTATTTGTAAGAAAAATTTCTATTGGTTTGTGCATCCAGAAGGATATCTAAGCATGTTTTAATTTTTTTCTAAAAATCCCCCGTGTGCTAATCTGCAAATTTAATGAAAATTTCATATTTATTTACAAGACGAATGTAGCTGGCAAATTATAAACGTGGCAGATATTTTTCCTTATTAGTCGCTTGGATGATCAGTTTTAGCCAACTCAGTCGAACAAGTTTCTGCAAACAAAATAACAAAAATGGTTTTCTAAAACAAATCTGTCGTTGCCTGTGAAGCTCATTGTGTTATTTTTAAAATTTAGTACCCACGCTGCTTTTATATAGGTTCCAGTATGTACCAATACTGAAGATACTAGTTTAATGGGAAATTGAATTATCACCATTAGGAATATTTTTACGAAAATTCGCTACCATAACACACTTGCTGCACCTAAACTCTTTTCAATACTTATTTACTATTGCTGTATCCACACTTTTTGAAAATAAAATAAATAAGTATAAGCCATCCAAAATTTTGAAATTAAAATTTTAATAATATACGCTAAACATCTGTTTGTAGGTATACTTTATACTACTGCATATTATGTAGTTTCATTTACCTCAATTTTTCCATATACGAGGTGAAGAGTAAATAGAGTCTAAAAGTAAGCAATAAGTACCTTATGCTAAGATTCTAAGGTATCAGCGGCAGCGGAGTCGATTTAGAGGTTACATTCTTCTTCTTCTCTGTTTATGACGTCGCTAAACAATGAACAAGAAGAATATAACCTCGAATTCAGACTTCCTCTGCTGTCAGTTGGCAGAATAACAAATGACAAATAGGTAATTGATGTTGTCGGATTTAAGTAGGAGAGCGAGATGGCTTTTAAATGCGCCGAAAAATTTGAAGCTTAATATTTATACATAATAAAACGTAGTTCTAGATTACCTTTAAAAAAAAATGAATAAATTTCATTAAATGTTTTATTTATTTCTATATATTTTTCTGATATCTTGAGTTGTTTTTTCTTGAGAGTTTTGGGAAATGGCAACCCCGCTGGTTGTTTATTGTGACATTGTAGCCTGTTCGTTTGAAGTTTGATTTGGGGCATTTGTTTGCAATATCAGCGTAACCCTGATATATCTGCCTGGCCTTGTCTAACACTATAGGCACTCAATATTTTATTAACCGATTAAGTTAAATCTTGGTAGAGATGACTCCTTATACGATATCTACATGCATGTAAATTTCTAGTTTCATATTTCTAGTAATTTAAAAGATATTGCGTTTTCAAACAGTTTTTCGCATTTTTTCTAAAAGTATTTTAGTGTCAAAACTGTATAATTTTGTTTCGATTGGTGAAGTATTTTTTGAGTTATCGGTTGGATACTTATATATATATATATATATATATATATATATATATATATATATATATATATATATATATATATATATATATAGGTTCTAGGGGCCCTAATTAGCGCTCATCGGAAGAAATTTTTTAAAAATCTTACCATCGATACCTCTCTATTAGTGATTTTTTTAATGAAAAAGTACTAACAATAACATTGGCTATTCAAATCCAATTAGGTCTTAAAAGCTGTCATCTCCTCTTCAATGATTTTTTTATACAAGAATTCGCAAAAAATATATAGGAATTACGCTATCTGAGCAGATACCGGTAAAATGAAAAAAAAAAAGTGAGGTCACACTTAAGATTAGAACTCGAATATATTATCTGACCGGTAAACTTCAATTTTAACTTTAATAAACTTTATTTATATCACTTATAATATTTACAATGTAATGTACAATAATTAGAGTGTATTACAATGCACCAGCGAGTTATTAAATCGCTCTTACAAAGTATATTTAATAATATAAGTACAACATCTTGTTTACATTTGTATTTTTTGTTTGTTTATGTGCAAACGTCTACAGAGGAGATAAACTTATAGATATGATTTAACAAAATAGCAGGAAAAATACGACTAACAAAAACCTGGGGTAAAAATCTAGTTTTAATATTTTACAATGTAATTCTATTAGTTAACTAAATAAATATTATACAGACACACGTATACACATATCTAAATTATACATATAGAGTATTTACAATTGTTATAAAATTACCTAAATCCTAACTACACTTAACATTATCAACGGGATGCTTATGCCTCATTTTTAACCAGTTCTTTTCTGTAGTGTATTTAACATTATTATTTAGCGGTGGTATGTTTCTTGGTAGAATTTCATATTTTCGTAAGGGAGTCTATGTTTATTTATAAAAGGTAAGTTGTGTAAGTAGATAGTGGGTAAAGGAATTCATTATGGGAGAGTTGTGTGCTATAAAATTTATTTGATGTTTCATTAAATTGATTGCCAATATAATTAATATTTGACAATTCATGCAGGTCTTTGATTTTAGCGATTTTTCCTTAATTCGCAAATGAGGAGATCTGTATTTATTTTTTGAGTTATATATATATATATATATATATATATATATATATATATATATATATATATATATATATATATATATATATATATATCCGACCGATAACTCAAAAAATAATGGACCAATCTTGATCAAATTTGGTGAGTACCCCTTCCTTTTGCAAGTGGCTTGGATAAGTTCGTTAGCCAGGAAAATCGGACCAGGTTTTGTGTTTTATTTCTAAAAAACATGATATCTCCGGAAATAAGGGCAACCAAATTTGCTACTCGTGTTTCTATTATATCTTTATAACTCTGTACCAAAATTTAGGTTTCTAGCTTTAAAGACAAAGAAGTTATGGGCAGTTAAAGAAACAAATTTTGGAGTTTTCCTCAAAACGTAAAACTCGTAATTTTAAACGTCAAAATTGGCAATGTTTAGTCAAAGAACGTGAAACAAATACGGATTGTGAAAAGAAAATGTTACAAGAAGAGTGTTCTGCAAACCCTTAAGTTTCAGATTTAACAGTCATCGCCCTTCATTTTACTAAAATATTTACAGAAAATTCATTTCAAATAGATCCTTTTTCTGATGCTTTGGCTGTCGGTTTAGTTAAGTTGATGCTTTCGCTGTAAGTTTAGTGAAGTTTATGGTTTAACCGTCTTTAATTTTTTTTTTAGCTAATTTTTGTGGAACAAATTCGTTAATGCATTTTTGCATTTTTTATCGAAATATGATGCGTTTGTAAGAAAAAAACCTGGACGCACTAAGTGCGTTTTGGTAACGAATCTTAAGGTAAATTTGCAGTTTAGCTTCCGAACGCTTTTCAAAAAACTGTTTCCAGAAAACTGCCTAAGGCCTCCTCTGGATCCACAAAACCTAAGAAAAATTTCTTGTTCTCACCCCCCAAGGAAGTTACGGTACCAGGAGTGAGTAGAGGTGCTGAGCGGGGTAGGTAGTAACAAGGAAATAAGAGCAGAAAATTCGAAAAAAGGGCTTGAAAGCTGTCTTTTTCACACCTTGAAGCCATATCCTCCTTAAACCCTGCCTACCCCGCACAGAACTCCTATCCCCCCAGGTGCCGTAACTTCCTTGGCAGGTAGGAACAAGACATTTTTCTTGTGGTTTATACAGCGAGGGTGGTTGTATGCAGGCGAGGGGGAAGGAAAATCTCCACGACGATGCAGTCCCCCCCCCCCCCCCGTCAGAAGTCTAGGAGCGGTGGTGGTCTGCTTCGTCGTAGGCATTTTCCTTGCCCCCTCTTGTGCATACAACCACCCTCGTTGCATAAACCACAAGAAAAACTTCTTGTTCATACCCCCCAAGGAAGTTACGTGACCTGGAGCAAATAGGGTTGCTGTGCGGGGTAGGCAGGGTTTAATGGGGATATGGCTTCAAATAAACAGCTTTTAAGCAGTTTTATTCGTATTTTCTGCTCATATTTCCTTTTGACTACCTACCCCGCCCAGCACCCCTATTCACTCCCAGTCCCGTAACTTCCTTGGGGAGTGTGAACAAGAAATTTTTCTTGTGGTTTGTGCATCCAGGTGAGGTCCTAGTAATGTTTCTGAAAACAATTTTTTGAAAAGCGTTCGGGAGCTAATTTGCAAATTTACCAAATTTTCATTAAATCCTTCAAATTTCAATAACTCAATTTGCTATTAACGTAAGGTTTGTTGGTTAGGAAGCCAACATTTAGTTTATTTTCGGAAAATTTTTGTGTATTTTCAAACCATAACTAATTTGGATAAAATATAGTACATTGTTTCTATTACAGAGGCTATACCGGTAATCAGATTGATGCCTGCTCGCATTTGCCATTAAAAACATTTTTATGGAAATTCACTTCCATAACACACTTGCTGCATCCAGACTTTTCAAAAATGTTTATATATTTTCAAACAATAAAGTTATTTCAATGAAATATGGCACATTGTTTCTACTATATAGGCAACCAAGTTTGATGCCTGCTTTCATCAAAGAAAGACATTTGCTATTCAAACTAATTTAAAGAAAAGTCGCTACCATAACGCACTTGCTGCGTCCAGATTTTTTTTCATATCTATTTTTGTTGAGGAAAAATGTGGAACGCTTCACGATTTTACGTGTCATCCTTGCGCAGGGGCCATGCTAATCTTCTCTATGTCATTCCAATTTTGATATAAGGACCGCCGAAGCGAGTACTGACCGTAAACGCTTCAAGCACTGAGCTACACTTAACATGACAGAAGTAGTGTACTAACGTGTATATAGTATAGTTTGTTAATATTCTACCGTCTTAATTATTTATAGCACACATTTTCGTGCTCGTATAATGTTTTATATGTTTTAATAGATTTTACGACGTTAATCTAACAAAAAATTTGAAATTTTTGTCGCCGATGCCTTACTTCCACACGTTGTCACGATGTGGAAGTAATACAAGATATCTAAAAGTATGTTTCCGAATGTAGTTTCCTTTTTTGTATACATAGTCTAATTCTATGATTAAAATTACATTGTACCCTTGCAAAAATGTTTCTGTCGTTTTTTACTTCCTTAGCAGCTGAAATAATTTTTTGACGAAGCATTTCCATACTACCAATGGGCTCGGAAGTAACAATATTTTTTGGTGACACCCATAAAAAGTAATATGGATGTGAGGTACGGTGATCGCGCAGGCCATTTGACGGGTGCATATCGACCTATCCATCTCACAGAAAAATGTGGATTTAACCATTGCCTAACAGCTAATGTGCTATTGACAGGAGCTCCGTCATGCGTGTACCACATGTTTTCACGGATAGCTAGTGGCGCATAGAGCAGCAACATTTGGAGTCGCTCATTAAAAAATCTCAAGTGCACCGAGACGCCGAGGAAGAATAATAATAAAAACTCACAAAAAGATAATTTCCTATAGTTCCTGTCCATTCATTTAAACAAAAATTATGCTAAAATCTCGAGTAACAAACTTGGTGTGGCGTTTGATCAGACCAGGAGTGAATATTGTGATAGCTTATTAAACCATGCCTTTCAGATGATGCTTCATCTACAAACAAAATATTAGATAAAATATTTACATTTTCTCTTGAAATATTTATAAACCATTGACAAAAATCTATTCTGCTACGTAAATCCGCAGGAATCAATTTTTGCACATGTTGGTGGTAGGTGTATAAAAGTGTATTATGAGGGATCTTCCAAATTGGGATATGAGAAACATTGTACTGTGCCGACAATTTCCTTGTACTTGTCTCAAGATTGTTGTTGCCAAGGACCACTCCTTCAAGATCCACATTGCGAATCAGAAGTCTTCTTCCAGTGCCTTCACATCGAGTTGAATTTATCCGTTCTCTCTAAGTCTTGTTTGTAACGCCGCGAAAGTTTTTCTACTAGGAACGCGGCGACTAGAATATATGGCATGATAAAGTCTTAAAGGAGCCGCGGTGGTTCAGTGGTTAGAACGTGTGCCTCTGACCCGAATGTTACTGGGTTCGATCTCAGGGTTCACCTTTCACTTTTTCAGTCCATACTGTACAATTAGCATCAACCGAGGTTGTGATATTGCATTTAAGCAAGTTGAATGTCTGCACGTTCCGCCCTTCGGAGGAGGGGTAAATCCGGCGGCCCGGTGTACATGCGATGTTGGGCACGTTAAAGATCTCTACGCCCCATACAGAAAGGCAGGGGCTCGGCAAGATTTCGAGGTTAGTGTGGTTAGAGTGCTCTCTGGAGTCGGTGGTTGGCCATAGTCGCGGAAATAGGCCAATGTTAAAGAAACAAAACACACAAAAAGTCTTAAGGCAGCAGCACAATTCTTGTATCATTCAATAAATTCTTGCAACATAGCAACATACTCGGCTTTGGTGTAATTTGCCATATTATTAAATTGTGTGTGTGTGTTTTGACAATGGCTGGTTATATAATGCTTCTAATACAACGGACTCTGTTGCAAGTAATGTGATTATAATTTTAGAGTGGACACCTGAAACACCCAAACTCGTCCATTATATCAACGTAACACAGAAGTGGCTTATTATATTATGCATTCGATAAGTGGGTGATCATCGGAAATTATATGCATTTCATTTATTACATAAGCGGTGCAACTTCAGGTTTGCCAGTGAAAAACCCTTATTTTTTAAATTAGATTTGCGTTATATGGCTGCATTTATTCATGGTTGAAACACTGTTATGTTCGGTGTAGAGTGGCGAGTTGGCTAATTTCGCCCCGTTGTGAAAAATCGCGAAATATATCAATAAGTACAGACACAACTCACAGAAAGTTCGTTAAATATTAGTGGGAATCAAGGTGGTTGCCTAAGAAACAGTGACAAATCATAGTGGTTTTTTTTATTCGAATACTAGGGGTGTGATGCCAAAAGCTTCAGAAAAGGTATGTAACAACAGTACCTATTTAAAACTTTAAAAAGTGTGGACGCAGTAAGTGCGGTATGGATGTGGATTTTCATAAACTGCTATTAATAGCAAATATGTCTCTCTAATGCAAGCAGGCATCAGTCTGGTTATAGGTATAGCCTATATAGTAGAAACAGTGTACCATGTTTTATCAAAATTACTTATTGTTTGAAAATGTACAAAAATTTTCCGAAAGTTAACTTTAAATGTTTCCGAGAAAACTGGTTTCCTAGCCAACAAACCTTAGGTTAATAGCAAATTATAGTATTGAAATTTGAAGGATTTAATGAGAATTCGGTACCAAAACGCACTTACTGCGTCTAGACTTTTTTTCTTACAAATATGCCTCATATTTCGATAAAAAACGTAAAAATTCAATAATATAAGGGTGTTCGAAAAAAAAACAATTGCAGGGATCACCAACGATTATGGACCGCCCAGTGATTGTCAAAATATTTTTATAAGATGCAACTTAAGACACACTATACTTCACGTATACAATTTTTCTCGTATATTGTATAATAACAATTATATTGAGCTTTACCGTAGAAATGCGTCACCTTGTATATATGCAAAGAGATAAAAACCGAAAGTAAACCGGGATATGGATTCTAGGGGCCTAGTTTGCGCTCATTTGAAGAAATATTTTTAGAATTGAAAAGTCGCGGTCTCTTCAACAACGAATTTTTCTACGAAAATTAGCTAAAAATTATAGACCGTTAAACCATAAACTTAACTAAACCTGCAGCCAAAGCATCAGAGAGAGTGTCTATTTGAAATGAATTTTCTGTAAACATTTTAGTAAAATGAAGGTCAATGGCGGTTGAAGCTGAAATTTAAGGGTTTGCAGAACACTTTTCTGGCGCTTTACATTAGTTTCAGGTGCTTTGCCTAAATGTTGCGAATTTTGACGTTTCAAATCGCGACATTGCCGTTTTGAGGAAAACCCCAATTTTTCTTTAAATGCCTTGTAACTTTTTGTCTTCTGACTTAGTTTTGGTTTTGGTGTGTGGGTCACTGCTTATAATACAAATACGCGTACCAAATTATGGCTGTTCTTACTTTGTTATCTCCGGAGATATATTTTTTTCCGAAAGAAACACAAAATTTTCTGGAAGGTACTCACCATGAAAATCGCCCAATTATTTTGAGTTATCGCTGTGACACACACACACACACACACACACACACACACACATATATATATATATATATATATATATATATATATATATATATATATATATATATATATAAACAAATAAAAATTGAAACTGATCCCGGAGCTGGGTTTTAGGGATTCCAGTTTGCGCTCACTTAAGGAAATTTTATCAAAATTTAAAAGTTGGAATCGCCTCTAAGTGATTTTTTTTAAAGAAAATTCACAAAAAGTTTCCACAGATATAATAGCAATCATTGAAATATTTCTGATACCATCATGTTTCCAGTTATACTGGAAATTGTTATTACCTGTCATGCTTAAAATAAAATATGAAGCCTTTAATTGCCCTTACGTTATTGCGTTTTGTATTTTTTATCGAACTATAATGCATGATTGTAAGGAAAAAAATATATTTTTCATCGTTTTCGATTTATTTTAATCGTTTTGCAATTCTTTACGTTTTCGGTATGTACAAAAAATCGTGATATGGCGTTTTTATCAAGAGTGATATGAAAACAATGCATTTAGATTTAGATTTTCGTTTATATTATTCGTCGATAAAATTCAGATGATATAATATACAGTCCATGACTTGACCACAAAGAAAATATTCATAATCCTGTACCTATAAACTTCTGAAACGTTATGTTACTCGAGTTTTAATGAAAAAATATTAGTTTTCACCAAATCACCCCTCTATTATCCCCTACCCCATTAAGCGACCTTGTCCAAAAACAATTTGAAGCGTTACTTGGTCAGGTGCTAACCGGATGCCAAATTTGAAGATGATATCTCAATTCGTTTGAAAGTTATTACGCCTAATAACAGAGAGACGTACAGGCTGACAGACTGACCGACCGACAGACCGATAGATTAAAAAAATGTCGTCAAAAATTTAAGTTTTCTATATGTTTTGAGACTTTTTACGCCGTTTTATCCAAAAAAATTTAAAAATTGCTGTCACCGATATTCTACCTCCCCACATTCAACCCTTAATTTAATTTCAGCACAGAATACCATTGATGAAATTGAAAGTTTTCTTATAAACAAACCCTAACACGTAACATTACTCGAGTTTTAACGAAAAAATATCAATTTTCACCATTTCATCCCCCATTTATCCCCTACCCTCTGGAGCGATTTTATCCAAAAACAATCCGAACCGTTCGTTTGTCGGGAGCTAACTGTCTACCAAATTTGAAGACGATATATCAATTCCTTCCAAAGTTATCGTAGCTACAAACACGCGACATACAGACCGACCGATCGACCGACAGACACAAAAAATTTTCTCTCTCAAATCATGTTTTCTATACGTTCTGATACTTTTTACGACGTTTAAGCGAAACAATTTTTGAAATTTTTGTCGTCGATGACATACTATTTCCACATGTATTGACGATGTGGAAGTCATAACTAATTTGATAGGATTATCTATGTTTACATTTCCATAATACATAAGTAGTTGATAAATTGTTTTCACAAATGTCAATAGGGCCTACAAATCGATAGATGTAAATAACATTCTCATTTCTGACAGCTTGTGACATGAAAATATGAGTATTTCTAACCTTATGTTTTTGTTTTAAATGAAAATTTTTTTTCATTTCCTTTTTTTTTCATTTTTATTTAAAAGTAAGGTAAATAATATAAATGTTATGTAATGTTTTACCAAGTTTACCTGTAAAAAATATCAGTTTTCGCAAGATTTTTTTAGTGTTTCCGTAGAAATCACTTTTTGTACGTTTTTTTTGTGAAATGTTGATAATTAATAATAAAGTTTGATAAGTTATTGTATATTTCATTCTTTTTTTCGAATTTTCGGTAATATATAATTTTCTCAATTACTGAAGCCAATTTTTTAAGAACAAATGGCAATTTTTGGTGATTGTAATTGTTTGCAAATTTTTCAAATATGTTTTGAAAATTTTTCTCAAAAAGTCATTTGTGGATAATCACATCTTGGCAGATGTGTTAAAGAGGTTTGTTGGCCAAGAAAGTCTGACCAGTTTTTCGGGAGCACCTTAGGTTCATTTTCGGAAAATCCATGTACTTTTTCAAACAATAATGTTATTTTGATAAAACATGCGGAATTTTTTCTACTAGGTATATAGGTTATACTGTTAACCAAATTTGATGCCTCTAAGCCATATTTATTATTAAAAACATTATTATGATGATTCACTACCATAACGCACCTGCTGCGTCCCGGATTTCCCAACTTGTATTAACTTTTAGACCAACGTTTTTTTAACGCAAACCATTTTTATAAACATTCACTACCATAACATCTATTATTATTATTATTATTATTATTATTATTATTATTATTATTATTATTATTATTATTATTATTATTATTATTATTATTATTATTATTATTATTATTATTATTATTATTATTATTATTATTATTATTATTATTATTATTATTATTATTATTATTATTATTATTATTATTATTATTATTATTATTATTATTATTATTATTATTACTATCGACTTTAGCCTGAAGGGCTTTCACATTCCCTCGAAGGGGAACAATCACTCATCTCAGATACCAAAGGGTCTGAGCTCATATGGAGCCCTTTCCAAGTCATCGGGCCCTGAACGACAACGTGATACATTTTCGTTTGCCAGGAATTTCCGTACGGTGGGCGCAGTTGCAAGTATTACCGCCTTCTGCATAACCTTATAAAGATGCTCTCCAAGACCCAGTCTCTTAATGTTCTCTCAATGATTCTTAACAACCACACCAGTTGACGGCATGACTTTTGGAATCACTCGGACATTATCTGCCCTCCAGTGTCTCTTTACTTATATCTCGAGGTTTCTGTATTTAATGGTCTTCTCGTTGTACTTTAGCTGTATATTATTATTATTTGAAATGGCCACATCAGTCAGCGTCACTTGGTTGCAGGACTCATCCACTATCTGGCCTGTTGTGGGCAACTCGTTGGTCTGTGAGTAAGGTGCGATCCTAGTGCAACCTGTATTCTGAGTTCTCTAGAACAGGCTCAGGAGTGTATTTGTAGTAGGGCACCTTACTAAGATTTAAAAGTCCCAGTTTTAGATCCAGTTTTTTAATGAAATATTTTAGCAATTGCGTCGTGCCTCTTTTTATACTCTGTTGCAGCAAACACTTGACATACTCCGGTAACGTGCTGGATAGTCTCTGATGACTAACACCAAAATCCACATTTGTCATCTTGGACTGAATTATCTCCAACTATATACTTCAGGTAGTTTCTTGTTGGGATGACCTGATCTTGTATGGCCAGCAAAAACCCCTCTGTATCTGGAAACATCTTTCTGGACACCAACCAGTAGTTCGACGCCAATTTGACGACATGTGCTTGGGAGGTCTCATTCGGATGTCGCCGATAGAAAGGCTTCTGCATTCAAGATTTCAGCTTGTCCTGATCAGTCCGATGGTGACTTTGTATTTCACTTTCTTTTAATTGTAGCGATGTTGAATCATCTGCCTTGCATATGGCACGGTGTAGTTCAGAAGTAAGCGCCTGCCGATGAAAACGTGTACGCAGGTTCACTATCTGCTGGTCCAACTTTTTACCAATATCCAACACTCCTCTTCCACCTTGGTGTCTAGGTAGGGTTACTCGTTCTATAGCACTACGGGGGTGATCATTTTTGGATTTTGTTAGGAGTGTTCGCACCTTCCGTTGTAGATTTTCGATGTCCGTTTTACTCCAGTTCACAATTCCAAATGAGTACACGGTGAAAACTGGAACTTGTGATGAGCACTAATAAGTACACTTGGAGAACACCCAAATCACCACAACACATATTTCAGAGACCTCACGATCGTTTCGTTGACAATGTCAACATCTTCAGAGGAAGAAAATTCTAAAGTACACTTGGAGAACACACAAATCACCACAACACATATTTCAGAGACCTTACGCGTTGACAATGTCAACATCTTCAGAGGAAGCATTTCGTTGACAATGTCAACATCTTCAGAGGAAGAAAATTCTAGAATTTTCTTCCTTTGAAGATGTTGGCATTGTCAACGAAACGATCGTAGGGTTTCTGAAATATGTTTTGTGGTGATTTGGGTGTTCTCCAAGTGTACTTATCCCCAAATGAGTAACTAAGTGCAGAACATACATATGTAATCAAAGCTTTAGTCAGTTCTTGCTGTTAAGATGTGATCGCACCACCTGCTTTATACGTTTCGTAAACTCATTTGTCAGATCTTTTTTATTTCTTCATTACCGAGTGGTTTATTTTCCTCGCTGCTGTATTCCCAGGTATTTATAACACTTTTTTACATCCATCGAGGCAATTTGCTGGCCATTCTGCATTTCATATACACCTGGTTGTATTTTCCCTCTGACTACACATAAGGTGACCCATTCGCATGTTAGTTTCTCTGGAAAACCCTTCCACGATTTTAAGGAATTATTCCAGGTGGTTCCTTGTGGAGGCTATCAACTTAAGATCATCCAAATACAGCAGATCATTTAGACCCATTTGCTCCCTGCCATTGCTTTTTATACTGAAGTCATATCTCGTGAAGTTCTGGGGATTTGATAGTGGATTCAATGCGAGGAAGAACCACAATGAGCCTGTTATTATTATTATTATTATTGTGTGTGTGTGTGTTTTTTTTATTTTTTATTTCTTTAATTTTGGCCTATTTCCGCCTCTATAGCCAATCACCAGGTATCAGCTTCACCTCACTATCCCAGAAATTGTGCCCAATCCCTGCCTGCTGTAAGGAGAGTAGGGATCTTTAACGTGCCCAACATTTCATGGATCCGGGACGGACGACTTTACGTCCCCTCCGAAGGGTGGAACGTGCAGACATTCAACTTGCTTAAATTCAATGCCACAACCTCGGTTGATGTTAATTGTACAGTATGTACTGAAAAAGTTAAAGGAGTACCCTTGGTTTGAACCCAGTACCCTTCGGTTCAGAGGCACACGTTCTTACCACTGAACCACCGAGGCTCTATATTATTATTATTATTATTATTATTATTATTATTATTATTATTATTATTATTATTATTATTATTATTATTATTATTATTATTATTATTATTTAGTTTTAAATTACAGACGAAGTGATATTAAGGCAGAATTTTTGTAAAACAGTGTATTCTATTTACGTTAATATGTATTAGGCAACTCTTTAAAATCATTTCGCGGACATCTTTCATTTAGGTAGTTAAAAAACCTTTCCGTTTCACTGTAGGCAATAAAGCCGACATCTATTCTCATATTTCCCAACAACAAAGCTGCCGATAAACCGTCAGGTATCTAGTTTTTTCACGTAAACCCAACCGGATTTGTTAGTGACAAATCGTGGATGAGCGCAGCATTTTCTGAAGTGTATACATTGATTGTTAATCATAGCAGGCCATATAAGTGAAGCGAGTACAGTGATGTATGTCGGGGCAGCGCCCAGTCATTTATAAACGGGGCAAAAATTGCATTTGACATGGTGATCCTGAGAAAATCGGATATAGGAATTTAGGTGCGTTCAATACAGTCTAGAGTTCTAGAGCCTACACGTGCGTGTAGCAGATAACAGGAGATTTTTGGACATTTGACTAATTTCACCCCATTAATCTGTTTCAACTTTGGCTGCACTCGGTTATTGCCTTTTACCTTTACAGAGGGTAACGCACCTTTAGTTTGCGGAAACCGTGTTAGGCGATATTAAAGTTACAAAGAAAGGCCTTGTATTTGACTCAGGTATTCTATTATAATATAGGGTTGAATAATGAACGGGACGACCTTGTGATAATTCCCATACACCTCAAGAAAGACGCAAAGGTGTATTTCTGTGTGATATCAATCATTTCGGACATAATGCATGAGTTTAGCGAGTTTGTTTTCCGGATTCTTCCATGGTGGTATGTGTTTATGAGACACTTTAATTTATTACTATTGTGATGAGAATATTAAACACTTAGTTAAGGACAATTCTCTAAAATAATGTGTTACCTGTGTAAGTGTGTCATTAATTAAAGTAACACTTTTTTAGTGAGTTTTAAAGTTATTTAAATGAGCGTGAACTAGGCCCCCTAGAACACATATCCGGGGTCAGCTCCATTTTTATATGTTTATACAGGTTGTTTCAAAAATGATGGTCAAGTGCACATTCAGAAAAAAAAAACAAGACTATTTTTTCATATAAACATGGGTCCGCAAATGCTTCGTTTTAGTGAATTTTCTTAAAAAAATTCACTAATGAAATTGAATTTTGAAAAAATTTCTTCAAATGAGCGCTAATTAGGCCCCCCAGAACACATATCCGGGGTCAGTTTCAATTTTTATGTGTTTATATATATATATATATATATATATATATATATATATATATATATATATATATATATATATATATATATATATATATATATATATATCACACCGATAACTCAAAAAATAATGGGCCGATTTTTATTAAATTTGGTGAATAAATTCATTTTGCAAATGGCTTAGATACGTTCGTTAGCCAAGAAAATCTGCCCAGGTCTTCCCGGAAAATTTTGTGTTTCCTTTCGAAAAAAAATTCTATCTCCGGAATTAACAAAGTAAGGGAAAGAAAATTTGGTACGCTCATTTACATCCTCATAGGTAAGATACCTACCAAAACTTAGCTATGTAGATCAAAATACAAAAAAGTTATAGGCATTTAAAGAAAAATAAATTGGGGTTTTCCTCAAAACATCAAAGTTGCGATTTAAAACGTCAAAATTTAGGCAAATAACTAGAATCTAATACGGACTATGGAAATCAAATGTCTCAAGAAGGATGTTTTACAAACCCTGACGTCTTAGTTTCAACCGTCATTGTCCTTCATTTTACTAAAATGTTTCAAGAAAATTCATTTCAAATAGACCCTTTCTCTGATGCTTGGCAGTAGTATTAGCTATAGAGTTTATCGTTTAATGGTATATATTTTTTGTGGAATTTTAGTAAAAAATCAATAAAGCTCAATATATCCGTTATTATACAAGATATGATATAAATTAGTATATATTAAATATAGGGTGTATTGAGCTCCATCTTAAAAAAATATTTCTACAATTACAGGATGGCCCATAAGTCGTTGGTGATACAAATTTTCTTTTTTGTTTAATCAAACACGCCTTATGTTATTGCATTTTTGCATTTTCCATTGAAATATAATGCATGTTTGTAAGAAAAGAAATTCTGCATGCAGCAAGTGCGTTATGGTAGCGAATTTTGATCAAATGTTTCATATTTGAATAGCCTAATTTGCTATTAACCTATCAGGTTGACCAAGAAACGAGTTTTTCCGGGAACACTTTAAGTTTACTTTTGGAAAATTTTGTACATTTTCACACAATAAAGTTATTTTTATGAAACATGGAACATTGTTTTTACTATATAGGTTATACTGGTAACCAAAATTGATGCCTGCTTTCTTAAAAATAACACACATATTTTCAATAAAAACATTTTTATGAAAATTCACTACCATAACGCACTTGCTGCGTCCAGAGTTTTTTTTAAATACAGCGTGTTAGTTATTTGTTTTTGTCAGTTTTTCACGAATAAGTCTGATTCAAATTAAAATTTTGGCGTGAAAGTTGACACGCGGGGGTTTTTGAGGGTAAGAAATTTAAACATGTTATTGGTAATAACACTGCTGGTAGAGGGCACCACCTGTAAGAATATGCTTGCATTCAATTGGCTATAATTTTTTGACACCCAGTAATATCGACCTACCGTGTAGCTACATTGCAGCCCTTATCAATTGTAAGCAAAAGAGGTATATTTAATATAAATCTCTCAGACACACCATTTTCGAGATATTTCAATTTTTGTATGTCGATGTCGCTCAAAAATTAATTTTTTTTCAAGTAATTAATTGTATTGTCTGCAAATTTTAACAAGAAATAAAAAAGTTGATAACATTCTTTGATACCCGACTACAATAAATGTTAAAAATGGCCACCTTCCACTTCAATACACTTTCGTATTCTGCGGAGCATACAACGTCGTACTCTGTGAAATATTTCTGGTGTATTTCTAATTTGTTCGCATCCAAGTACAATTCTTTGCTGCAGATCATCAACATTTGCTTCATAAACAATATTTTGAGATGCCCCCATAAATAAAAGTCCATAGGATTTAAATCAGGGGATCGAGCCGGTCATGGCTGAGGTCCGCCGCGTCCGATTCATCTGCGTCCAAAAGTATTGCTTAGGTAACTTCTGACATTTAGGGCGAAATGTGGGGAGGCTCCGTCATGCATAAACCACAGGTTATGTCTTGTGTCGAGAGGTACATTTTCTAATAACCCATTTAGCTGGTTTTACATGAATTCGAAAAGTTGTAACATTAAGTCTGTGAGTTAAAAAAAATGTTCCTATCAAATTACACGATACAGTTCCAGCCCATACATTTAAAGAAACTTGCTGTTGATGATGCCTTTCAAAAACTGCGTGGGGAGTTTCGTCAGCCCAAATATGGCTGTTACGAAAATTGACGATCCCGTCGTGCCTAAATCCAGACTCGTCGGTAGACAATGCACAATTCAACAAGTTCTCTGCATTATTATGTTAAAGAAACCATTAGCAAAATCGTAGGCGGGGTATAAAATCTCTTTCAGGCGATAGTGCCTGCACACGTTGGATGTAATATGGAAGCAATTGCTGCTCGTGAAGAACCCGTCATATCGTTGCATTGGATGATCCCAGATGATTGGCCATTTACCTAGTACTGATTTTTGGATTTTGTTCAATTTCATCAAGAACAGCCTCTTCAAAATCAGGATTTCGTGCACTTCGCGGTCTGCCTCGATCAGCAGTAACTTTATTAAAGGTACCTGGTAAAATATATATATATATATATATATATATATATATATATATATATATATATATATTCGAAAGAGATAGATCGATGTATTAGATAATGTAAGTATGTACCTGTTTCTAGCAGACGGATGTCAATCCGTTGAAACATCCTTCTGTCTAGAATTCTCCGCTTTGGGAAGGCTCCTTCATACAGTCGTTTCGCCTCATAACAGTTACCAAAAGCCAGTGAATACATAACATGCATGTCTGTTACTTCATTGTTGCTAAAAACTTCCATATTTAATTAGAAAAATTACGGACAATACAATTAATTACTTAAAAATAGTGAGTAGTCTCAAACGTAAAAGTCAAATGTAGTATATGTCACGACGAAAACGCAAAAGTCCCGTAACGATGGAAACCACTTTGTTAAATGGTTTGTTCAAAGTTTGTTATCACGGCTTTTTATTTAATTTTTATGACTGTGTCTTGTCAGTTCTTTTTTCTGGTAAGATTTTAATTTTTAACTAGAGAATAAGAAAGTTAAGTTTATACATACTGATAGCAATTAAAAGGTGAAAAATGTATTTCTATGATTTGTGGCAGAGTTAATTTTTGAGCGCCATGGACATACAAAAACTGAAATGGTGTGTCTGAGAGATTTAAATCAAGTTTACATTTTTTGCTTACAACTGATAAGGGCTGCGATGTAGCTATACGGTAGGTCGATATTACTGGGTGTCAACAAATTATAGCCAAATGAATGCAAGCCATGTCTTACAGGTGGCGCCCTCTGCCAGCAGTGTTATTAACAATAACATATTTAAAAATCTTGCCCTCGAAAACCAATTTTCACGCCAAAATTTTAATTTGACTCGGACTTATTCGTGAAAAACTGACAAAACAAATAATTTTAACGCCCTGAATTTAAAAAAACTCTGGACGCAGCAAGTGCGTTATGGAAGTGAATTTTCATAAAAATGTTTTTAATTACAAATATATCGCTGTAATGCGAGCAGGCATCAATTTGGTTACCGGTATAACCTATATAGTAGGAACAGTGTATCATATTTTATCAAAATAATTATTTGAAAATGTACAAAACTTTTCGGAAAATAAACTTTAAATGTTTCTGAGAAAACTGGTCTCCTAGCCAATGAACCTAAGGTTAATAGCAAATTGAGTTATTGAAATTTGAAACATTTAATGAAAATTTGCAACCAAAACGCCCTTGCTGCGTTCATACAAAAAATTTCCGAAAATACAGTTAAATGTTGGTTTCCTAACCAACAAAACTTACGTTAATAGCAAATGAGTTATTGAAATTTGGAGGACTTAATGAAAATTTGCTACCAAAACGCACTTACTGTGTCCAAATTTTTTCTTACAAACATGCATCATATTTCGATAAAATATGCTAAAATGCAGTAACGAATTTGTTCTACGAAAATTAGCTAAAAATTATAGACCGTTAAACCATAAACTTCACTAAACCTACAGCGAAAGCATCAACTTAACTAAACCGACAGGCAAAACATCAGAGAAAGGGTTTATTTGAAATGAATTTTCTGGGAATATTTTAGTAAAATGAAGGACAATGACGATTGAAACTAAGACTTCAGGCTTTGTAAAACATTCTTTTTGAGACCTTTTCCTTCCATAGCTCATATTAGTGTCAGGTTCATTGCCTAAATATTACCAATTTTGACGTTTAAAATCGCGATTTTGACGTTTTGAGGAAAAGCCAAATGTATTTTTCTTTGAATGCCTGTAACTTTTTTTTCCTTTAACCTACGGAGCTAAATTTTGGTAGGTAACTTGCCTATAATGATATAAACCCGCGTATGAAATTTGGTTGCCCTTACTTTGTTAATATTGGAGATATAATTTTCTTTCGAAAGAAATCATAAAATTTTCCGGGAAAACCTCGGCGGATTTTCCTGGCTAACGAACTTATTCAAGCCACTTGCGAAAGGAAGGTACTCACCAATTTTGACGTTTAAAATCGCTATTTTGACGTTTTGAGGAAAACCCAAATTTATTGTTCTTTAAATGCCTGTAACTTTTTTGTCCTTTAACCTACAGAGCTAAATTTTCGTAGGTATTTTACACACAATGATATATGTGTGAAATTTGGTTGCCCTTACTTTGTTAATTCCGGAGAAATAAATTTTTTTCGATTTTTTTCGAAAGAAAACACAAAATTTTCCGGGAAAACCTCGGCGGATTTTCCTGGCTAACGAACTTATCCAAGCCACTTGTGAAAGGAAGGTATTCACCAAGTTTTATCAAAATCGGTCCATATTTTTTTAGTTATAGGTGTGACACATAAATATATAAATATATATATATATATATATATATATATATATATATATATATATATATATATATATATATATATATATATATATATATATAAACATATAAAGTCTGAAACCGACCTCGGATTTGGGTTCCAGGGGTCCTAATTAGCGCTCATTTGAAAAAAATTTTTCAAAATTCGAAAGTCGGGATCTCCTCATTAGTGAATTTTTTTTAAGAAAATTCACTAAAAAAGGAAATTTGTATCACCGACGACTTATGGACCACCCTGTGATTGCAGAAATATTATTTTAAGATGTAGCTCAAGACACCCTATAATTAATATATACAAATTTTCTTCATATCTTATATAATAACGGATATATTGAGCTTTATTAATTTTTTACGAAAATTCGACAAAAATTATATACCATTAAATGATAAACTCTATAGCTAAGGCTACTGCCAAGCATCAGAGAAAGGGTCTATTTGAAATGAATTTTCTGCAAATATTTTAGTAAAATGAAGGACAATGACGGTTGAAACTAAGACTTTAGGGTTTGTAAAACATCCTTCTTGAGACATTTTATTTCTATAGCCCGTATTAGATTTAAGTTATTTGCGTAAATGTTGCCAATTTTGACATTTTAAATCGCCACTTTGACGTTTTGAGGAAAACCCCAATTTATTTATTTTTAAATGCCTATAACTTTTTTGTCTTTTGACCGACATAGCTAAATTTTGGTAGGTAACTTACCTATAAGGATGTAAACCTGCGTACCAAATTTGGTTGCCCTTACTTTGTTAATTCCTGAGATATAAATTTTTTTCGAAAGAAAATACAAAATTTTCCGGGAAAACCTGGGCAGATTTTCCTGACTAACGAACTTATCCAAGCCATTTGCAAAAGGAATTTTTTCACCAAATTTGATCAAAATCGGCCCATTATTTTTTGAGTTATCGGTGTGATACATATATATATATATAAATATATATATATATATATATATATATATATATATATATATATATATATATATATATATATATATATATATATATATATATATATATATATATATATATATATATATATATATATATATATATATATATATATATATATATATATATATATATATATAAACATATAACAATTGAAACTGACCCCGGATATGTTTTCTGGGGGGCCTAATTAGTGCTCATTTGAAGAAATTTTTTCAAAATTCAAAAGTCGGGATCTCCTCATTAGTGAATTTTTTTTAAGAAAATTCACTAAAACTAAGCATTGGGGACCCATGTTTATATAAAAAAATAGTCTTATTTTTTTGTGCTGAATGTACACCTGTAACATAGACCATTATTTTTGAAACACCCTGACGATAGGTACACACAGATATATATATATATATATATATATATATATATATATATATATATATATATATATATAATGTACTGACCCCGAATATGTGTTCTGGAGTGTATAGTTCACGCTCATTTAAAAGAAGTCTTTCAAAATTAGAAGTCGCGATCTCCTCATTAGTGAACTTTATCTACGAAGGTTCATTAAAAAAAGTGATATAGATATTAAAAAATATATGGGCCGATTTTGACCAAATTTGGCAGGCACGTCCCTTTTGTAACTAGCTTGACTAAAATTGTTACCCAGGCAAAATAAACCAGTTTTTCGGGGAAACCTTTTGGTTTGCTTTCGAAAAATTTATGTATCTCCAAAAATATCAAAGTCATGGTAACCAAATTTGATACCCAAGTTTAGATTGTAAAAAGTAAACTATATTTCTCAATTTAGACCTTTAGGTTAAAACAAAAAGTCTGGATGCAGCAAGTGCGTTATAGAAGTGAATTTTGTTAAAATGTTTTTAGGAATCAATTTGGTCACCGGTATAACCTATATAGTAGGAACAATGTACCATATTTTACCAACATAATTACGAAAATAAACTAAAAACGTTTCCGAGAAAACACGTTTCGTAGATGACGAACCTTAGGTTAATAGCAAACTGCGTTACTGAATTTTGAAGCGTTTAATGAAAATTCTCTACTAAAACGCACTGACTGTGTGTTGATTTTTTTTTACAAACATGCATCATATTTCGATGAAAATGCAAAAATGCAATAAGGAATGTTAAAAAAAAAGTAGGTATCACCAACGACTTATGGGGCATCCTGTGGTTGTTAAAATAATTTTATAAGATGAAGCTCAAAACACTCTATAGGTAAGGTATACATTTTTTTCTCGTATCTTGCATAATAACAATTATATTGGGCTTTACTGTAGAAATGCGTCACCAAGTATGTATGTAAACAGAAAGTAAACCCGGATATGGATTCTAGAAAGCCCAGTTTGCGCTCATTTGAAGAAATCTTTTTAGAATTCAAAAGCCATGGTCTCCTCATTAACGAATTTTTTCTATGAAAATTAGCTAAAAATGATAGACCAATAAACCATAAATTTAACTAAAACTACTTCCAAAGCATCAGAAAAAGTGTCTATTTGAAATGAATTTTCTGGAAATATTTTTTTAAGCTGAAACTTAAGGGCTTGCAGAACACTCTTTACATAATCCGTATTTCTTTTGGATTCTTTGCCTAATTGTTGCCAATCTTGACGTTGCAAATCGCGATTTTTTACGTTTTGAGGTAAACCCCAATTTTTTTTCTTTAACTGACTCTAACTTTTTTGTCTTTAAACATACAGACCCAAATTTTGGAAATTGTTCACGCTTTATATATATATATATATATATATAGATATATATATATATATATATATATATATATATATATATATATATATATATATATATATATATATATATATATATATATATATATATATAAAATTGAAACTGACCCTGGATATGGGTTCTAGGAGAAGAAATTTTTTCTAAATTCGTTAGTGAATTTTTTTAAAGAACATTTACTAAAACAAGCACTTGTGAAGCCACGGGAAAATTCTACGACTGTATTAAATATGGAACGGTTTTACTAAGTTAGGGCAAGAACAAGCTACCAGGTATGCTTTTCAAATTGAATTAACTCTTACAACTTTCATCTCCCCTTCGTCTAATTATTTTCTATACAAAACTCGCTAAAAAATTCATCAAAATAGATAACGGTAAAGTGAAATGAGGCTAAAAAATAATTAAAAAAGTAAAGTCACTAACTAGGATTCGAACTCGTCATGCAGGAGTCAATTTAATTTGATTATTCGATGTACAGGGACTTATGCCCCTGTGCTATGCTCGACATGTAGCAGCTATATCCCGTAATACATTTGTTCAATGTTTTAAAATTTACACAAAACCATTTCGATTTGCAATAGATTTTTTTGCTCATATTATAACGAAATCAAGGAAAATGACGACTTAGTCACACATATAGGAGCTTGTTAGTCATTTCTTGTAGCATTTTTCATTTCCATTCGTACTTAATCAATTTTAATGTTTCTTTCTTGAATCAGATTTAATTAATTAAAAATTAATTTACCTCTAACTTTTTGTCTTTTAAGATATATATCTGAATTTTTGTACACAGGATACACTTTAGGACAGAAACCAGCCTACTAAATTTGGTTGGCCTAACTTTGTTATTTCCGGAGATAAAATTTTTTTTTCGAAAGAAAACACAACATTTTCCGGGAAAACCCTGGCCGATTTTCGTGACTAACGAAATTATCCAAGACACTTGCAAAAGGAAGGTACGTGCCAAATTTGATCAAAATCGGATCATTATTGTTTGAGTTATCGGGGTGATATATATATATATATATATATATATATATATATATATATATATATATATATATATATATATATATATATATATATATATATATATCCGAGAAAATTTCTAGCGTTTCATTTACAGAGATGAACTTAGTATGACAATTTTAGCATTTCGATGGGCAATTGTTTTTTTGACATCAGAATCAAGATGGCCGTATAAAGTTAAACAATTTTTCCCATTTGAACCACATTGTGGCTCCAATAATGAACAGTGAACAGCAATATGTATATATATATATATATATATATATATATATATATATATATATATATATATATATATATATATATATATATATATATATATATATATATATATATCACACTGATGACTCTATTTTGGTCAAATTTGGTGAGCAAGTTGCTAGGATAAATTCGTTAGACAGAAAAATAGGGCAAGTTTTCCAGAAAAATTTTTGATTTTTGTATCCCCGGAAATAGCAAAGCTGTGGAAAGCAAATTCAGTGTCCAAATTTATATTATGAAAACTATACCACGTACTAAAATTTTTATCTGTAGGTTAAAAGAAAACAAAGTATAGGCATTTAAAAAATTATTTTTGGCTGTCACTTTACCATTGTTATCACAGAAAAACAATAAGGTTTTGGCTAAAAAAAGGACAAGAAGTACCAAAAAAATTGTTTGGACATTTTATAGTTTTTCTCCTTAAAACGCCACAATCGCGATTGAAACGTCAAAATTGTAACTTTTAGGCACATAACCTGAAACGAATACAGGTTATAGAGAGAAAATATGGCAAGAAGTATGTTTTACAAAATCTTAGTTTCTAGCTTGAACCGCCATTGTCCTTCATTTTACTTAAATGTTTGATGAAAATGTATTTCAAATACACCCTTTCCCTAATGTTTTGGCACTAGTTTAAGTTGTAGGGTTTATGACGATACTTTTAGACCCAATAGTCTATAAGTTTTAGAGAATTTTCGTCGAAAAAAAAATCGCCATCAAGGAGACCCCGCTTTCTTCAAATGAGCGCGGACGAGGCCTCTTGGACCTGTATCCGGAATTAGTTTAAGGTTTTATCTGTTTACATATATACCGGGTGACGACTTTCTTTTCTAAAGTTCAATATATTCGTTATTATACAAGATAGAAGGAAAATTGTATATGTTAGTTATAAGGTGTCTTAAGCTGCATCTTATAAAATTATCTTTAAAATCTCAGTGTGGCCTATAAGCCGTTGGTGATACAAGTTTTCCCTTTATTAGTCGAACACTCCCTATATTATTGCATTCATTCATTTTTTATCGAAATATAATGCATATTTGTAACAAAAAAATCTGGACGCAGTAAGTGCGTTTTGGTAGCGAGTTTTCATTAAATGCTTCCAATTTCAATAACTCAATTTGCTGTTAACCGAAGGTTCGTTGGCCAGGAAATAAGTTTTTTCAGGATTATTTTAGATTTATTTTGGTAAAATCTTTGTACATTTTCAAACAATAAATTGATTTTGATTAATTATGGTACATTATTTCTACTATATAGATTATACTGGTAAACAAAACTGATGCCAGCTTTCATTAAAAAATTGTTATGATAAAATATTATACTATTAAAAACATTTTCATGAAAATTGACTTCCGTAACGGTTTTGCTGCATCCAAACTTTCTTATATGTATCATTTAACCCCACTGAATGTCAAATATAAATGTTAAACCTTTTTAGGTGCCATACTACTTACACACTCTGTATAATCGAAAAATCATTAAACAATCGCTTTTATGCATATAAATTATATCTTTATCGCCAGTGGATACAAACAAAACTAATGACATGCAGTCTGCTATCTAATCGAAGTTTAATCAGGCTATATTTTCTTCCAATCTAGATTACTTACAAAGTTATTTTATTAATATTTCAATTACATTAATTATTAATAAACAAACCATGTCTCTAACCAAATTGCTTACCGATGCAAACAAACACAGCCCTTAAACAAGAGTGGAACATAATCGAATGCAATGAAATAAAATGTCTGGACATGAATCATTAAACGACGACCATTTTTGAAAATCAACAAAAAACTGTATCGTGAGATCATTAAGAACATACTTCGACTGCCGTATACTCCATTATAGTAATTAACATGTTTAGTTATCATTTGGTAGCGATGTTTGTTTATAGCTTCCATTAATAATGCAGTAATCACCAAGTAATGGAAAAATAAAACGGACCAGTAGCACAGAGCTGCTCTGAACAAATGACCGTCAACCCCCACACTGAAAAAAAGATAAAATTAAAATTAATAGACGCTTAGACAAATGGCACTCCTCTGTGAATACGGCCCGAAATATTGTGTGAACATTATTTACAACCACACCTTTTGTAGTGTTTCCATGATGAGGACGATAAATTATTTCCCTTTCATCCGCCTAATACTCATATAGCCTGCAAAAATACAAGGCGGTTCTTCGCATATATACACTCTTACAGCTCACGACGATCTACTCTTCAATGTGATATCATAATTACGGTTCTCGTTGTCTTGAAGGATAAACAAAACATGCCGGCTAATTTATTCTTTTCAGATGGTCGTTATAACTACATCTTACTTGACGAAGATATGCTTCGTAAAGAAAGGTGTGTTGTTTCTTGTATTACGTTAGCCAATAAGTTTATAAATTTAAGTTACCTAGTTTATAATCTACCGATAAAGGGATAATAGAAGACTCTGGACGCAGCAAGTGCGTTATGGAAGTGAATTTTCATAAAAATGTTTTTAATTACAAATATATCCCTCTAATGCGAGCAGGCATCAATTTGGTTACCGGTATAACTTATATAGTAGGAACAATGTACCATATTTTATCCAAATAATTATTTGAAAATGTAAAAAAATTTTCCGAAAATAAACTTTAAATGTTTCCGAGAAAACTCGTCTCCTAGCCAATGAACCTTAGGTTAATAGCAAATTGAGTTATTGAAATTTGAAACGTTTAATGAAAATTCGGTACCAAAACGACCTTGCTGCGTTCATACAAAAATTTTCCGAAAATAAAGTTGAATGTTGGTTTCCTAACCAACAAAATTTACGTTAATAGCAAATTGAGTTATTGAAATTTGAAGGATTTAATGAAAATTTGCTACCAAAACGCACTTAATGCTTCCAGATTTTTTTCTTACAAACAATAGGAAATTTGTATAAATAACAAAGAGAGCCCAAACTATTTCAAATGCACTGTACACTGTACTAGGTTACTGTACCCTTCGACGAAGTTTTTCTTAAGTGGTGGGGAGAAAAAATATACCCTACAAGGGGTATTTTTACGGTTTTACGATAGCATTTCGTAAAAGACTCACAATATCAAAAACATGGCCGTAGTAAAAGTTGTAGAGCATTGAATTCTGCATTGAACGAGATTAGATGCATATTTTTTGAACCACCGTTTCTCGCTCCAGTGCTCATCAAAGTTGGATCCTTTCCCTATTTTGTTATGTCCATCAGCACATGAATGGTCGGAGATGACTCAATCAACTGCTACTTTGAAACTGGCCTTCCCTCAGTGCTTCGTTTGGTTGGTCAAACCTTTTAGAAGCTCAAGTTTGTCCGAAAGAAACGAGTAATGAGTATAGAAGAATTCAAATATAAGGTGACCATTGATTGAGGGAATTGTACCAGTGAACCCCAAAAACCATATTTAATCGGATAGCACTCCTCAAGAAATCCAATGAACAGCTTAAGTAATTCTTCCATTATGGGCTGGCACCCTATTCCCCATATATGTTCGATGCAGTTGCAATGTTATATGACTTGTTCACACCACTGAATGAGGTAAACTTGGAAGGAGCCACCTTTGTCATCGATGAATTTCTTCTCTACGGGGTTGTGTGGAAGAATGATGAAACATTCAAACTAATCCTAACCAAATACCTTGTCTACTTAAAAACAAAAAGACACTACAACCGAATTGCGACAAGTGTGATGTTTAGTTACCCAGAAGACGTGCCCACCAAGTGCATCAAATCTGCTGAGTGCCTACGCCGAAGCAAAATATACACTACTCCTGAGGTCATCTGTACCGTGTTGATGGTGTTGACCATGACTTGAAAGAAATTTCTTTCCAACGACAGAAATAAGGCGCGTCTCATTAGCTTGCTTACTGAGAGTTTGAAGTTGAAGGCTTCGCAGATAAGCAAGCTAATGAAATCAGACTCCACCTGATTGTTGCCACGGCCCTTGAGGTGTCACAGGAGCAAGGAAAGGCTGTGGTAGTTGGCGAGGATAGGGACCTTCTCATTATGCTCAATGCCTTAGCTACACCGTCAGCAAACATATATTTCTCAAAACCTGGAAGGGAAACGACCCCACCAAAAGTATTTGGCATCAACAGCTTCAAACTAGCAAAGCTGGCCCACAATTTTTAACAACCCTTTATGGAAGTAGGGCAGGACATACTTTAGATAAATTGCATTCGACCTGTTTTCCAAAGCCCTCGTGACATCCAAATTTAACTTGGCATCGCTACCACAAACATCCTAAGCTGTCCGCTATATTGCTGGAGAAAATACCTACAGGTACACATGTGGTTAGGACCCCAGATGGATTCCGCTCCTCTGGGCATGGCAGGATTCAAAGTTTCGCCTTAATCCCGTTCCTACCCCCAAGGAACCAGTTCCACAGTCTCTTCTCTCCACAACTGTCTGCAAATGTAACAAAGGGTGTGCAGGTGGTTGTGGGTGTCGGAAGGCTAGGAGTAAGTGCTCATTGATTTGTGCCAAGGGGAATTTCTGCACCAACTCCCTCCAACCAGACGAAATTGACGAACCAGATGTTGACGAAGGCCTCGACTACATATATTGGGCGACGAAAATTTCAGACTTTGAAGAGCCGTGTGATGGGGCGACGGACTTCACCGGAAATTACAGACTTTGAGGAGCCAAGGTCCCCAACGACAGTCAAAGGCCTGTGAAATTGTGTAGCCACGTGTTTTTACCCCTTTCATCTTCATACCTAACTACTATTTCTCCTATTATGGAATATAATCATCACTAATTGATTTCAAGAATTATGTTACTTATCCTGCCTCCATCTTTATATCAGTTAAATGGTAGCTGCAGCTTTAACAAACAGTCTCTATTTATGATGAGGAATGGCCAAACATTAAGTGGAGCTCTACGGAAACGGATAGCCCAAAAATTCACTTTTGATCTCATCAAACACAGAATTTATTCCCGTATAACTTTTGTTTAAACTACCTTATTGATAGATGGGTTAGTTTAGATGAATATGTTATACCGGGCCACAAATGAAGCCATTAAAACAGTAAAACCTTTTATAGCAATTATCTCCGCTTTGAAATTTGAGCAAAGTTATTTTGATGAAATTTGGTTGGTTTCCCTAGTAAATAGGTAGTAAGGTTACTACATACCGAAACTCAACTTTCTAGGTTTATAGAAAATTGAGTTATGTAAATTTGAACCATTTAATGAAAATTCGCTATCATAACGCACTTGCTGCGTCCCGTAATTTTGTTAATTATTGTAATAGAAACGCGCGTTCCAAATTCGGCTGTCATATTTTTGTTATTTTAGAAGAAAACTTAAAAATTTTCCAGTAAACCGGGTCCGTTTTCTTGGCCAAGGAACTTACCAAGGCATCTCCAAAAGGAAGATATTTACCAACTTTGGTTCAATAAGAATAACCATGCTGCACGTCGCCACTGTGTGGTAGTGAGTATGTGTATATATGTTGCACTGTTATCTTTGTTTTGTTTGTAATAAGGTCGATATTCACTTATTGTATATTTATTTATCGGTTTTGAATTAAAATTCGTGTGCACCTATGTCGATTATGGTGTCTCAATTTCTGCATACAATGTGTCCCAAACTGGATGGGAAGTTATTGCTATCTCAGTTATTATTAGAGATAGGGAGACGCTTAAATTTGCAATGTTTTGTAGAATTTCGTGCTCGTTCCAAACATGACTTTTATTTTGTCCTGCCTCTTTTCGTTTTCGAGTTATTTTGAAGAAACCAAAATTTGACGATTTCTTTTTTCTTCAATATCTAAGTAGGCGCTGATCTGACATGTCTAAGACCTGCACATTATCAGGACACTTTTTACAGAGTAATCTTTTTGTGCTATTCTCAACTTTGGATTGTCATTTGTTTTTGAGCTACAGGTATCAACGTTTGTTTTTATTATACCAGCCATATTGGATTTTTTGCTCATGTGATAGCCTGTGAAAAGCGCTTTCCAATGATGTACAACATGCTTTAGATATCTTGTAATTACACTGACATTTTGAGAAAAACCCTTTTGAGGATAGTAGGCTATGAAATCTAATACCAGAAAATAAATGACAAAAAAAGTGTTCAAAAAGCAGTAGGTCATGGTGTCTAACAATAGACTTCTACTTTTAACATAATTGTCCGTAATGATTCACGATAAAAAAATATTGTGATTTAATTTATAATACTTAATTAGGTAATAATAGTAATATTATGTTAAACAGTTTAATAACGAAACCCGGCAATAACAAATAGAAACTTAAACTCCACAAAACAATACAATTAGAAACGGAACTCAAATAATAAAATAGAAACTTAAAATACACTAAATAGAAAATTGTTCAATATGGCCACCGTTTTGTTCATTGCACTTTATACACCTTTTTGAAACATGCCTGCAAACTCTAGTGAGGGCGTTTTGGTTAATATCATTTATAGCTTCCGTGATTGTGTTTTCGTAATTCATTGATATTTTTTGGTGGGTCGAATTTATACACATCATTCTTCAGAGTACCCAAAAAATAAAAATCCATGGGTGTTATATCAGGACTTCGAGCACACCACTGAACCGGCCCATTGTTATAAATGACACGATTATTAAAATTTTGGTACAAAAATTCTTTGACGATCCTTGCATTGTGAGCTGTTGGTACCAAATCTCGTCTAAACTGTCATGAACTCTTCTAATTGTTGGTAAGATATCATTTCTCAATGGATTAAGATACCTTTCCCCAGTTAAATTATTTTAAAAAAAGAACGGACCAACAATGAAGTTACCCGAAATTTTTTAAAACTAACTGTCTAATCTACAAATAAAAATAATAGTTTTTTGCCTAATAAGCCGCACCAAACATTAATACCAAATCTGTCTTGCAATCGTTTTTCTTCCTTTAGACGGGGACTTTCATTTGCCCAATAAGACCTATTCTGGCGATTATACACACCATAATTTGTAAATCTGTATTCATCCGTCTATATTATTTTCAAGTGAAAATTTTCATCTTGCTTACATTGTCCTTGAGACCATCTGCAGAATTGAAGTCGCTTAGGGTAATCGTCAACATTTAAGCCTTGTACGATTGTAGGTTTGTATGGATGTTAATAACTTTGTTTTAATACACGTTTTACCGTACATTTTGAAACGTCAATGTGTTCACAATAAAACCGAACAGATTGCGGAAAGTTTTCGTTTGAAACCTGTAAGACGGTATTATTTCTATCTTCATTTCTAGGCATTGCTAGTTTCTTTGCGTGGAAGCTACCCTAATTACGTTGATAGGAGCCGTAAGATATATGAACACCACAGACCATAGCGCTGAAAACTTCTAAAGAAAATAACAAAAGGATTTCTTCTGTATGGGCCAAAGCACATTCTGGTATTTCCGGCAACGAGATCGCTGACAAATTAGCAAAGAAATCAATTGAAGGCGGAGTGTTGTTTGGATATAGTTCTGCTGCTAAGGACCTTGTCCACGTATCCACGTAAGAAAACATGTTGCTATAAAAAAATTGGTCACAAGTTTATAGTCAAAGTAACAAAGGTCAATATTACATATTACAAAGATATCTAGCCGGCTCTCCCCAGGACCACGTGGTTCAAGGATTGCTACGATAATAGATATTTTGTAACTAGGATATGCAGGTCACGTTATAATCAGGGCCTTTTCCCTAGCCATCTGTTCAAATTAGGTATAAAACACAGCCCAGGCTGTGAATGCGGAGATTACGGAAATTTAGACCATATATTATTAACATGCACACAGCGATTCCCTATGCAATAGAACGTTTGTTCGAAGACACAGATGCTTTATCCATACAACCTGTGCTGTCTTCTTGCATCCAATAACTTAGACATATAAATGTATCTTTGAATATACACTAAGGCTACATATTATTGTATAACACTAAAATCACATAGATGTATTATGTACATTTTTATATGAAAAAAATACAAGAGGAAAAAAAACAAGGAAAAAATAAAAATAAGCAAAATTATTTTTCCACTCAGAAAATAGCTAGGTACAAAGTAAGTATATGCATTTTTTTAAATATTTTTTTCAACAACACGCCACGAGGGCTTACAGCCTAAATACTATCGTACCGTGGGTGTTGACAAGGAGGAAAGAGGCAACTTATTAATTCTGGACTTGAAGGATTGGAGGTTCGGAGCAGAAGAAAAAACATGTGCCGGCAAGGAATTCCACAACTTGGGACAAAAGAGCGGGCATAACAAGATGTTCTATGTCTGGTGACCTGAACAGTAAAAGGGTGCATTCGCTCTGTTCCCCTGGTAGATCTGTTGGAGGCAGCTGGTGGAGGAACTATGGAAGAGAGCTCCTCTGAGCAGTGCCCGTGTAGATAGCTATAAAAGAGAGAGAGAGAGGTCACCAACGGCACGTCGGTGGGCAAGGGATGGCAACCTTTGGGTGAGGGTAGGGTAACCGATGAGACGTATAACTCTCTTTTGAATGTAGCCCAGGATAGCGAGTGTAGAAGCGGCAGCTGCACCCCAGATGTGGGAGCAGTATTCGAGGTTTGGCCTTATTTGTGAAGTATATAAGGTATATAGATTAGCTGGCGAAAACTATTTGCGGGCCCGGAAGAGGAAACCTAATTTCTTAGCAGCCGCTTCTGCGATTGATGTGACATGTTGGTGCCAATTGAGATGTCGATCCACAGAAATGCCAACAAGAGAAAAGGACTCATTACTTTGAATAACTTGGTTGTTCATTGTGATGGGTCTAAGGCTGGTGTATCTCTTATGAGAAAGAAAGCAAGATTGATATTTGGTGGGGTTGAATTGTACAAGATTTCTACTTTCCCAGTCTAACATTTTTTGGAGATCCACGGAGACAGAACCCTCCATGAGTCTGCGATCCTCATCTAATTGGGCTAGAGAGACATTCTTAGAATATTGTATATTAGAGTGGAGGGTACTGTCGTCCGCGTAACTGTGGACTGGGTTGGATGTGCTAGAGAGGAGGTCATGGATGTGGAGAAGAAACAAAGTAGGGGCTAAAGCTGCACCTTGAGGAACTCCTGCATTAATTGGATTACAGTTTAGAGGAATGGCTATCCACGACAACAAAAATTATCTGGTTGGAGAGGAAATTTGCTGCTCAGGTACAGAGTTTTGGTGGTGGGTTATAGGCCGAAAGTTTATTAAGCAGCACTGGGTGCCAGATTTGGTCGAATACTTTGGATATGTCTAGAGCGTCAATCTGGAATTCACCGTGTAGTTCCATAGACTTGTTCCAAGAATGGGTGACAAAGAAAAGGAGGTCGGCAGTCGATCTTCGCTGACGGAATCCATACTGTCTATCGTGGATTAGATTGTGTTTTTCAAGAAATTTTAGTAATTCGGTGTTTATATACTTTTCCATCACTTTAGAGACGACTGAAAGGAGATAAATAGGCCTGTAGTTGCTAGGAAGCGCTTTGGATCCTTTCTTGGGGATGGGTTCCCCTCGAGCAGTTTTCCAGTTACTACGTAATATGCCTTTATTGTAAGATATCTGAAACAGACGAGTCAGGACAGGAGCAAGTTCTGGTGCGCATTTTTTGAGAACAATTGCTGGGATCTCGTCAAGGCCAGAGGCTTTCCTGGTATTAAGAGAAGAGAGCATCTTTCGTACCTTTTTAGTTTTGAAAATGATATCCGTCATTTTATGCGCGACATTGGGGACTGTTGGTGGTTGAACACTTGGAGATGGGTTGAGAGTAGAATTGCCGGCGAACAACGAAGCAAAAAGTTCAGCCTTGCCCAGGACGGTAGCAACAATTTCATCCCTCGAGACAAGAGGTGGGAACGTGCTCTTGCAGAAATTATTCCCAATAGATTTAGCATAGGATATGTAACACTTTAAAGAGAAGGGTCAAGTACTACTAGAGAAAACTTCATAATGTCATTAGTGCCAAATTGTGCCAACAGCTTACGCCTTAGCCAAATACAATCTCCTCTGCCATGACAACCAAATATTTTGAAGTTGTCGTTCCTTGTATTAAGCAATGATTAACGAACCGGTCGTTAAATATTTGATTGAGCTTTGTGAAACTGGGAATAAGTCTGCTATATTCAGTATATTTTGGTTAACACACAATATTCTGGTCTTGTACATTTCTCTGATCACCAGTGACACCCAATTTTTTAAATGCACATAACTTGTACCTTCTTACATATAGATCTTAGTTTTTATAGGTGGTTCACATTATGAAATGTGAAGCTGCAAATTTAGTTTCCACAGCTTTACTACTTCCGAAGACATAAAAAGTTTAGGAGAGGAAACCTAAATTTTTTCCGGAAAACTGGTTTGACTGTTCCGGCTAATAAACCTATCCAAGCCGCTTGCAAAAGGAATGTACTCACTAAATTTGATCAAAATCTACGAAAATTCACTAAGATGAGGAACTTTGTAGTACTTCCTCTCAAAATATATTTTAAAATCCAGTAAATATCGTTTTAAAAAAAGGCAATGTAGAACTTAATGCAAAGCTAGAAATACAGAATCTGTAAGTCAAAAGTTACGTAAGACCATTGATGAAATTTAAATTTTCAAAAATTTAATCTCAATAGCATTCATTTAAAATTTTTATTTCTTCTTCCTAAATAACACGTCTTTTAATATTTATTAAGGTCATGTCACAGTGACACAGATAATCTATTCTAATAAATAATTGATCAAGAGGAAATCACGTATTGCACCTAAATGTCCCATTGAATAGGATTCTAATGAAAATCAATCCATTCTGTTTTCAATAGCAAGAATATCCTTATTATTACTGGGAATTGTATTAATGGATGAGGTACACACGAGGTAGTTCTATTTGACAATTTACAGTATATATTACTACGATAGTTTAGTTTTTATTAAAGCAAACAAATCAAAAACGAACTGGCTTCCACGCTGGTATAAACGGTTGTATATTGCACAATAAGCATTCTTTTTACAGCACCGCTCGCCCACCGGAAAAAAGTCTGCACACAGTAATTGACATAACCAATTTCCATAAAAATGTTTTTAATGCAATAAATAAACTTAAAAATTTCAGGAGAAACTGGTCCAATTTTCCTGGCCAACGAACTTTTTAAGCCAATTCAACACCTACCAAGACATAATCATTTACAATAAGCCTTTCGAACAATTTTTTTAAAAAGTGTTTACAGGAAAATTTGCAAAGTATTTCCTTCACGAAAATTTGGAATTCGTTTACAAAAATCGTGTTCTCATTACACGAATCTTATGCAAAAAAAATTTTTTCGCAAATTGGAATTTTTTTTTTTGCGATAACTTACTAAACATATATAAGTACTGGGAACGACTGCAATACATTTTTAAAAGATCTGGCGATCGTTAAACTAACCAAGTTAGCGTCATCAGAGAATGAAAAATTCTAAACGTTTTGAATTCTCTATATAGAATTATAAATGAAAAATTGAATCTTTTATAAATTTTCATTTTCTAATGAAACGTTAACTTGGTTAGTGAAACGACAGTCAGGTCTTTTAAAGATGTGTTGTGGTGATTTGAATTTTCAAAGTGTACTTATCAGTGCTCATCACAGGTTCCAATATTCACTTAAGTTATTAAACATTAGTTATTATTTACCCATATTTCACAAAAATGTTTAGAAAATTATTCCTAAGAACACGCTAAAAAATTCTGCTAAAACTAACTATATCTTTTTTACACAAAAATTAAAATTTCCAACTATGTACCTACATAATCTATAATTAAAAAAGTTCCGGACGCAGCAAGTGCATTATGGTAGTGAAATTTCATTAAATGCTTCATATTTGAATAACTCCATTTTCTATAAACTTAGAAAGTTGAATTTTGGTATGTAGTAAAGTCTTTCACAGGGCAACATACTCACCAAATTCAATCAAAATAGATTGGTAATTTTCGGAGTTTTTTTTCAAAAGAAAACGCAACATTTTCCTGGAAAACCAATATATATATATATATATATATATATATATATATATATATATATATATATATATATATATATATATATATATATATATATATATATATATATATATAAACTTACCGTATTTGACCAGCAACGAGTTAATAATGTCAACTCGTCAACAACAAATCTCCACAACATAAAAACATTCTGGACGCAGCAAGTGCGCTATGGTAGCGATTTTTTTAAAAATATTTTTAATAGCAAATGTCTTTCTTTGATGAAAGCAGGCATCAAACTTGGTTGCCTATATAGTAGAAACAATGTACCATATTTCATCGAAATAACTTTATTGTTTGAAAATATATAAATATTTTTCAAAAGTCTGGAGGCAGCAAGTGTGTTATGGAAGTGAATTTCCATAAAAATGTTTTTAATGGCAAATGCGAGCAGGCATCAATCTGTTAGCGGTATAACCTATGTAGTAGAAAAAATGTACAATATTTTATAAAAATTACTTATGGTTTGAAAATTTACAAAAATTTTCCGAAAATAAACTTAAGTGTGGGGGTGAATAGCGGTGCTGGCCGGGATAGGTAGTAAAAAGGAAATATGAGCAGAAAATGCGAAGAAAACTGGTTGAAAGCTGTCTATGTGAAGCCATATCACCACTATACCCTGCCTACGCCGCACAGCACCCCTATTTGTCCCAGGTCACGTAACTTCCTTGGAGGAACGAACAAGTTTTTCTTGTGGTTTATGCAACGAGGGTGGTTTATGCAACGAGCGTGGTTGTAGGCACACGAGGGGGGAAGGAAAATACCTACGACGAAGCAGACCCCCACTGGTTCGAGTTGCGGCAGGGGTGGTGGTTTGGGGGGAGGCTGCTTCGTCGTGGGGATTTTACTTCCCTCTGACCTGCATACAACTACCCTCGCTGCATAAACCACAAGAAAAATGTCTTGTTCCTACCCGCCAAGGAAGTTACGGCACCTGGGGGGATAGGGGTGCTGTGCGGGGTAGGCAGGGTTTAAGGAGGATATGGCTTCAAGATGTGAAAAAGACAGCTTTCAAGTCCGTTTTATTCGAATTTTCTGCCCATATTTCCTTTTTACTACCTACCCCGCCCAGCAGCACTACTCACTCCTGGTCCCGTAACTTCCTTGGGGGGTGTGAACAAGAAATTTTTTGCAGAACACTTTTCTTGCAACATTTTCGTTTCACAATCTGTATTTGTTTCACGATCTTTGCTTAAACATTGTCAATTTTGACGTTTAAAATTGAGAGTTTGGCGTTTTGAGAAAAACTCCAACATTTCTTTTTTTAACTGCCCATAACTTCTTTGTTTTTAAAGATAGAGATCTAAATGTTCGTACAGACTTCGCACTTTATAATACAAACAAGCGTACCAAATTTGGTTGCCCTTACTTTGTCATATCCGGAGATATTAATTTTTTTAGAGAGAAAATACAAAATTTACCAGGAAAACGTGGTCCGATTTTTGTGGCTAACGAACTTATCCAAGCCACTTACAAAAAGAAGGTACTCACTAAATTTGATCAAGATCGGTCCATTATCTTTTGAGTTATCTATATATATATATATATATATATATATATATATATATATATATATATATATATATATATATATATATATATATATATATATAAACACAGATCTCCTCATTAGCGAATTTTTTGTTAAATTCGCTAAAATAAAAATAATATCAAAGTGCATGTAAGGTAGTAACTTCACATCTATTAGCGGTCGATTTATCTAAAATTAGTTGGCCCCCACTATGTAGTAATACCCATCATTGTGTAACTTTTTAATACTAAATAATAAACCAGATTTTTTTCAGCACTAATTGATCAGATGACAGGTTGTTGAGGAATTAACAAAACGGTATTATTCTGCGGAGCTTAGAAGTTTACTTGCAATATTTTGGTTTTTTGCCTACAAGTAAAAAATATCTATGAATAGGTACTTTTAGATAGAAAATCAATTGATCCTGCTATTCCCATTATTACACCCAGGGTGTTCTATTTGAAAATCTCGCATAACCTGCCCTTCTATGTTCTACCAAATGCCCATTTTTGGTAAACACCTTGTATGCAACAATTGAATCTTCATAACATATCGTTATATATCAACCTATTGATAAACAACAGCCGAAAACTCAGACCTCTACGTATGCTGGTTACGGAAAAAATATTTTTTTCATTAATGGATGCAGGTTGCCAAATTTCCTAAATAATATAAAATAAATAACATAATTGTTATCTCCTTAACAGCTTAAGATGGGTGAGGAATATATAATATAAATAACTTTAAAATGTTTTGGAGAACCTGAAAATGTCACAATATACAAGCTACTTAATTTGAAAAAACATAGTTGGTATATGGCAATGATCGATGTGGCAACGCCGCGGTGTCAAAGGTACTTACAAAATAAAGATGATAACCACTTATGAACATAGCCCAAATTTCAGATTTATATCTTTTTTGGTTCATTATATACTTCTAATACGCCATCGAGTTTCGCCCACCCTATATATATATATATATATATATATATATATATATATATATATATATATATATATATATATATATATATATATATATATATACTTTATTTGTTTGCTTACGTTTGTGAATTCTTATTGGTTTGCGTGGACTGCAGTTTAGAACCGTCCCGGTTCATCGTCTACGTCTGAGATTGTACGTGGCGCCTGCGTCGTGAGCTTCTATTGGTCGGTTTTCTGTTCTCTGACTGGTTGTGCCTTCGGACTGTGTCGTGTGTATCGGTCTCCTGTCTTGATCACTGTGGTTTGATAATTTTTCTATTTGTATGGCCTTTATTAAGTTTTGTTTATATGTTTGTACTTGGATTTGTTCTGGCACTAATTGTTTCTTATTGTTTGTTTGTTGAATGTAGTATTGTTCCCAGATTTCCGTTTTTTTTTGTGGTCTTTAACATGTTTCATTAGTTGTAATTGGGTGACGTCTGGTTTTTGGTGTTTTGTTTTGTGAATGTATGTAGCTACGTTCGATTTGTTATATATTCTGTTAGATATTCCAAAAGATATATATATATATATATATATATATATATATATATATATATATATATATATATATATATATATATATATATATATTGTTCCCTTTCAACCTAATATTCCACGGGTCCTGGGTTAGATTTCCTGGCGGGCAAACGAGAAGTTGACCTTGTCTAGAAAACTGGTAAAATTAGTAAAAAATTGGAAATGAATGTGCTAATGACCTGAGATTCCGCAACCAGTAGTAATAATTTGAAAAGAATCCTAAACTTCATTACGCATGAATGCGTAAGATAATGCTTAAATGAACCTGTAAACTTCAAAAGGAACGTGAGCCCAAAAATTTTGAAAGGTAGCTAGTTTAAAAATTAATGTAAAAGTGCCAACCCAAATTGTTATGAAAATTTGCCAGGATAACAGATGCGCTACGACAGGACTTGTTAAATTTGTGTTTCTAAAAATTATAACTTTATGAGTGACTATCAAGAACCTACATGGTTTAAAAAAATGTTCTTTTCAGACTGCATATCTGAATATACGATTTTGATGTGGATACCTTACAAACGATACAACTGAAGAATATCAACGTTTAAATGGGATAATATTAGCCGAGACAAAAAGTTGAGTAAAGTTTCTATAAACATAAAGCGTAGCGTGAAGTTGAATTGAGTATGGTGGCGCAATTCTGTTTACAAAGAGGAATTATAAATGAGGGGTCCCAGAAAACACAAGATGAATGCTTCCCGAATGAGAAAATGCGAATGAAATGAATAGTAATGAATAGGAAATGGTTAAACAGTGAAACGCTTTATTCGCCACCGCTCCAACGACAGATGAATGAGTGATAAGTGAAATGTAATTATATTTTATTGTTTCACAAAGATGCCGCTACCACTGTGAATAAAGACCCTATTTTATCATCATTGTAATTTTTAACAATAAATAACAACGGCTACACTGTTATTCATTATACGCTACACAGGTTCAGATATGATTTAACGTCCTTTCCTTTGATAAGGAAATATATAATAAACTTTTTTGTTGTAACTTATTACTTAGTTTCACCTCTGCAATTTGTACACTGTTCACTTAAAAATATGTATAAAAATAATAATTTTAAATTACTTATTAAAAGAACCCACTGTCTGTATATACTCTATGTCTATAAAGTAACGCATAAATTCAATCAAATTGAAAGTGACCATTATTTACCCTAGAACACCAATATATTTCTGACACACGTAAATACTAATGTGTCGTAAATTTTACGGGTTTCTTAAAAATCAAGGAAATTTATATCAAATATTTATTTAAACAATATTACAGCTGAGGCAAAAAAACTGTTTAATAACCACATCAAAAACAAAGTCCTCTTAAGCTCGAACGGTAGCAAACCCTTCTTGACTCTTGCTAAATCTATTGGGAATAATTTCTGCAAGAAAACGTTCCCACCTCTTGTTTCAGAGGATGAAATTGTTTCTACCGCCCTGGGCAAGGATGAACTTTTTGCCTCGTTGTTCTCCGACAATTCTACTCTCAACCCACCTCCAAATGTTCAACCACCAACAGTCCACAATGTCGCGCATAAAATGATGGATATCCTTTTCAAAACTAAAAAAAAGGTGCGAAAGATGTTCTCTTCTCTTAATACCTGGGAAGCCTCTGGCCTTGACGAGGTCCCAGCAATGTGCACCAGAACATGCTCCTGTTCTGACTCGTCTGTTTTAGACATCTCACAATAGAGGCATATTCCCTAGTAACTGGAAAACTGCTCGAGTACAACCCATCCCCAAGACTTGATCCAAAGCGCTTCCTAGCAACTACAGACCTATTTCTCTCCTTTCAGTCATCTCTAAAGTGATGAAAAAGTATAGAAACACCGAATTACTAAAATTTCTTGAAAAACATAGTCTAATCCACGACAGGCAGTATGGATTCCGTCAGCGCAGATCAACGGCCGACCTCCTTTCCTTTGTCACTCATTCTTCGAACAAGTCTATGGAACTACACGGTGAATCCCAGATTGTCGCTCTAGACATATCCAAATCATTCGACCAGGCCTGGCACGCAGCGCTGCTTAATAAACTTCCGGCCTATGGCCTACCACCAAAACTCTGTACCTGGACATCAAATTTCCTCTCCAACCGGAGCATTTCTGTTGTCGGGGATGGCCATTCCTCTAAACTGTATCCAATTAATGCAGGAGTTCCTCAAGGTTCAGCTTTAGCCCCTACTTTGTTTCTTCTCCACATCAATGACCTCCTCTATAGCACATACAACCCAGTTCACAGTTACGGGGACGACAGCACCCTCCGCTCAAGTATACAATATTCTAAGCCTGTCTCTTTAGCCCAATTAGATGAGAATCGCAGACTCATGCAGGGTCCTGTCTCCGTGGATCACCAAAAAATATAGGACTGGGGAAGTAGAAATCTTGTAAAATTCAACCTCACTAAATCTTAGTCTTGCTTTCTTTCTCATAAGAGATACACCAGCCCTAGACCCATCACAATGAACAAGCAAGTTATTCAAAGTAATGAATCCTTTCACTTGTAGACATTTCTGTGGATCGAAATCTCAATTGGCACCAACATGTCACATCAACTGCAAAAGCGGCTGCTAAGAAATTAGGTTTCTTCTTCCGGGCTCGCAAATACTTTTCACCAGTTAATCTATATACCTTATATACTTCACAAATAAGGCCAAACCTCGAATACTGCCCCCAAATCTGGAGTGTCACTGCCGCTTCTAAACTCGCTATCCTAGACTCCATTCAGAAGAGAGCTATACGTCTCACCGGTGATCCTACCCTCACCCAAAGACTGCCATATCTTGCCCACCGACGTGTTGCTCGCTTTTATAGTACGGGCACTGATCAGAGGAGCTTTGTTCCATAGTTCCTCCACCTGCTGCCCCCAACAGATCTACCAGGGGAACAGAGCGAATGCACCCTTTTACTGTCCAGATCACCAGGCATAGAACATCTTGTTATGCCTGCTCTTTTGTCCCGAGGACTTCCAAGTTTTGTAATTCCTTGCCGGCACATGTTTTTCCCTCTCCTCCAAACCTTCAAGTCCAGAATTACCAATACGATAGTATTTAGGCTGTAAGCCCTCGTGGTGTGTTGTTGAAATTTATAAAAAGCATGGACGGGTTTTATTTTACATCCTAAAGCAGTGACATCCTTCAAAAGTAATTCAATTATACTGTACATTCGGTGCAATAGCTTCCGCTGTGCTCACCGCATATTGCATGTCCGCACTTAACACCGTATGTGGTGGTCATACGCTTAAATCGACTCGGATAATTATAGCAGGTCTTGCGTTTCTTCTCTGGGGGAGGCAAAGGTTCAAGTTCCTCAGTAATTTTTAGAATACACTTGATATCTTGAAGAAGATTTCTGCGTAAGTTTGGGATCCCAAGCCTTGCCTCCATCCATGGTCTGGCAAGAAGATGTCCGATATCAATCATGTAGTCACAGGGGGAAAGTGGTTTAACATTTACTTTCAATTTATTATGGCAGTAAACAATATATGAATTAATGCCAGCTGCATTGAGGATATTATACAATATGCATAAGGGCTATCTCCGCTTTTTTCTGTTACAACTTATACTGCTGCAAAGTTGGTCGAATGTATCGACACCGGCCTTTTTTCGTTTTTTTTTGTTTCCTCCTCAGGGTTAGTCCGCGTCTTTGCTTCCCCGATAGCACCGCAGCCTTTGGGTTATTGTGCATGCTCTTTGTGTTTTCTACTCCACCCCTTCCAAAATCACTAGTCTGCACAGCAATTGGTAGGGTGAAGTTTTATATTGCTGTGTCTCCGGTCTAGGCTGACCGTAGATCAATTGCCTTTTGCGGTCCAGAGCTTTACACTCGCACAAGATCTGCTGGGCTGATTCCTCCCCCTTGCCGCAGACTCTGCATGTCAGGTGCCCCTCGAACCGCCCCATCTTATGCAGGTGTTTCTTGACGGCCATGTATCTCGTCAAGAGTCCTGTTATGTTTCTAAGCTATCCTCTACTCAGATTTAGCAGTTCCACAGCTCTCTTTGAACTGGGATCCTCAATTACTGACTTCCCATGCCTGAACCCTGGAGAGTCTGCCCAGTACATCTTGTGTTTGTTTCTGACCCAGGACTTAATGGCTCCCCTGGCAGTGCTATTTGTCACGCCCAGAATTGGTTATGGTCCTATAAATGGTTCTGCTGACCCTCTCTTCTCGTAACTGTCAGCTTTTTCATTACCTTTGACCCCCAAATGACCCGGCACATAGATGAGAGTGACCTCATTCTACCCAGCCAGGTCGCTCGTCTCGTCTCGGCATTCACTTACCAGCCTGTGGGCTACTTAGGGCTTCAAGGGCTGCCTGGCTGTCTGTGGCTATGAGGATCCGCCTGTTGGTGTAGCCCCTCCTCTTGTTCTCCAGCACATAGTGCAGGATGGCGTACATTTCAGCCTGAAAGACCGTTTCATAGGTTCCGAGGGAAATACTATGACTTACCCTCGGTCCTTCCGAATAAACACCTGCCCCCATCCCACGCTCCCCGTCGGATCCGTCCGTGACGCCGGCCTTAGTTTGATTATAATTTAAAACGATGGCTTGTGTGCCAGTCTGTGTACAGACTTCTGCCCGTTCGTGAGACGTTGAGAGAAGCAAAACCACTATACCCTTTTTTGGAGCATAGGATAATAATGTTTTTTTCTTGTCAAAACAAAACATTGAAGTATCAGTTTGCATTCCTTAGTTTCTAGAAATTCTGCAGGAACCTCCTTTTGATTATTGCGTAGATTCAGAAAAGTGTTAACTTAAGGGCATTTTCTAATAATTCGTCCGCAAGGCTAACTAAACTAAACCAGTTATCCATCGTAATATTGTGGTTACTTTCATGAATTGTTGTGGTTAGATCTTTTACCAAAAAAAAAAAAAATTGCGAGCGGTAGACTGTTTGTTTTGGTACTTTTTCCTAAGTACGGCATCGCATAAATCATATATTTGGATGATGTGTCGCATACTATCACTATTTTAATCCCGTACTTTGCAGGATTATTAGATATAAACGTCCTGAATGGGCATCTACCGCGAGAAGCTAGAGCTGCCCATCAATTGTAACATTGACGATGGCGTATATGATGTTTTACAGATTTCGATAAACATGTCCCATATCTCTGGAAAGGGCGCAAACGCATCGTCTTTTGCTCTTTCTTGTCTAATTTGTTTGTCATCGAATCGCAAGCTATTGGCGAGGAATGCATACCGTTCAGCACTAATGCAAGCTCTGTAGAATACGCCAGAAATAGTAACGTCACACATTTGTTTATGATCAAGTGATTGTCTTTCTTTGCAGCAGCGAGAAGCAAAATTGCAAAAAATGCTCTCAATTCACTTTTCGTGACATTTGAAATGGTTGCTGATGCTTCTTTATAATTTTGAGATTGCCGAGAGATTTCTTTATTTGTTCGCTGAAGTTTAATATCTATAATATCATGAGACAAGAAATGGAGAAAGTTTTCTTATGTTGTCAAGCATTCCTTTGCATTTCCTTTGCTGCCAGAATTAAAATAAACAATATTTCTCGCTGCTATTTTCCTTGTTCTTCCAGGCAGTTCTGCAGACCACCTATGCCCGTCTCTCTCTGTCAGCCTGAGCCTCTTTGGCATTACACAATTGTAATGCCAAAGAAGCTCAGGCGAAAGGGCACGAGTCATCACTCGTGCCTCCTAGTGCCGCCAACAAAAGTGGACAATGGAGCTTCATCTTCAGAGTCTTCGTCTTCTGCTTCATTGATAACATCATCACGTAGAGATTCAGCTGAGTCACCAACCAGTAGGTTGGACACACTGAACACGTCCGTATCATTTTGGTCAGAATCGATAGCATTGCCTGAAAAATATTCTACTTCTTTCCAATCTTCAAAAGCTTCAGTTGCGCAGTCTTAGCCGTTCATTATTTTTTCAATTTCATTTTGCCTTTATCCAAATTGGAAGATATTTTCTAGAAATGAAATACTATAAGTGTAAGTTAAGGTTAAACGAGTAAGGGTAATACTAATATCTCGTAAACTTTACGACGAAGCATGGAAAAGATCACCACAAAACAATAATATATGCGTGAAAACTCACCAAGCACGAAGTTACGACTAAACAAGAAGATACTTGGCACGCGGGGTTGTTACGTTTTACGGAAGTGCAAGTTGTAGTGTAAGCATCGTAGTGTTCTAGGGTCAAGGAAAATTCAAAACAGGTCGACTTTTGTTTTCAAAAACTAACTTTTCGATATAAAAATCTCACCCCCATCGTTATATATTTTCAAGGGGTAGCTACCGTTTTGAAATTAGATGGTGGGTAATGTGGTACATCTTTTTAAGGCTAATCCCAATTCTCTATTCAGCAACACAGTTTTTTTTTGTAAGAAGGAAATAAAGCGAGTAATAACATTTTTATTATCTATAGCATCTAACACAAGTGAATTCTATAAATAATTACATAGTTCAGTCTAACCTAATCAAATGTTCGAAATGCCCGTCTTCTTGTTCCTGACAATATCCCAAAGGGTCAACAACTTCTTCTTCGATTCTATTAATAAATTCTGGAGAAATGTTGGTACATTCAGTTCTAATTCTTGTTTCTAATTCGTCGATGGTATCTGGTTTACTTTTGAATACCACATTCTTCAAATGACTCCACAGAAAAAATCTAACGGGGTTAGGTCAGGTGATCCTCCTGACCACTCGATTGCACCACGCATGCCAATCTATTTGTTGGGAAATTGTTGATCTAGATACTGTCAAACATTAACTTCATAATGCGCGGGAGCATCGTCTTGTTGATACCACAAATTATAATTTACCATATCAGCATTGTGTCCATCAGGAAATAAGTTCAATAAGGACGGAATGAAATATTGCTGTACAAATTGTAGATATCGTGATCCATTTATAGTAACATCAAAAAAGTAGGGACAATTAATCCAACTTCTTACAATTCCCGCCCAAACATTTAACTTTTGGGGATATTTTGTGTGATTCTCTGGCATTCATTTATGATAGTCCCTTGCACAATTTCTGAAGTTTTGACGGTTCACATTTCCATGTAGTGAAAAAGTAGATTCGCCCGAAAACAGAATATTCGGGACTTTCAAAGAGTTGTCATTAAATTTATCCATTAATGTTGCACATAACTGCATCCTTCAGTTTGGATCGTCATCGAATAACTTGTGAAAAAGATGTATTTTATAGGAATGAAGCTTTTCAAGCTTCAATTAGTAGGTGCCGTCTGAAATGAAATTTCATGGTCTCTGTCAATTTGCCAAACACTACTGAGGAGATTCTCTTCCACTGCCACGTTTAATTTCACTTCTTCAGTTATAGACCGGCGATCTGTTTTTGACAAATCTTACACGCTAGTTTTTCTAAATTTCTTATCTATTCGAATCACTGTTAAATGATTGATAGACATATCCGAATATTTAGTATTAGACACAATACATACGTCTGTCTGAGTTCGGATGCTGCTACCATAACCAATCATTATTATAAGTTCAATTATTTGAGTTATTGATAACCGCATTTTACCAACAATTTAATAATTAATTTGAAGAAGCAAAAGTTGAAAATTATAGGTATTCACTTTGCACGACAACCGAAACGTAAATTTACTACCATTATCTGTAGATTGTATCTCAAGAAAATATTCAAACATAGGCTTGAGTAGTTTTTATGATACATGTCATACAGCGGATAATTGTTATCGCCAATCGAGTCTTACAGATACGACATAGTATACAGCAAAATCTCTAGAGTTCTTTTGGTACAAGAAGCCCAACATTTTGAACATTCTTTACAGACTTTGATATATTGAAGTATTATATCATAAGTATCATATCAGTATCATAGGACATGATGTTGTTGAATAGAGAACTGGATTAGGTTTAAACAGATGTATCACACTAGCCATCACCCAATTTCAAAATTTCGAAGAGGTCGCTACCCTTTGAAGAGGTATGACGATAGGGGTGAGATTCTTATATCAAAAAGTTATTTCTTGACAACAAAAATTGACCTGTATTTGAATTTTTCTTAATAATGGTCACTTTCAATTTTTTTGAATTTATGCGTTACTTTATAGACACAGTGTAAATAATTATTTAATTGTAGTTAAAATTACACAGCGCGCAGTACATACAGTAAAGATTTTGCTTGTGGTTTTATGTAACACAATTTAACATATAAAGTTTAAATGTATAAAATGTCAAATGAATGCCACTTTCCTCTTGTGATTTCCTAATTTCACTGAATTTATTATTTCTTAAATGATATTTGATAGCATTTGTCGAAATACTCTTCAAGTCCAACCTCGTACTGTAGACACTTCATTCAATTTTGTTGTTGTTGTTGTTGTCTTCTTTCATGGCTGCGGTCGTCAGACCATTCGCACATTTTTTCAATATTTCTTTACCAAAATATAGGGCATAATTTGTTTAAGGTTTATTCGAAATTGTTCAAATGTCAAAAAATCATATTCAAACGTCAACCAATTCAAATAGTAGTATCAAATCATGTACTTTAATTAGCACAACTACTGTAAAAAAAATCCAGTTATTCCTATCAGCAAATTTTTAGATATTAAAAAAATATAAAATTTTTCGATCGACTTTAACACGTTGTATCTCGAAAACTAAAGCTCCAATGACACATGACCATAGAAAATTTTTCGTCTTTTTTTGCAATTCCTGCAGCCCTATAAATTTATATTCGTTAACGCCCTGTCATTTAACTAAGTCAATGTGAGTTCTCCCGTTACAAAATTATTATTTTTGGCAAAAACATGGAGCATAAAAGAAAGATTCTTGTTGTAGAGCATTGGTAACTATATTCTTTTTGAGTTATATATATATATATATATATATATATATATATATATATATATATATATATATATATATATATATATATAACTCAAAAAGAATAGGCCGAGTTTATTAAATTTGGTGAGCGCGTTCTTCTTAAAGTGGCTTGAAGAAATTCTTGAGCCAAAAAAATCACCAGAAAACCGAACAAGTTTTTTGGAAAATTTAGGGTTTACTTTTGGAAATTTTTTGTATCTCCGGAAATGACAAACCTATGACAACCAAATTTTGTATGAATGTTTTTACCATAAAAAGTAGACTTCATACCAAAACCAAAATCTCTAGACAAATTAAAAAAGGTTATAGACATTTCAACCAAAAAAAAATGTGTGCCACTGATGACCAGAAAAATGCACAAAACCAAAATATTTTTTGTGGATAACAAAATCTATTCTATATTACAGACAAGAATTAATTTTTTGGCACAAGGATGTATAGAAACACGGGACAACTATTTTAAAAATTTTATAGGTTTTTTTTCTTAAAACGTCGCTATTTGAAACGTCAAAGCTGGCAATCCTTAGTCAAAGAATTTTCAGCTTCAGCCATCATTGTACTTTATTTTTGTAAAATATTAGCATAAAATTCATTTCAAAAGACCATTTCTCTGGTGATTTGGCAGCAGCTTTAGTTATAAAGTTTATGTTCCATAGTCTATATATATATATATATATATATATATATATATATATATATATATATATATATATATATATATATATATATATATATATATGTATATTCGCTGAGACTTTTGAACTTTGAAACTTATTCTTCAAATGAGGGCAAACTCGGCCTCTTAGAACCCACATCCGGAGTTAGTTTTGGTTCTTGTCTGTTTACATATATGCACGATGGCGCATTTTACAATAGAGATCAATATATCTGTTATCTTACAAGATATGACAAAAATTTGTATTAGTAAGTACGTTAATTATAGGGTGTCTTGAGGTGCACCTTATAAAGTTATTTTGATAATCACGGTGTGAACCTTAAATCCGTGGTGATACTAATTTTTGTATTTTGCATAGAATTATACTACATGTTTGTAAGCAAAAAAAAAATCACATTTTTGGCACGTTACAAAAATTATGATACGGCGCATTTACTAATAGATAGCGGAGTTTGATGAAAATGTTTGACCTTTTTCAAACAATAAACTTATTTTGATGAAATATGGTACATTATTTCTACTACATAGGTTATACTGGGAACCAAATCTGACGCATGGTTTTTTAAAAAGACATATTTTCTATTAAAAATATTTCATAAAAATTCAGTACCATAAAAGGCTTGCTGCGTCCAAATATTTTTAGAAATGCGTCTCTTAAATGAACAAAATTAAGTTTAGTTAGATACAACATTGATATTATCCTTTAGAAACAACTGAGGAGATCGCTACTTTAGAACAATTAGTCAAATGAGCGCGAACTAGGCCTCCTAATACACATATATAGGGCAGTTTCAATTTTTATATCTGTTAATATCTTGGAGTTCGTAAATTAGCTGTAATGAACATTTTTCAACCCAAAAGTATACAAAACTATTCTTGGGTATGCCATGTTTTTCAAACTAAAAATAAAATGTGAAAGATATGAATTGAAACTACTTGAGTGGTTAAAGTCCAACGTCTGCCCAAGGCAGATTAGTCAGCTGTCAAGCGTAGATTGATACATACTACAGCCATAAATCATTCAAAGATAATTAAACAATACAAATAACGCGCGTAAAACGTACTACCCGAACTAGCGATAGAGAAATATCGCCCACTGAAGTCCAGAAAACCGACATGATTGTTTTTAAGTGGCGGATTTAATAGCGATGACAAAGCGACATCGCCTTTATATTGCGATGACAATGATCACTATTGTTTTTGGGTACAAGGTGATGAAACTGTTTCCAAATAAAGAATTTTCTAAATGGAAACCACGCACTTCTAAGAAAGCTGATAAATATTTCCGATAATTCATCCTTCTTTCTACATTTAATTTGAAAAGCCATTGGAGAAGTGTATATATCTATATTTAATATAAAACAATGTCACCAAGTTGGGTCAACCGCAGTCGTTGGGTAGATAAATTAAAGGTATAAGATATTTTTTATTAACAAGGACCGAGAAAAAAGGTAGCCTTACATTTTCATATTGGGAACCCTAAATAAATTTGTACACATCATTAGCGTCAGATATGGGATTATTATAGTATGGTATATCAAATTTACATAATATAGGATACACACATTTATAACCTGTGACATAGGAAATATACGCTATACAAACATACAAAAAGTACATTACATTATAAAGGGAATTGATCTGTAAGAGTTATATTTCTTAGGATCGTTCTGAATTGCCGCAGCGTTTATTCTCCCTTGTATTTTTCGGTCACTGTTCGACGATGACTAAGTGGACTTACTTGTTCGTGGGACGAAGAAAAATGATGATTCCGCATTGAGGAGTTCCCTTGGTCTCTCTGCAATCCCTCTAGCAGCCTAACAGAAACTAGGAATTCTTCCATTATATGTTTCACTCTTTTGTCGCCCTAATGTCGTTCTTATAATGAATACGAATTAACATATCAGTAGACTATATCAACAGAAAACATTAATAACTATATTTGTCGTTGCAATGATTTAATAGGTGATGATGTATTTGAAAGAGCAAGCAGGTAAGTGGTCGATTTTCTTTAACCAGCAAATCAATTTGGTATGTTGAACATGTTCTATATTTTTAGGCTCATACAAACTCTCATACAGAAAAGAGATTGCTTAATTATTTGACTTTTCGTATTACATAATTAAACACTGATTTTTCAGGTATCTGAACCTGAATAAAATGTCAGTCTGCGTGTTAGGCAAGCATTGAACCACAAATGCTAGCTAATAAATTGTTTGTTTACGTTCATAGCTATAGAGACGGTAACTTGCTGTCTCAGGAAATTTTATACTATACCCTAAAAGTAACTGTAACTGCTAATTACAGAATTAATTAAACCGTGTCTTGATAACTCGCCGTCGCCGAAACACATGACTGATTCCATTTTAGATGGCGTCTTATTTTTAATTTCAAAAATGAAAAACAAACCGCCAAAATCAGTTTCATAGAGAGGCGAGCCGATTTCTTTCATTCTTTCGTATCTGATATTCTTATGTCATTTATGAAAGACATACATAACGTCGTTGCATTTGCAATCTGCCTTTCTTATGTCGTAATTGTTGACAAACAAATTGAAATTTTTGGGGCGCACCAACTGCGCTATGGTAGCGAATATTCATTAATTGTTTCAAATTTGCATAACTCAATTTTCTATAAACCTAGAAAGTTGGATCTTGGTACGTAGTAAGATATTTACGAGGGCAATATACGAACCGAATTTCATCAAAGTGGCTTTGTTATTTTTTGAAATACAAATTTTTCTTTCGGAAAAATTAATTTCTGGTTAGAAAAACTAGTCCGATAGGGCTGCCTAATGAACTAGTCTAAGTCATTAATAATAAAAAAAATTCTTGCCAACTTTCATCAAAATCTGTTAATAACTTTTTGAGATTTCGTGTGGATACATACATATATATATATATATATATATATATATATATATATATATATATATATATATATATATATATATATATATATATATATACAGACATATGTATATTCAAACGGACCTTGGTTTCGGGTTCTAGAGGCCCAAATTTGCGCTCATTTGAAATTTTTTTTAGCAAAGTCTCACCATCAATACCTCTCTATTGGCGATTTTTTTAATCAAAATTCGCCAATAGGAATTTTTGTGGCCGAGATTTCTTGAGTGATAGTTCGGGTAGTATGTTTTACGCGTGTTATTTGTATTGCATTATGATTTATGCCTGTAGTAAAAACAAAAAGTTTACATAAAAAATCAGACAAGTGTTAATATTGTCGGCTATGTGTATACATTCTAGGTTAGCCAGTCTCTAAAGATTATAATATATATATATATATATATATATATATATATATATATATATATATATATATATATATATATATATATATATATATAGTTTATAAGATGGATGAACATTTTTCAATCGTCATGAAGAGGATGATAACCTCGAAATAGACTTCGTTAATCTGCTAATACCTTAGAAAAAGGTACTTACTTATTGTTTACTTTTAGTTTTTACTCCTCATGTAGTGTGTGAAAAATTTGAGGTAAATGAAGCTGCATAATATCATAAAGTAGTTTGAATTATACCTATAAACAGATGTTAAGTGTAAATTATTTTTTAATTTAAAATTTAAATTTTTTAATTTGTATTGTTTATATTTATTTATTGAAAAAAGTATGGATACAGCTACAGTAAATAAGTGTTGAAAAGGGTTTAAGTACAGAAAGTGCGTTATGGTATCGAATTTTTGTAAAAACATTTCATATGGTGATAATTCAATTTCCTAGCATGGGTACTAAATTTAAAAAATTATCCAAGCGACTAATAAGGAAAATACCTGTCAAGTTTATAATTTGGCAGCTACATTCCTTTTGTAAATGAAAATTAAATTTTCGGTAAATTTGCAGATTAGCACATGGGGGCTTTTTGGAAAAACATTCAGAAACATGCTTAGATATTCTTCTAGATACACAAACCACAAGAAAAAGTTCTTGAAAACAACCCTAGAGAAAGTTACGGAACTAGGAGTGTTGTTTAAAATATTTTTCCAAAAATCAAAATGAGGTTGCCTTGTTTGTCAGTCTCACATAGGGAGCTACAATATTCAACATATTTAAAAAGTGTGGACACAGAAATAGTAAGTAAGTGTTGAAAAGGATCTAGGTGCAGCAAGTACGTTATGGTAGGGAATTCTTGTCAAAATATTTCAAATCCGATAACTCATTTTCTTATTAAGCTAGAATCTTCATTTTTGAACCATAGTAAAACCTATGTAAACGCAGCGGAGGTACTAAATTTAAGAAAAATAACATAATGAGCTTCGCGATTAACTACCAATTGGTTTTAGAGAATCTTTTTTTGTTTTGTTTGCAAAAACTAATTCGATTGAGTTGACTAAAACAAAATCATACAAGCAATTAATAAGGAAAAATACCTGCCATATTCATAATTTGTGTTAGCACGATGCTTCCTGTTTAAATATCTATTTATATTGACACATAATTTTTCTACGGATAAATTTTGTCTTCAAGTTGGGGTCAGATGTAAGCAGAATGATCGCCTGCTTCAGTATCTGTTTACATTGAGACAGAATTTTCCTACGGATAAATTTTGCCTTCAAGTTGTGGTCAGATGTAAGCAAGGTGCTTATCTGTTTAGGTAGCTAGTTTATAAAATTTCTCTATACATAAATGTCCAGAACAGAATGTAAAAGAATTGCTGGACTGGATCTTAAAAGTTTATGAAAAATCGCCATAGAACAAAATGTTTTAAGCGTAAATATATCCACCATAATATGCATAAAATATAGGCTGCCAGCATGTTGAAATTGTGTGTATTTAATTTGATAAATAGAAAGAACACCTTAGCAAGCTAAAATGTGCGGTACAACGGTCAATTTGAGGCATGGTGAAAAAAATGTAACTCTAAACTGCACCGTGATGATTACACAAGTAGGTAACCTCTGAAGAGGCCACTTGAATTGCAACAGAAAATTTCCGCAAACTCAGGGTTTTGGGGACTCGGCAACAGAGAAGAGAAATGGGGGTTAATGGTCAGCGGGCCTCGAGCTGAGAAGTACCGCCGCGACGATAATGTCAAGGGTTTCTGTTAAATAAATTGAGAGTAAATTTAGAAGTGAGTGAAATTTCAGGGAATGAATTAGGTTTTTTTAAGGGCGGTTATCCGCGGACAAATGTGGTAGAACGGCCGTTGTGGGCGAGTGCTAAAGCATGGTACAGGACGGGCTTTATCTCCCAGATTCTTGGTGAGTACGTTCCATGACTTAATATTGTTTAAAGTGTCTTTTTATTAGAGGGGCTAGCTGTCTCGAGTACTGAGATAATTCTCATATAAAAATTTGTATAGATATTTTTGGGCCCTGGGCTGTAAAATAGAATTAACATAGATGATTGAGTGGTAGGGCACTAGAATATAAGTAGAGTGAATTGGAATTATATTGGAATTTAGATGTTATTTAAGGGATTTTAGTAGATGGGGAATTTTGGTGAAATTATACTACTAAGGACAAGTTAGGGCTTGGAGCCATAAGGGTTTAGTTGGCAACTTAAAAGGGGGGTTAGAAAAATTTGAGAACTATAATTAAGCTAAGAAAGAGTTAATTATTAAATTTATGGAAAAAAAATGGGGCGAAAACAATTTAATTTTCAAAGGTATCAACTTTTGTGTAACATTTAGTTCTTTATTAGTTAAGATTTGAAAAGCCTCCCGCACCATTCTGTTCAAATAACTTAGAATTTGGGTTATTGGAGTTGAGAGTTTTATGTTTAATTTAATTAAGGAAACCTATGGATTAATTGATTATTTAGAATTTGTTGTGACGTTAAAATGTTTATCCGTATAAATTTTACTTTTTGTATTAAAGTAATTTTAAAACTAGATGCCCTTAGCATAAGAGACCCTAAGTTAGAGTTTACTTTAGCAGTTTTTTAAAATGATTGTACGTGTTTTGTCACTAGGTATACGCTAAGGTCGAATATATAGTAAAATTTTTGGGGGAATTCGTCCCAAATGCTCGGTTTCAGTGTTACAAATAAATTCAGGTCAGACCTCTCTTGAAGGTCGTTAAATTTAAATATTTTTTTCAAGATAAGAAGGGGTAATTTTTGAATACACGTTCTTCCGCTCGAGCGTTGTCAATTTTAAAATGCACCTAAATAAATAATTACTTAAATTTAAATAATAATAATAATTAGAGATTACAGTCATTTTTAAATCTTTGTAGTAAAGAAAAGTAAAAGGCACGTAAAACCACCCCGTTCAATTTGACAGGTACATTCCCTCTGTAAATAATTAAATTTTTCCTCGAAAACTCCTGTAACTTTAATAAGATTTTGTGACTTTAATGGAATTTGTAACACAATATTTTAAAGAGACTTGCAGTACTTAGATATATCTTTACCAATTATAATTTCCCAGCTCCATAGAAAATAGAAATTTCCTCAAGTAATCGCTAACTGGGACCTCTAAACCCGATCTCCAAAGTCCATTTAAGTTTACACAATTAGTTTTAATAATATAACTTACTAATAGTGTACAGTTCCTATGTACTATAACCCATTTGCTGCTTCACGAAATTTTTTTAAATTTTGTTTGGCTTTTTTGTTAGTGCCTCTCACATGTCTGACAGGGATGCATTCATTGATATTGTACCTTCGAGCACATTGGTTTAAACCTACTTTGCTTTTTTGTATGCTCTGATAGCCATTTTCACGTCATTTTCTGTCCAAGGTACATACTTACCCCGCTTGGATACCTGAAGTAAGTATCATAAATTGGACTGGGTCAATATAGGAAACACAAATCGGTTCAATATAGGCAAAAACGTTACAACATCGTTACATTTTTCTTACTGCACTTTTGTAAGGGACAACAATTCTAGGAAAGTTATAGGAAAGTCTTTCTAAAAGTTTGGTATAAATTTCTACGAAAGTAAGAATACTTGCTGATATCTCCTTGGAGAATATTCACTAAGTAAGATAGTATAAAAATTACAGCAGAAGCACTAGGAAAAAGTCTGGATGCAGCAAGTGCGTTAGGGAAGTGAAATTTCATAAAAATGTTTTTAATAGCAAATATATCTCTATAATGCAATCAGGCATCAATCTGGTTACCGGTATAACCTATATAGTAGAAAAGATGTACCATATTTTATCAAAATCACTTATTGTTTTATAATGTACAAAAATTTTCCTTTAATAAACTGAAAACGTTTCCGAGAAAACTGGTTTCCTAGCCAACAAACCTTAGGTTAATAGCAAATTCTGTTATTGAAATTTGAAGCACTGAATACAAATTCCACTACCAAAACGCACTTACTGCGTCTAGCTATTTTTCTTACAAACCTGCATGATATTTCATTAAAAAAGTCAAAAATGCAATAATATAAGGGTGTTCGTGAACAATCATTGTTTGTATCACCAACGACTTACGGGCCATCCTGTGATTGTCAAAATAATTTTATAATATCCAACTCAAGACACCCTATAATTAACGTATGCAACTTTTCTCGTATCTTGTATGATAACAATTATATTGAGTTTTACCATATAAATGCGTCATCTTGTGAATATGTAAACAGATAAAAACTGAAACTAAACCCGGATAAGGATTCTAGGTGGCCTAGGTTACGCTCATTTTTAAGAAATCTTTTTAAAAATCAAAAGTCACGGTCTTAACTAAAACCACCGTCAAAACATCAGAAAAATGGTCTATTTGAAATGAAATTTGTGGAAACATTTTAGTACAATGAATGACAATGAGGGTTGAAGCTGAAATTTAAGGGTTTGCAAAACACTCTTCTTGAAACATTTTATTTACATAATACGTATTTGTTCCAGGTTATTTGCCTAAATGTTGCCAATTTTGACGTTTCAACTCGCGACTTAACTTTACGGTTAAGACGCTTAGCTTTTTCAAACAATATTTATTTTACTATTACACAATTTATATAATAAAAAATATAATAAGAAAAATAGATATCAACATAAGTGTGATACTAATAATAAAAAAGCCTAGACGCAGCAAGTGCGTTATGGTAGTGAATTTTCTTTGAAATGATCTGCCACAAAATAATTTATTATAACTTTTTTTCTTGTAACATAGAAGGCTAAATTTTGGTGTGTAGTTTACCTTTTAGATCATAAACCTATTTACCAAATTTGGTTATCATAGCTTTTTTATTTTTTGAGCTAAAATTTTTTTTCGAATGAAAACTCAAAAATTTTCCGGGAAAACCAAGTCCGATTTTCCTGACTAACGAACCTATCGAAGCCATTTACAAAAGGAAGGATTATGCCAAATTTTATCTAAATCAGCCCATTATTTTTTTAATTATTGGTATATATATATATATATATATATATATATATATATATATATATATATATATATATATATATATATATATTGAAACTGACCCCGGCTATGGGTTCAAGGGGGTCCTAGTTCGCGCTCATTTGCGAAGATTTTTTCAAAATTCAAAGGTCGGAATCTCCCCATTAGTGAATTTTTTAATAGTATAATAGACCGTTGTAATAGGTCCATCTGTCTCTCGACTTTGACGTTTTGAGGAAAACCTCAATTATTTTTCTTTAAATGCCCAAAACTTTTTTGTCTTTAAACTCACAGGCGTAAATTTGGTGCATGGTTCACCTTTATAATACAAACACGTGTACCAAATTTCGTTGCCCTTACTTTGTTAGTTCCGGAGATATTATTTTTTTCCGAAAGGAAACACAAAAGTTTCCAGGAAAACCTAGAACGATTTTCCTGTCTAACGAACTTGTCAAAGCTACTCGCAAAAGGAAAGTATTCAGATAATTTGATCAAAATTGGCACATTCTTTCTTGAGTTATCGGTGTGATACACACACACACACGTACACACACACACACACACACACATACATATATATATATATATATATATATATATATATATATATATATATATATATATATATATATATAAACATATAACAATTGAAACTGACCCTGGATATGGGTTCTAGGTGGCCTAGTTCAAGCTCATTTGAAGAATTTTTTTCAAAATTCAAAATCGGTATCTCCTCACTAGTCAATTTTTTTTTATTCACTAACAATTTCGGGTGCAGTACTGATAATACGGCGGCAAATTGAAAGCCACCTGTCTGTCGGACGCTGCAAAACTTTGGATTTCTATCGATAGATGCTTAGAAAATGTCCATTTGCATAAAATATGTATGAGGTTCAATTTAGGTACCAGTTCAATATAGGCAACACTACCCTATACATTATTATACACTATTATATATTATTATACCTTACTGCCCTTACCGACTTCAAAAGTCGGGATCTCCCCATTAGTGATTTTTTTCTACGAAAATTCACTAATAAGGAATTTATACAGAAAATTAATCCGACTTATCAAGCCAGCGAAATTCGCCAATAAGCTTCTTATTTACTTATTTAATTATTAAATACCAACCGCCTATCTCATTTAAGGGCCAGAAGATACGGTGTGAAAATAACTTAGATATTTCACAATACAGATAAATTGAAAATAAATGTACAAAAAAGGAACACGTATTAACATGTATACAACAACAATAATAAAAAGAAAACAAAAAAATATCATATACAGAACCAAAATACTGAGACCTAATTTCTCTATAATATTTTTGAAATATATCAAAGCTTTTACAAAGAATACACATCCCAAGATCTAGAAAATTTCTGGGTGCAGCAAGTGCGTTATAGTGGTGAATGTTCATAAAATTTAAAACTCCTTGTATGGCATATTACTAAAATTCACACTTTAAATTTAAACAGACCTTGAAAAATGGGTCTTAGAGGATCTAATAATATCCCTCTATTATCATAAAAATTGTTTCAGTTTTGTGCGCTATCCCCTATATATTTTTTTCCTATATTTTTTCCTAACGAATTTATCCACTTACAAAAGGATAGTACTTACCCGAATTTCGTCAAAACCTGTCCATTATTCTTGGACTTTATATATAAGGGGAACCCAGGGAATCAAACCCGGTACCCTTCGGTTCAAATCACCGAGGCTCTAAAAAATTTGTTTCAAAAATTCAGCACAAACATTAGAATTTTTCGGAAAAAGATTAAAAATTACACTAAGAGGCACTAGTGTTTTATTTATAGAATCTACGGTTTTCGAGAGAAGCAGCAAAATATGTTTTTACTTTCTCGTAATGGTACCTACGCCACTGGGATAACAAACTTCGTCGAATTATCTTCAAATTTCAGCCAGTAGTTTCAGACACTAAAAGATGAAAAATATTTTAAATCAACTTGGGTATCAAAACGTTTCGTCACCGAGGTACCGGGTGATATATTCCAAAGTGAAAAACAAAATGGAATCTCATGATTTTATTAACCGGTAGCTCGATAAAAAAACATTTTGACACCCAAATTCATATGAAGTTATTTCCTTCTCTTCGGTTGGCTGGTCAACGATTACCGAGGGCTCCCGGGCTAGGGGGCTCCCAAAAACGGAGAGGAAAAATTTATAATTTTATAGGGGAAAAAGTTTTTACAGATCTCTGATTGCTTTATAACTATTTGCATTTGCTCCATTGTACTTTTCCCAGGATGCTTATACAAGAGTTTTATACATTTATCACAGCACAGTGTATACTGACGATGAAATAAAACGAGATAAACAAAACGAACGTGAAGAAAATATAAACAGTAAAGATGCTGAGTTGGTTCAGCCGAAGAAGAAGAAGAAGAAGACGAAGAAGAAGAAGACGAAGAAGAAGAAGATCGTTATGATTACTGCTCCGACAAGAAAGGAGCTTTTCTGTGTCTATCATGTGCATTTTCGTTCTTTTTGATCTCACCCAATCTGGAATTTTTACACATCCCTATGTAGCTTATAAATTTGTATTTACTATACCTTGTACATAAGTCAGCTGCGCGAGAATATTTTCTAAACTTAAAATGGTTAAAAAGCGACTTAGGTCGACTTTAAGCTAAGATATCTTGTCAACCTGCTATTCATAAACGTATAGGGAGACTTACTGCACAGATTGAATAGGATCAAATTATTGATGAAATAGCTAGAACCACTGAAGAACTTACCAGAAAGCCGTTGGGTTGATTAAGATTAACGAATTTCAATCATTTTTAGATCACTAGTAGACGTAACTATAGCTATGGCATCTTTTCTGTAACTTTTTTAATATTTTACTAACAAACAATTCCATATAATACTAAACTATAAGGCAACATTGTTTCTTTAATGAATAGATGATTTTTAATAAACACATGTTTCTTTAGTAAGTGTTCTTGGCTTACTCATAGACTTTTTCATCTCAGTGCGTTCTATGGTTTACAAATGTTTCCAGTTCTTATCCAACAGATGTAGTAAAAATAGTCTGAAATTTCTTATATACAGCTGGTCAAGCAAAACCTGAAAACACTGTTTTTTAACATAAAAAAGTCGCTTCAGTTTAACTACACTTAGAGAACCCAAATCACCACAACACATTTTTAAAGACCTGACAGTCGTTACACTAACAAAGTTAGCGCCATCAGACGATGAACGATCCAGAGTTTTTCATCCTCTGATGACGCCAACTTTGTTAGTGAAACGATAGTCAGGTCTTTAAAAAGATGCGTTGTGGTGATTTGAGTTCTTCAAATGTACTTATCAGTGCTCATCACTGGTTCCAATCTTCACTTAGTTCAGTTTAACTACTTTAGAAGTCCCGAAATGGAACAAAATACGGTTTTCAGGTACATAATTTTCAAAAATTTTGGACCCGAACCCCTCGTTCCTTAGGGGATATTCCATCCTCGCCAGAGCCTCCGGTAGGGGGCCCTTTTCAGTACCTAGCCGATGGTCCCACAAAGAGCTAGTCCGGGCCTTCAGTTTCAGGGGTCCTAATTCGCCGCTCGTTTAAAGAAGTTTTTTGTAGTCGCGATCTCGTCAGGTACGAGTTTTTTTTAAAGAAAATTCGCTAAAGTTAATTTCATATATAGGACAAGACTTCTTCTCTGTCTTTACAAGCGCTTGTTTTCCTATCTACAACTAGCTTCGCATTCTGCGGCATCGTCACGCGGAAGAAAATTGAATTTATTTATACGTACCCATGATTTACTAATCTTCAGCATCTTTTTATATTATTATATTTATAAATAGTCTTGGGTATACGCTAATAAAATAAATGTTTTGCTTTGATAAATTTGTTAACATTGTTGCTTACCAAACGTTATTTCTATAATTCAGTTTATTTTCAGGAATGTGCTGAAATGTTACATCCCAGGGCGCAACGGCTGAGCTTTTTCAATTCGATTATATTTAGGAGCGAGTCAGCACTCAATCAACGCCACGATACGGAGACAATTTCCAAATGGATTCTAACCAGATCGAAAGCTCTGTATACTGAGTTCTCTTATCAGCAAGATCTATCACTCAGCCCGGGCTTCACGTATAGCCTGAATTTAGTATGTTTGTTACATAGAAAGTGCCTCTTATCAAAATCTGATTAATGAATAAGTTCAGGTGTACATGGATCACATGTTAGATGACTGATATGCAAATGAGCAATACAGCTTAATTAAATATTTGGGAGTCAACCCTTTATAGCCGACCCTGGTAGAGGACTGGTTAAATAATGACTAAAGGATTAGGTGAGATAATTTTTTGCCTGTTTCTGTAGGAAAGTTCTAAATGGAAAAATACACACGAGGACCCGTATTTCAGCAGTGAAAAGTCGTTCAGTACTTTCACAAAATGTTTTTTTTTTCAATTAAATAAAATTTAAGGTAAATTAAATTTAACCCAGTTTAGAATATGTCAGGAACTGCCCAACTTCGGTTAGCTCCAATTTGGAGAACCCAAATTTAGCATCATCAGAGGGATAAATAAACTAAGCGAAGAAAAGCTAGTACTCCCTTTTAGCGAATTTTTCTAAAAAGAAAAATTGACTAATGACGAGATCTGTGTTTATATATATATATATATATATATATATATATATATATATATATATATATATATATATATATATATATATATATATATATATATATATATATATATATATATATATCGTATCGAGATAACTCAAAAAATAATGAGCCCATTTTGATAAAATGTTGTACTTACCTTTCTTTTGTAAGCGGCTTGGATAAGTTCGCAGGTCCAGAAAATCTGATCAGTTTTGGGTTCTGTTTCGGAAAGTAGGTAGGGCGCCACTCTGGCCAGACAGTGACGTCACATTTCACATCTCGCCTTGTTATGTAACCTGTAAACATTCCAAAGGTCAATGACCTTCCAAGGTGATTGACCTGTTATTTCTAGGAAACTTTGGCCAGACAGTGACGTCACATTTCACATCTCGCCTTGTTATGTAACCTGTAAACATTCTAAGGTCATTGACCATGTCTAGGAAACTTTGGCCAGACAGTGACGTCACATGACTTGGGCCAGACAGTCACATGCAAACATTCCAAAGTGTCTAACCTATTACTTCAAATTATTCTAAGGATATTTTGAAAAAAACCATTTGGAGCAGGTGAGTTTCGAACCCGGGACATTCAGATGGGAGGCAACGATGCTAACCACTGTGCTAAGCAGACGCTTATTAATTTACTGTTTTAGGCTGGTATATATACGACTTTTAATTAAAACAAACCATACATGTAACATACATAAAGTTTTTATTATTATTAGACAATTGAATGATTCACAAAATAAGAATTAATATGTTTTAATATTATATAAATGTGAGCTGGAAGATAAAGCCCTTCTTACATTTAATGAGGGAATATCAAATCTGTAAAAATAACACACAGAGGTCGTTGGCAAACAAAAGAAGGAAGTTCAGAAACAAAATAGACAACAGGTTCAAATAGGAAACCAAACTTAAATATCGTAGAGACAATAGAGGTCGCTGGCAAAACAAAGAAGGAAGCTCAGAAACAAAATGGACAACAGGTTCAACTCTTAAAAATAGGAACTAGCCTTATGTGTGGGCGCGGCAAGTAGTTGATTTTATTTTGAAAGAGATACAGGTTCGATTCCTGATATATGCTCCTTGATATGGTAGCGTCAAACAAATACAAAGAGGTACTGAATAACTAAACAGTAAGCTTAGAAACAATGGTTGGTTACAGGTTCAATTCCTTTCTAACCCCAAGTGTTTAGTGTCATGTTACTCGTCTAAGTAAGCAGAATTAAAAAATGGCGATTAAAATAAGATAAAAAACTTAAAACCCTTATCGCGGAAGATCCGTGAGATGTACGAGAGAACCAACATATGCACGGTGTTAAGGAGGCCAAATCAAATTGGAATATACAATAAAATGACCACTTCCGGTCTAAACTTTAAATCGTTATATCTTTTCAACGGAAAGTGATAGAAATGAACTGACTTTAAAAATATATCGTTTCATAACAAGGTCTACAAGAAACTGAGATAAAAAAACTTTAAACCCTTATCGCGGAAGATCCGTGAGATGTACGAGAGAACCAACACATGCACGGTGTTAAGGAGGCCAAACCAAATTGGAATATACAATAAAATGACCACTTCCGGTCTAAACTTTAAATCGTTATATCTTTTGAACGACAAGTGATAGAAAGGAACCGACTTTAAAAATATATCGTTTCATAACAAGGTCTACAAGAAACTGAGATAAAAAACTTCAAACCCTTATCGCGGAAGATCCGTGAGATGTACGAGAGAACCAACACATGCACGGTGTTAAGGAGGTCAAATCAAATTGGAATATACAATAAAATGGCCACTTCCGGTCTAAACTTTAAATCGTTATATCTTTTCAACGGAAAGTGATAGAAAGGAACCGACTTCAAAAATGTATGTTTCGTAACAAGGTCTACAAGAAACTGAGATAAAAAACTTCAAACCCTTATCGCGGAAGATCGGTGAGATGTACGATAGAACCAATACATACACGCTGTTCAGCAAAGCAAACTCTATAAGCATATTCAATAAAAATGTTACTTCCGGTAGACACTTCCGGTATAGCCGTTCTTAGAGCTACATACATGTGTGACACATCAAAATCATCGTCTTGTTGAACAGAAGAAATATAATATTTAAGTAAGTCAGAACAAGCTGTGTTAACACCTAAAAACAACACACTCTCTCTTAGACTTAATGAAGTTACTTTCAGAGAAAATTTCAACCATACCAGAAAGAACAGTATTAAATAGCGTATTTAAATGTTGACTACATCAAGTGATGCGTACTACAGACAAATTTTAGTACACCCTCTTAGACTTATTGAAGTTGACGGTACAGGCAGCTGTCAAGCGTACCTAACAAACCAAAGTAAATATGTCTTGAAGAACAGTCTTCAATTACCCTAAACCAACACATCTCTATCATTTCAGAGTAATCTTAGCCATGTGACCAGTTAAACTAAGTATCTTGAAGTGCAGCTTTTATGTTTATGAGATATAAAATAAGAAAACCAAAGAGTTAATTGTCTATTACAACAACAAGCAGAAGGGGGTTGACTTGGTACCTACAGCTGCTACATACTTGGTAAAAATGGGTGCCACTAGCATTTCAGAGTAATTTTAACCACACAACACTCTAACTAACTGTATTGAGATGTGGCTTTATGTGTTAATGGTTGGAAAATAAGAAAACTAAAGAGTTGATTGTCTATTACAACAGTCAGCTGAAGGAACATTTGGGTTATCGGAATACCGATATGCCAAATGTTCCAACCGAAGGAGCCCACTTAGAGACATCTCCAGGGGCTCGGAATACCAATGCCCTAGAAGTGTCGGAAGCAACATTTCAATTAACACCAACAACCGCTAAACACTTGTTGGACTTTAATATGTTTGATATTAAATTCGGTTTGTTACATAACCATTCATTTTTATGAAAAACTCAACAACTTTTATTTCTGCGTAAGCGAATTTAATCAGAAATATAGAACCAATCTTCAAGGAACCGAAGTAAAATGATAAGAACATTAAGAACAAACATTCCGATACCGAAGTGATCCTAAACACACCATATGATGCAAATTCTGTAAATCTCTTTAACAGAAGAAAAACAGAAGTGAAACACCGTAAGACAAATAGAACCGACGTACATAACAGATGTGTCTGAGGAGAAACGTATTCAGAACCTTATTGAGTTTACTAAGTTTTAAGTATACGAACATAACAGTCTATGTACCAAGCAACCAGGGCAACACAACTAACCAAACAACTGTTTTTGAGATGTAACCTTTATGTATGTATGTAATTTAATTTTCGATGGTGTAAAATAAAATTAAAAAGTGTGATATATGACAAATAAGAAAACCAAAGATTTAATTGCCTATTACAACGGTCCGCTGAAGAAACATTTAGGTAGCCAGAATACCGATACCCTAAATATTTCAACCGAAGGAGTCCACTTAAAGCCATCTCCAGGGAGCCGGAATACCGGCCCCCTAGATGTGCCGGAAGCAACATCTCAAGTAACACCTAGAACTGCAACATACTTGGTAAAAATGGGTGGAGCTCAGATTGTAAACGACTTGATAGGTGGTACATATGTTTGCAAAGATTTCATTCTAAATTTAGCCTGTTGGATATCCAATCATTTCTATGAAAAGTGCAACTAACCAACTAACCAACCACCCAACCAACCAACCAACGTTGAGGGGCGTAGAGATAGCAAGCTATCTACAAGTGGACCCCTCTGAACCTATGATGATAATAATGGATTAAGAGATTGAATTGGTACGTGTTTATATTGAAGGCTTGCAAGCTACGTACAAGTGTCTGAATATATGATGGTAATGATGGGTTAAGATATTTAATTGACATGTATTAAAGGCTTAGCGGTTTTCACTTGAGTCATCGTCATTCGAAAACTATTAGAACGAAAACCAGGTCCTTTACTCTGGTATATCTTACTCAGTAGGAACCAAATGTCTTCGAAAACAACATTCTTTGCTTTTCTGAAAGGCAAGTGAGCAGCCCCCTTGTCGAACCCCTCCGAGCTAAAGGTAAACCCCACTCTGTCTTCGGGATCGACATCATGGACTATATGACTCACAATATCTTTAATACGATCTCTGACCCACTTCTCTGGATCGCTGACATCGTCAGGTATATCGTGTAGTCTAAAGCATACGCTTCGTCTATCAAGTTTAAACTTCTTATTGGAGGTCACTGTATCTTCAAGTATTTGGAATGCCATTGTTTCGTGCTACACAACTGACTGTGTTGGTTAAAGTACCGAAGTTTAGCCTCGTGTTTATTAAAGACTAAAGTTTAGCAGGTACTATTTGTTTTCACCTTCACTGCTGGCTACCGACTGAACCTTAGCGGACGCTCCTCGTCTTAATATTCGACAAAACAACACAGACAACACACAACTTATTGTTTTCACCTTCACTGTTGGTTAACGACTGAACCTTAGTGGACGCTTCACGTCTTAATATTCAACAGACAACAACGACAGCTGTCATACAGCTGTCTGACATGACAGACAGCTGTCATACAGCTGTCATACAGCGGTCATACAGCTGTTTAACACAGCTGTCTAACACAGCTGTCTAACACAGCTGTCTAACACAGCTGTCTAACACAGCTGTCTAACACAGCTGTCTAACACAGCTGTCTAACACAGCTGTCTAACACAGCTGTCTAATACAGCTGTCTAACACAGCTGTCTAATAGGGCAGACATATGTCTAACACATGTCTAGCAGATGGGTAACAGTCACTCTTTTGCGGAACATAAACTGAATGTTTTTAAGTCAAACAAGAAGAAAACAATTTAAAACACATCTACGATGACCATGAGGCAGCCTACATGGACTTTGAACAATTTTTAAAAATAGATGCGGCCAGGTTAGTTGATTAACCATCCAGGTCAGTCACAGCTGACGCTATAAATAAAAACGATGCTGGAAGCGAGTGACGTCACAAGAACCGGTGGTGCATGTGCCTCTAAGCTTTCCAGGTTAATACCGGGTTAGCTCCATGACAAGGTGGTGGACCAGTCGGGTTAGCTAAGAGTCGGGGTGGTGGAACCGGGTCAGCTAGGCGACCGGAGCCTAGCTGACCCGACCGTTCCACCACCCCGACTCTTAGCTAACCCGACTGGTCCACCACCTTGTCATGGAGCTAACCCGGTATTAACCTGGAAAGCTTAGAGGCACATGCACCACCGGTTCTTGTGACGTCACTCGCTTCCAGCATCGTTTTTATTTATAGCGTCAGCTGTGACTGACCTGGATGGTTAATCAACTAACCTGGCCGCATCTATTTTTAAAAATTGTTCAAAGTCCATGTAGGCTGCCTCATGGTCATCGTAGATGTGTTTTAAATTGTTTTCTTCTTGTTTGACTTAAAAACATTCAGTTTATGTTCCGCAAAAGAGTGACTGTTACCCATCTGCTAGACATGTGTTAGACATATGTCTGCCCTATTAGACAGCTGTGTTAGACAGCTGTATTAGACAGCTGTGTTAGACCGCTGTGTTAGACAGCTGTGTTAGACAGCTGTGTTAGACAGCTGTGTTAGACAGCTGTGTTAGACAGCTGTGTTAGACAGCTGTGTTAGACAGCTGTATGACCGCTGTATGACAGCTGTATGACAGCTGTCTGTCATGTCAGACAGCTGTATGACAGCTGTCGTTGTTGTCTGTTGAATATTAAGACGTGAAGCGTCCACTAAGGTTCAGTCGTTAACCAACAGTGAAGGTGAAAACAATAAGTTGTGTGTTGTCTGTGTTGTTTTGTCGAATATTAAGACGAGGAGCGTCCGCTAAGGTTCAGTCGGTAGCCAGCAGTGAAGGTGAAAACAAATAGTACCTGCTAAACTTTAGTCTTTAATAAACACGAGGCTAAACTTCGGTCCTTTAACCAACACAGTCAGTTGTGTAGCACGAAACAATGGCATTCCAAATACTTGAAGATACAGTGACCTCCAATAAGAAGTTTAAACTTGATAGACGAAGCGTATGCTTTAGACTACACGATATACCTGACGATGTCAACGATCCAGAGAAGTGGGTCAGAGATCGTATTAAAGATATTGTGAGTCATATAGTCCATGATGTCGATCCCGAAGACAGAGTGGGGTTTACCTTTACCTCGGAGGGGTTCGACAAGGGGGCTGCTCACTTGCCTTTCAGAAAAGCAAAGAATGTTGTTTTCGAAGACATTTGGTTCCTACTGAGTAAGATATACCAGAGTAAAGGACCTGGTTTTCGTTCTAATAGTTTTCGAATGACGATGACTCAAGTGAAAACCGCTAAGCCTTTAATACATGTAAATTAAATATCTTAACCCATCATTACCATCATATATTCAGACACTTGTACGTAGCTTGCAAGCCTTCAATATAAACACGTACCAATTCAATCTCTTAATCCATTATTAACATCATAGGTTCAGAGGGGTCCACTTGTAGATAGCTTGCTATCTCTACGCCCCTCAACGTTGGTTGGTTGGTTGGGTGGTTGGTTAGTTGGTTGGTTGCACTTTTCATAGAAATGATTGGATATCCAACAGGCTAAATTTAGAATGAAATCTTTGCAAACATATGTACCACCTATCAAGTCGTTTACAATCTGAGCTCCACCCATTTTTACCAAGTATGTTGCAGTTCTAGGTGTTACTTGAGATGTTGCTTCCGGCACATCTAGCGGGCCGGTATTCCGGCTCCCTGGAGATGGCTTTAAGTGGACTCCTTCGGTTGAAATATTTAGGGTATCGGTATTCTGGCTACCTAAATGTTTCTTCAGCGGACCGTTGTAATAGGCAATTAAATCTTTGGTTTTCTTATTTGTCATATATCACACTTTTTAATTTTATTTTACACCATCGAAAATTAAATTACATACATACATAAAGGTTACATCTCAAAAACAGTTGTTTGGTTAGTTGTGTTGCCCTGGTTGCTTGGTACATAGACTGTTATGTTCGTATACTTAAAACTTAGTAAACTCAATAAGGTTCTGAATACGTTTCTCCTCAGACACATCTGTTATGTACGTCGGTTCTATTTGTCTTACGGTGTTTCACTTCTGTTTTTCTTCTGTTAAAGAGATTTACAGAATTTGCATCATATGGTGTGTTTAGGATCACTTCGGTATCGGAATGTTTGTTCTTAATGTTCTTATCATTTTACTTCGGTTCCTTGAAGATTGGTTCTATATTTCTGATTAAATTCGCTTACGCAGAAATAAAAGTTGTTGAGTTTTTCATAAAAATGAATGGTTATGTAACAAACCGAATTTAATATCAAACATATTAAAGTCCAACAAGTGTTTAGCGGTTGTTGGTGTTAATTGAAATGTTGCTTCCGACACTTCTAGGGCATTGGTATTCCGAGCCCCTGGAGATGTCTCTAAGTGGGCTCCTTCGGTTGGAACATTTGGCATATCGGTATTCCAATAACCCAAATGTTCCTTCAGCTGACTGTTGTAATAGACAATCAACTCTTTAGTTTTCTTATTTTCCAACCATTAACACATAAAGCCACATCTCAATACAGTTAGTTAGAGTGTTGTGTGGTTAAAATTACTCTGAAATGCTAGTGGCGCCCATTTTTACCAAGTATGTAGCAGCTGTAGGTACCAAGTCAACCCCCTTCTGCTTGTTGTTGTAATAGACAATTAACTCTTTGGTTTTCTTATTTTATATCTCATAAACATAAAAGCTGCACTTCAAGATACTTAGTTTAACTGGTCACATGGCTAAGATTACTCTGAAATGATAGAGATGTGTTGGTTTAGGGTAATTGAAGACTGTTCTTCAAGACATATTTACTTTGGTTTGTTAGGTACGCTTGACAGCTGCCTGTACCGTCAACTTCAATAAGTCTAAGAGGGTGTACTAAAATTTGTCTGTAGTACGCATCACTTGATGTAGTCAACATTTAAATACGCTATTTAATACTGTTCTTTCTGGTATGGTTGAAATTTTCTCTGAAAGTAACTTCATTAAGTCTAAGAGAGAGTGTGTTGTTTTTAGGTGTTAACACAGCTTGTTCTGACTTACTTAAATATTATATTTCTTCTGTTCAACAAGACGATGATTTTGATGTGTCACACATGTATGTAGCTCTAAGAACGGCTATACCGGAAGTGTCTACCGGAAGTAACATTTTTATTGAATATGCTTATAGAGTTTGCTTTGCTGAACAGCGTGTATGTATTGGTTCTATCGTACATCTCACCGATCTTCCGCGATAAGGGTTTGAAGTTTTTTATCTCAGTTTCTTGTAGACCTTGTTACGAAACATACATTTTTGAAGTCGGTTCCTTTCTATCACTTTCCGTTGAAAAGATATAACGATTTAAAGTTTAGACCGGAAGTGGCCATTTTATTGTATATTCCAATTTGATTTGACCTCCTTAACACCGTGCATGTGTTGGTTCTCTCGTACATCTCACGGATCTTCCGCGATAAGGGTTTGAAGTTTTTTATCTCAGTTTCTTGTAGACCTTGTTATGAAACGATATATTTTTAAAGTCGGTTCCTTTCTATCACTTGTCGTTCAAAAGATATAACGATTTAAAGTTTAGACCGGAAGTGGTCATTTTATTGTATATTCCAATTTGGTTTGGCCTCCTTAACACCGTGCATGTGTTGGTTCTCTCGTACATCTCACGGATCTTCCGCGATAAGGGTTTAAAGTTTTTTTATCTCAGTTTCTTGTAGACCTTGTTATGAAACGATATATTTTTAAAGTCAGTTCATTTCTATCACTTTCCGTTGAAAAGATATAACGATTTAAAGTTTAGACCGGAAGTGGTCATTTTATTGTATATTCCAATTTGATTTGGCCTCCTTAACACCGTGCATATGTTGGTTCTCTCGTACATCTCACGGATCTTCCGCGATAAGGGTTTTAAGTTTTTTATCTTATTTTAATCGCCATTTTTTAATTCTGCTTACTTAGACGAGTAACATGACACTAAACACTTGGGGTTAGAAAGGAATTGAACCTGTAACCAACCATTGTTTCTAAGCTTACTGTTTAGTTATTCAGTACCTCTTTGTATTTGTTTGACGCTACCATATCAAGGAGCATATATCAGGAATCGAACCTGTATCTCTTTCAAAATAAAATCAACTACTTGCCGCGCCCACACATAAGGCTAGTTCCTATTTTTAAGAGTTGAACCTGTTGTCCATTTTGTTTCTGAGCTTCCTTCTTTGTTTTGCCAGCGACCTCTATTGTCTCTACGATATTTAAGTTTGGTTTCCTATTTGAACCTGTTGTCTATTTTGTTTCTGAACTTCCTTCTTTTGTTTGCCAACGACCTCTGTGTGTTATTTTTACAGATTTGATATTCCCTCATTAAATGTAAGAAGGGCTTTATCTTCCAGCTCACATTTATATAATATTAAAACATATTAATTCTTATTTTGTGAATCATTCAATTGTCTAATAATAATAAAAACTTTATGTATGTTACATGTATGGTTTGTTTTAATTAAAAGTCGTATATATACCAGCCTAAAACAGTAAATTAATAAGCGTCTGCTTAGCACAGTGGTTAGCATCGTTGCCTCCCATCTGAATGTCCCGGGTTCGAAACTCACCTGCTCCAAATGGTTTTTTTCAAAATATCCTTAGAATAATTTGAAGTAATAGGTTAGACACTTTGGAATGTTTGCATGTGTCTGTCTGGCCCAAGTCATGTGACGTCACTGTCTGGCCAAAGTTTCCTAGACATGGTCAATGACCTTAGAATGTTTACAGGTTACATAACAAGGCGAGATGTGAAATGTGACGTCACTGTCTGGCCAAAGTTTCCTAGAAATAACAGGTCAATCACCTTGGAAGGTCATTGACCTTTGGAATGTTTACAGGTTACATAACAAGGCGAGATGTGAAATGTGACGTCACTGTCTGGCCAAAGTTTCCTAGAAATAACAGGTCAATCACCTTGGAAGGTCATTGACCTTTGGAATGTTTACAGGTTACATAACAAGGCGAGATGTGAAATGTGACGTCACTGTCTGGCCAGAGTGGCGCCCTACCTACTTCGGAAAATTTTTGTATCTCCGAAAATAACAGAGTTATGACTAGCACTAAGTGAGATGTAAGACACTAAGCACGTGCCGCCACCTCGTTGCGGAACCAAGTAGTATGTTGTGACGGCAGCTCTAAATAACACGGAGTGTTAAAAAATAGAGACTATATACAACCAACTGACAATTTAGTAAGTTGTCAGCCCTCGCTCATTTCTACCCTAATATAGGGAGAAAGTATGTGAGGCTAGATGCATTCTCACCACAATTAGAACCGTAGACCGATTTCGCTCTAATTAGAGCTCGTCAGCCTGGCATACTAATTGCAGCGAAAATACACCTATAAAGTAATACGGCTAGGGTACTTTATAGGTGTATTTTCGCTGCAATTAGTATGCCGTACTGACGAGTTCTACTTAGAGCGAAACCGGTCTACGGTTCTAATTGTGGTGACAGTGGATCTAGCCTTACATACTTTGTCCCTATATTAGGGTAGAAATGTGTCAGGGCTGACAATTTACTGAATTATTAGTTGGTTGTATACAGTCTCTATTTTTTAACACTCTGTGTTATTTGAAGCTGCCGTGACAATATACTACTTGGTTCCGCAACGAGGTGGCGGCACGTGCTTCGTGTCTTACATCTCACGTGCTGAAAGGCTGGCTACCATAGCAGTATTACTTTATAGGTGTATTTTCGCTGCAATTAGTATGTCGTGCTGACGAACTCTAATTAGAGCGAAACCGGTCTACGGTTCTAATTGTGGTGAGAATATATCTAGCCTTACAGAGTTATGACTATCAAATTTGGCGTGTATGTTTCTACTATTAAACCACATGCAGAAATTCAGATCTCTAAATTAAAAGAAAAAAAGTTATAGGCATTTTAAGGGAAAAAATTTGGGAGCCACTGGTGGATCAGAGGAATGTGTGTTTTACAAAGCCTTAAGTTTCATTTGAAGAATTATTTCTACTATGTTTATACTTACGTATAGGTATATATATATATATATATATATATATATATATATATATATATATATATATATATATATATATATATAATATATATATATATATATATATATATATATATATATATATATATATATATATATATATATATAAATAGGAATATATTAAAATTGAAAGTGACCCCGAGTATGTATTCTAGGGGCCTAGTTTACGCACATTTGAAGAGTTTATAATACTGTCATCTCTAGTGAAAATTAGTATGGACGGAGCAAGTGCGTTATGGTAGCGAATTGTCATTAAAATGTATAAGATTTTAAAAAATCACAAAATATAAAAAAAATCCCCGAAAAAAATTAAGTTCTGATGAAATTTGGTTCCCCTTTTGCCTTTATAAAGATTTTGTAAATACTTAAATTTAAATTTTAAGTTGAGGAATAATTAAAATAATTAAAATAAAAAAAATAAAAATAATCAAAATACAAAGAAAAATTCTTATGAAAATGCGCTACCGTAACGCAATTGCCAGAGCCTTGGTTCATCAGTGGTAAGAACGTGTGCCTCTGAACCGAAGGATACCGGGTTCGATCCCAGCATTCTCCTTTCACTTTTTCAGTACATACTGTAGTATTAATACCAACCGAGATTCTGACTGTGAATTTGATAAAGTTGAATTTCTGCACGTTCCGCCTTTCAGAGGGGGCGTAAAGGCGTCGGTCCCGTGTATATGGTATGTTGGGCACGTTAAAGATCTTTACCCTCCTTAAAGAAAGGCAGGGGTTCGGCAAAATTTTCAGGATAGTGAAGTGAAACTACACTCTGGCGTCTGTGATTGGGCATAGTCGCGGAAATAAACCGACGTTAAAGAAAGAAAAAAAAACGTCTAAAACTTTTTACTTCTGATTATACACCTAAAGGATGGAATAAACTGCAAAGGTAAAAGTGAAATAAAATATTTCTGGGAAAAACCCTTGAACATATTGCTTTTATTTGATAAAAATAATGATTTTTACAGTCTTAAGTTTAAGCTTCAACCATCATTGTCCTTCATTTTACTCAAATGTTTGCTGAAAATTCATTTCAATGAGACTCTTTTTTTATGCTTTGGCAGTAGTTTTAGTTATAGACTTTATGGTTTAATAATCTATAAATTTTTTCGTAAAAAAAAGGTGGACACCGCGACTTTTGAATTTTGGAAAGATTTCTTCAAATGAGGGCGAGTTAGGCTCCCTGAAATCTATATACGTGGTTAGTTTCAGTTTTTATCTGTTTACATATATAGAGGTGACGCATTTCTAGGGTAAAGCTCAATATATCCGTTACTGTACATGATACGAGTATCTTGTATCTTATAAAATTAGTTTTACAACCACAGGCTAGCTCATAAGTCGTTGGTTATATAACATTTTTTTTTATCAAACACTCCTTATATTTTTGCATTTTTGTATTCTTAATAGAATTATAAGCATGTTTGTAAGGAAAAAAATGATAGCTTTAATCGTTTTCGACTTATACTAATTGTTTGCAATTTTCCACATTTTTGGCATATATCAAAAATTGTTTACGGCGTTTTTAACAATGGATAGCGGAGTCCCATGACACCAGCTACTCCACTAGATTCTACGTACAAAGTTCTAAAAGGAATCGTTTTAGCCTTTTTGACAAGTTGTCAGACAACTGAAACACAAGGGGTACCTGAAAATGCAAGTATAGGTTTATAGCTTTTAAATAAATTTAGTAAGAAAAAAAATTACAATATTTTTATATGTGGAGATTTTAATATAAATACTTTGGTGGAAAACAAGATATTAAACACCTTTAGTGATATAATAAATTGCTATGGTTTTTCATTTACAATAGAAGCTCCAACGAGACCAAAGGCTTGTCTAGATAATATTTTAGTGAACTCAAAAGTTGAAGTTTTATCAAAAGTTGTTAATAATAATATCTCAGATCACTGCTCACAAACTGTGTACGCAAAAGGTTTAAAAATAAATCTACAGTTAGAGGTAACATTCAACGTAGATTATATTCAGCACAAAATGTATATTCAAAAAAAATGACAGATTGGAACTGGTCCGACGTTTTGTCATGTGTAGATGCAAATAGTGCATATACTACATTTGTGACAAGTTTAAAATACGCATATGAGAAATACTTTCCGATAAAAAATTGCAGATTTCAATATAGTAAGAATAAAGCATGGTTAAAACAAGGCATTAAAATTTCATGCCTAAATAAAAGAAATCTATATTACTTACGGAACAATAATTTTATACCAAGAAATATTTTTCAAAAATACTGTAAAATATTGAGAAACGTTATACGACAAGCAAAAATCATATTTAACGAAAACATTATAAATAACGCAGACAATAAGAATAAAGCAACATGGAAGGTGATAAAAACTCTTACCGGTAGGCATTTAGCTAATCAAAAATTTAAAGTTGAGGATATAACAACAGAAACTGATAACATACACACAGTGTTAAATGAAATAAATTTGCAGTTTATTCATTTGTGTAACAAAAAAGCACAGGTGTCAAATAATGCAAACACGCAGGTCAGAATTGAATACAACTCCATCGTTTATTATGAAACGTCTATCGATGAAGTAGGGAGGGTAATAAATGAGTTAAAAAATACACGCTCTGTAGGACCAGACAAATTTTCTGTAAAACTTTTAAAATCTGTAAAAGACTACCTATTGCATACATTGTGAATAAAAGTATAAATACTGGACAGTTCCCTGAAGAATTGAAAAAAGCAAAAATAATTTTATTTCATAAAAAAAGGTGCTAGAAGTGATCTGGGAAACTATAGACCTATAGCTCTTTTAAGCACTATATAAAAAAAAATTGAAAAGATAATGGCAATTAGACCCATATATTTTTTCCAGAAATATAAAATTATCTCCTAAACAAAATGGATATATAAAAGGAAGATCCACTGCACGAGCCATCTATCAATTTTTAGATAACATATATAACTTACTTAATAAGAAGCAAAAAGTAAACGGTATTTTTTTGGACTTGTCAAAGGCATTCAATGCAGTGGACCATAACTTATTAAAAGAGAAGCTGTTCGAGGCGAGTGTTTGTGGTGTCCCTTGGCAACTTCTATGTTTATATTTACAAAATAGACAGCAACAGGTTTCCATAGTAGACTCAGAAGGGAGGGAGTTAACTTCTGACTGGGAATTAGTTATTAGGGGGGTACCTCAGTGTTCAGTTTTGGGTCCGCTTCTGTTTCTTGTTTATGTTAACAACCTGCCGGACGAGATTGATGATGAGGTTGTGTCCTTCACGTATGATACTTCGGTAATTGTATCTTCGTCGAATGTCGAAGACCTGAAAGTAAAAACTGCGATTTCATTAAAAGCTTTAGAAAGTTGCTTCTTAAACAACTCACTTAACTACGAGCTTACCTTAAATCTAGATAAGACTAATATAGTTACATTTCGAACATCTTACGAAAGTGGTGGGTCACATATTATTAGCTGTAAACCAGGCATATTAATAAAATGTAACGAAACAGTAAAATTTTTGGGCTTATTGTTGGTCTCCGGACTCACCTGGGTGTCGCCAGTAAATTCGTTAGCACCTGGAGTGAGCACACCATGCTACCAATTAAAACCCTTAAAGAACAATGTTTCAATTGAAACCTGCATAGGGGTATATCATGCATATATACATTCCATAATCAAGTATGACATAATTTTCTGGGGAAACTCTGTTGACGCAATTAGAATATTAAGGCTACAAAAAAATGTATAAAGGCTATTTTTGGTCTTCGAGAGACGGAGAGTTGCCAACCGTATTTTATAAAATATAGAATGTGTTTATATTTTAGAATATGTATTGTTTTTAAGAAACAACTATTCAATGTTTTCGTGCAGGGAACACACGCATGCTTACAACACCAGAAGAGATACGGTTTTGTTGGAAGATCAAACACCATTAACTCTGTTGCAAAAAAATGTAACAGCATCCATAATAAGGATATATAATCATCTTCCAAAGAGTCTTAGAGACTGTGATGTGTCTGTTTTAAAGATAAAACTTAAACAGTTTTTGGAATCGCAGTCTTTTTATACTCTGTCTGATTTTTTGATTGTTCCATGTTTATAGAATAAGTGAAACTTATTTGCTGCTTTAATTTGTGTTTCCGTTGTCACTATTGATTTCATCCATGTGTGTTTGGTCTAATTGATGCATGTTGTTTTTTGTGTTTTATTTACCATGCCGAACCGTGATTTTATTATTAATATATGTATGTATATTTGTAAAAAGCTTTTAAACTGTGAATTTTTAAATTTTGGGATACTTTGCTTAAGAAAGAGTGTGGCGGAAATTTGGCTGATTTTTGTGTTTTATGTTGTGACGTATTCATTGCCATTGTTGGCTATTCTGAATAAAGAGTGTTATTGTTATTATATATTTCGTCGAAAAAATCGAGATGCCGTATACAAAGCGTCTTCATATAGTAACTGAATTTCAAAAAATTCTATCTGCCGTAACTCATTTACTCATTTTGCAAAATCAAACAGCTTTTTGTGAATATATATATATATATATATATCTTGGCAGGTGGGTAAGTAACTTAGAGAAGTTCGTTGGCCAGGAAAATCGCACCAGTTTTTCAAGTATATTTCCGGAAAATTTTTTACTTTTTTAAATAACAAAGTTATTTTGATAAAATGTGGTAAATTGTTTCTACTATATGTTATATTGGTAACCAAACTTGTGGCCGATTTCATTAAAAAAAACATACTTGCTATTAAAAACAAACTGAAAATTCACTACCATAACAGACTTGCTGCATCCAGACCTTTTTAATTTTAAATGCTCTGAAATGGATTTGTCTGCAGTTTCAGTTTTACGACGATATAAAAAAAACTGACAATATAGTTTTAACTACAACCGGCTGGGTATGATAACTACCTGTCGATGAGCTGCAAGTAAATGCTGCCCTGGGCTTTACTTCTTCTGTGTCAATACTCCATTTAAGTAAAATATTTCATAAGCTCATTATTCCAAACAAGCCGCGTACGTTTACTACCATATAAGTACCATGAGGCATGCATAAGTTATGAATCTGCTATTAAAAATAACAAAACCATCGTTCACATGTGGAGTTAGTGACACTACAGGACTAGTTAAAAATATTCCGTCATAAATCATGAGATAACATGTGCCCAGGTATTTCAAAACCAGGAGCAGTGGTTCATCCACATCACTCGTTTTAAAAATAAAGGTGCCATACTAGTTATTATTCATGCAAGATATATTTGCTAAATATAATTTTTATTCATTTTAATAATATACACCTGTATCAAAATTGCCATTCATTTTCCCGTCATACTAACTAGCTGCTGTAAAAGAAAAAAGGTATGAAGTTATTAATTCCAATTATTACAAGTTTCCACTACAGTTATTCTTAGGTAGTAAAATATGAATGTCTTGGCATAATATAACGTCTTAAATTAATGTTAGGTATAGTTATGATAAATGATATTTAGAATGTATTTTGGTTTGTAAATAAGATACGAAATAACTGAGGAACTAACTCAAGTTTGGTCATTTTAATCTTTTTGTGTGAACTAAATTTGCAGTTATCAGAATTGCAAACAACACTACTTATAAAATGGATTATACAAAACTAATGATCTACAGTTAATATTAATGAATTTTCTTTTTAAAAAATCACTAATAAGGAGATCCCGACTTTTGAATTTTGAAAAAATTTCTTCAAATCACCGCGAACTAGCCCCCCTATAACCCATATACAGTGTCAGTTTCAATTTTTATATGTTTATATATAGGGTGGCGCGTTGAAAACGAAACAAACCGATTTGCGTCCAGAGAATTTTTTTTTAAGAAACGCTGAAACACGTCAATTTAAATATTGAGGGGGACATGTTTTGACATAAAACTCAACTCTATAACATCAACCCCTTAAGGGTGGTGATAACAACCCCTATATTTTAAATAGGGAACATGCATCGAGTGTTACGTCATTTGGAAGCCCTTTCTTTTCTGAATTCAGGACATTAATTTTTTTGGAAGTTTTATTAACTCGTTTAAAAATTATTCACAGTTGAAGATGCAAAAACCCATTTCACTCATTGTAAACAAAAAATTGACTATCAGAACATTTCTTATAGGAATGAGAGAAATGCGGTTTATTATTTCAGTTTATCGGTCGGTTTGATACTTGATAGTACTACCGAAAATTAATTTCACAATGGTTATTCTGTAGAAGAAAGAGTTGAAATAATTACTCTTTTTTTCAAAAAGGATGACTGTGCCAACCGTACCACAAATATGTTGATATATGAACGACATCCGAACAGACATGTTAACAGAAAATACATTTTGGAGTTAGTTGCAAAGTTTCGACAAAGTGGTTCAGTAGCCAACAAAAAAAGGGATCCTGAACGTGAATTTGCGGTTAGAAATGAGACCATTGAGATTGAAGTTTTAGGACAAATTGTTGCAGACCAAACTTTGAGTACGAGAAAATTGGCCTTTGTTTCAAACATCAAAAAAAGAACTAATCAGCGAATATTGAAGCATCATAAATTTCACCCGTATAAAATTCATCTTGTACAACAACTGAATGAAGATGATTTTGAGCGGCGACTGGAGTTTTGTGAAATTATGACTGCACGAATAGCTGATAACGGGAACTTTCTGTTCAATATCTGTTTTTCAGACGAGTGTATGTTTTTATTAAACTCTACAGTCAATTGTCATAATTGTCGTTATTGGGCAGATAATAATCCAAGAAATTTTCACGAAGTCCACACTCAAACTTCACAGAAATTGAATGTCTGGAGTGGCATTTTTGGAAACCGTTTAATCGGACCATTTTTTCTTGATGGCAATTTGAGTGGCGAAACGTATGTGGAGTTGCTAGAAGATATCGTTTACCCTCTACTAATTGACATTGTTGAAAATGATGATCGCTATCAAGAAAATCAATTAGTGTTTCAACAAGATGGAGCTCCTCCGCATTTTTCACAACGTGTTAGGGAGTTTTTGAACAGAGAGTTTCCAGAGCAATGGATTGGGCGTAGAGGTGCTACTGAGTGCCCCCCTAGATCACAGGATTTAACTCCTTTAGAGTTATTTCTATGGGGCCGTTTAATGAGTAGAATTTTCGCAACAGAACCGGAGTCTCTGGAAAAATTACGACAACGCATTGTTGAAGAATGCCGTCTAATAACTCCATAAATGCTCCAGAATGTCAGAGCTCGTTTTGAACAATATTTGTACTTTTGTATGGAAGCTGGTGGTCAACAATTTGAACACTTACTTAACTGAATAAACATTTTTGAACGTTTGGTTTTGTTTTTTAGTTTTTTTTTTAAGAAAAATTGACTAATAAGTGCATTTTTTATCACAATGAATGAAATACGTTCTTGCAACGCCAACTGTGAATAATTTTTAAACGAGTTGATAAAACTTCCAAAAAAATAGGGTGCTGAATTCAGAAAAGAAAGAGCTTTCAAATGATGTAACACTTGACCCAAATTCTGGTGATAGCAACCCTTAAGGGGTTGATGTGACAAAGTTGAATTTTATGTCAAAACATGTCCCCCTTAATATGAAAATTGAATTAAAATATCAGCGTTTGAATACCCTTGATTTTGCATTTCTTTTGGCACAACAGAAACACTCGAATTAAATGTTTGACAGTTATTAATAAGAATGTTTGTTGTCATTTCCATGACCGGCTATTAAAATTTTCTTATAATTTTTTCTAAATTTTATCAAAAACCCTAATAACTTTACAAATATTGCAGATTGAAATAGGGAATGCTATCACGATACGTTACAGAATTTAACTATGCTTCAGAAAGTGGGAATAGAAATAGCACATTGTATTTGAAAAAATCGAGTTTTAATGACTTGCAATAAAAGAAAATTAAATTTTGAACACCTGTAGATAATATACCAATTCTAAAAATGACACTAATAAATATAAATATCAACATTTTTCATATCCCTAACCATAATTGTAGTGCTTTTGCTTAAAATTTTAGGTATCATAAAGTAAATCCAAATATTTTCACACAAGTCGGAACAAAAAACCTCAAAACCGGCTGAACTTAGGTAAAGGGAATGCTACGGACGGTTCCTCTAAACCAATGCTTGTAATTTAAAAATGAAAATAACTGTACCATTCTGTTTGAAAAATTTCGAGACGCAGTAAGTGCGGTATAGTAGTGAATTTTCATAAGAATTGTGCACTATTTATTATACAGCATATTACTAAAATTAATAATATAAACTTACACAAATCTTGAACATCGATTTTAAAGGACGTAATACGCGCACATTTAAATAATTCTTTCAAAAGTGTTACTATCGATATCACTCTATTATCGAAAGAATCTTGTGTTCTAACTCCTTTTGAGAAAAATGCCCAAAATTTAATTTTCTATGGAGCTAAAAATTTTTAAATTTTGCTATATCTATAGATAGTCTAAGTCTCTTTAAAAGAAACTTGTATTACAAATTTCTTAAAGTTACAAAAGTACAAAACTTAATTCATATTCAGATAAGTAAAGTATCTGTCAAAATATAAACGTAGCAGTTACTTTTCTTTATTAATTACCTAAACGATTTCGTTCTAGTCAACCTAATGAAACCGTTTTTTCAATATCAACAATAACAAAATGTCTACTGACAATTGTGACAAAGTTATTCAGGCATTTCAAACAAAAATGAAACAAAAATGAAACAAAAATGAAACATTGTTTAAAACGTATGCAATCTGTACACTATTGTTTCTCCTAATATAAAAAAAACCATACATTCATCGAGCGGGAATCCATCACGGAACCTTGTGCGTGGCAGACAAGCTCCCTACGACTTGATTATCTAAGGACTGAGTTAAATAACGTTTAGTTTACAGGCTACTTGACATCAGCTTAATTCCCGGGATATATTATATTATATTAAAACTATATGCAATAATTAAGTACAAAATTCGTCATTTGAAACACATTCAACGACTGTTTCGATTTTATATGATGTTTAAGTTCAAAGAAACTGTTTTAAAATCTTTTTTATAGCGACTTGACTTGATTTTGTTTACATATCCACTATGTTATGCTAGGCGATTCATCAAGCTAAAAATATAGTGTGTTTTAAAAATTGATACCGCCATCGTGGCGCAGGTTGCTAGGTGCCAGACTGCCAAGCGAGAGGTCCCAGGTTCGATTCCCGGGCGAGCCAAGTTGACTTTGTCTTGAAAATTTGTAAAAATATTGAATGATGGGAAATGAATGTGCTAATGGCCTGAGATGCCGCAGCCAATAATATTAAATACAAAAATAAAATAAAATGATTGAATCCGCTAATTAAATAACAATCACTTGGCAAATTTTAAATTTCATGTCGTCTATTTTCGATATTTGTGGCAGAGATTTCAAGATTATTCGTTCGGCTAGTATGTTTTATGCCTGTAATTTATTTTGTTTGGTTAGTATGTATGGTTTATACCTGTTGTACGACTCAATCTAGGCGTGGCAGTTAATTACTCTGTCTGCCATCAGGCATTGGACTTTAACCACTAAATCGCTTCAAAGCATGTCTTTTAGATTTTATTTTTAATTTGGAAAATCTCTCAATATTGTCCACCAAATTAATTAAAATTCACGACATAGGTTCACCTACACCATTTATAGCCACAAAAAGTCTCATTCCAGGTGCTGTAATACTTACAAAAATACAGCATTTTCATAATGAAAATTCAGTAAAAGAAAGTCGATGTCTACTTCCATTATTTCCGGATGTACCACCATTTTGAAAATATGTTTATTAAATACACTATGGGTCGTTACTTGCCTGCCGCAATTTTCGGAAAAATATTACGACCAGAACTCCTAATACTTTTAACAAACTGTTGTCATCAATCAACCTGTATATTATTAATTTTTATTTTAAAAAAATTCACTAATAGAGAGGTATCGATGGTGAGACTTTGTAAAAATTTTTTCAAATGAGCTTAGACCCCTAGAACCCATATCCGGGGTCAGTGTGAATATATATATATATATATATATATATATATATATATATATATATATATATATATATATATAATATATATACTGATTTCGATGAAATTTGGCAAGTGCCTTTCTTTTTTTAATGGATTGGAGCAGTTCGTTAGCCAGGAAAATCCGTCAAGGCTTTCCCGGAAAATTTTGACTTTTATTTCAAAAAAAATTTTTTCTGCGAAAATTACAAAGCTGTTCTAATGAAATTTAACAGATATATTGCCTTAGGAAACACCTTACTACGTACCAAAATTCAAATTTCTAAGTTTATAGAAAATTGAGTTATTCAAATTTAGAATTTTCTTTTGAAAAAAAATTTTTTCTTCGAAATTTACAAAGTTATTTTAATGAAATTTGGTGTATATCTTGCCTTAAGAAAGACCTTACTACACTCCAAATTTAAACTTTTTAAGTTTATAGAAAATTGAGTTATTGAAATTTGAATCACTTAATAAAAATTCACTACCCGTTAGTTTTAGTGAATTTTCTTAGAAAAAATTCACTAATGAGGAGATCTCGACTTTTGAATTTTGAAAAGATTTCTTCAAATGAGCGCGATCTAGGACCCCTAGAACCCATATCCGGGGTCAGTTTCAATTTTTATATGTTTATATATATATATATATATATATATATATATATATATATATATATATATATATATATATATATATATATATATATATGTATCACACCGATAACTCAAAAAATAATAGGCCGATTTTGATAAAATTTTGCATGTACCTTTCTTTTGTAAATGGCTTGGATAAGTTCGTTAGTCAGGAAAATCGGACGAGGTTTTCTGGGAAAATTTTGAATTTTCATTCGAAAAAAATTCTTATCTCAAAAAGCAATAAGCTGATTTTAATAAAATTTGGCATGTACCTTTCTTTTATAAATATCTTTGACAAGTTTGTTAGTCAGGAAAATCGGAAGAGGTTATCCGGAAAAATTTTGAGTTTTCATTCGAAAACAATTTTTATCTCAAAGAATATAAGGCCGATTTTGATAAAATTTGGCATGTACCTTCCTTTTGTAAATGACTTTGACAAGTTCGTTAATCAAAAAAATCGGACGAGGTTTTCCGGGAAAATTTTGAGTTTTCATTTGAAAAAAAAAATTATCTTAAAAAATAAAAAATCTATGATAACCAAATTTGGTAGGTAGGTTTACGATATAAAAAGTAAACTATACACCAAAATTTAGATTTCTATGTTACAAGAAAAAAAAGTTATAATACAATATTTTGTGCCAGATCATTTCTATGAAAATTCACTACCATAACGCACTTGCTGCGTCCAGGCTTTTTTTATAACGTTACGACTCAAGATGACAAAATTGGTGCCATTGCCCCACGTAACACATTTAATGTTTCTAGGAATTCTAATAGAAAATTTAATTATTAGAGCTTAATCAGTTAAAAACAAAAATTCTGGACGCGGCAAGTGCGTTATGGTAGTGAATTTTCATATGTTTTTAATAGCAAATGTGTTTTTAAGAAAGCAGGCATCAAATTTGGTTACCAGTATAACCTATATAATAAAAATAAGGTAGCATGTTTCATCAAAATAACTTTATTGTTTGAAAATGTACAAAAATTTCCAAAAGTAAACTTGTTCCGGAAAAAACATGGTTTTTGGTCAACCTTATAGGTTAATAGCAAATTGAGCTATTCAAATATGAAGGATTTGATCAAAATTCCCTACCATAACTCACTTGCTGCGTCCAGAATATCTTTTCTTACAAACATGCATTATATTTCGATGGAAAATGCAAAATTGCAATAACCTAAGATGTGTTTGATTAAAAAAAATGTTTTAAATAGCAAATATGTGTTTTTTTTTAAGAAAACATACATCAAATTTGGTTACCAGTATAACATATATAGTAAAAATAATGTACCATATTTCATCAAAATAACTTTATTGTTTAAAAATGTAAAAAAAAATTCGAAAATAAACTTAAAATATTCCCGAAAAAAACTAGTTTCCTGGCCACGAACCTTATAGGTTAATAGCAAATTAGCCATTCAAATTTGACACATTCCATAAAAATTCGCTACCATAACACACTTGCTGAGTTCCGAATGTATTTTCTTACAAACATGCATTATAATTTCGTGGTCTAAATTCCATACATTACGGCTGGCTCAGAACTGACACTGATAGGGGGAATCCGTCTGTCTAATTATAAGAAAACATTGTTTAATCTTATCCAAGCCATTTGCAAAAGGAAGGTACTCACCAAATTTGATCAAAATCGGCCCTTTATTTTTTGAGTTATCAGTGTGATACATATATATATATATATATATATATATATATATATATATATATATATATATATATATATATATATATATATATATATATATATATATATATATATATATATATATATATATATAAACATATAAAAATTCAAACCGACCCCGGATATGTGTTCTCGGGGGCCTAATTAGTGTTAATTTGAAGGAAATTTTTCAAAATTCAAAAGTCGAGATCTCCTCATTAGTGAATTTTTTTTAAAGAAAATTCACTAAAATCGCTACCATATCGTCCCTACGTTGTCGGGACTTTCTTCTATTAACATACTATTGCGCCTACTGCATTCTTTTTACTTAACGTGAATCAGACAGGTATATCGTTTTAGCTAAGCATTTCCAAGTAGATTATATCACTTGACAAAACACTTCCTTTGGAATTCCACTACGTCTTAATCAGGATTCATTCTCAGATTAATTCCTTATAAGTAGTAAGCCATGTATACACCGCTTCACGGGCAATATGATATATTATTCAAATAAACACCCACTCTCTTGTACTGAGCATTAAGATAATATACGCGAATGGTAAAACCTTATTTATTATATTTCTCTTTCTAAGCTGTATAAAACCCATCAAAATAGTAACATGTTTCAAAATTCGTACCTAGAGACTTAGTGATCAGTACACATCAGAAAGTGATCCAAGCAGTAGGTACGTTAATGATCAACATCATCATGATCTAAACACGATGGCACGTCATCGCTGCAACCATGACCTCCAGTCTCTTAACAATTTTTAACGAACTTTTGTAAAACACAATTGAGTAAGTTAGCCAGAAAAATACGATCATATTTTCAGGAAAAAACCTTATTTATTTTAAAGGTATTTAGTACATATGTTAGAAAAAAACTATTTCGAAATCCACTGGGCCTGAAAATTAGGATAGTATATGAGATATACCAAACTGTGGTTAAAACCATGGTCACATATACATCTGTAGTACGATGACTCAAAAAAGAGCAGCCTGAGCACGAAAAAAGTTCGGGACGCAGCAAGTGCGTTATGGTAGTGAATTTTCATAAAAATGTTTTTAGTAGCAAATATGTGTCTTTTTTTTCCAGAAAGCAGGCATCAAATTTGATTACCAGTATAACACATATAGTATAACATATATAGTAAAAACAATGTGCAATGTTTCATCAAAATAACTTTATTGTTTGAAAACGTACAAAAATTTTCGAAAGTAAACTTAAAGTGTAACCAAAAAATCCGTTTCTTGGTCAACCTTATAGGTTAATAGCAAATTGAGCTTTTCAAATATGAAGCATTTAATCAAAATTCGCTACCATAACACACTTTTTGTGTCCAGAATTTCTTTACTTACGAATATGCATTATATTTCGATGGAAAATGCAAAAACATAAGGCGTTTTCGACTAAAAAAAAAATTTGCATCACCAATAACTTATAGGCCAGCCTGTGATCGTCGAAATCTTTTTTTAAGATGTACTCAAGACACCCTATAATTAATGTATACAATTTTTTTTCATATCTTTTAGAATAACGGATATATTGAGGTTTATTGATTTTTTACGAAAATGTGACAAAAGTTATATACCATTAAACGATAAACTATATAGCTAAGACTAGTGCCAAGCATCAGAGAAAGGGTCCACTCGAAATGAATTTACTGGAAACATTTTAGTAAAATGAAGGACAATGACGGTTGAAACTAAGACTTCAGGGTTTGTAAAACATTCTTCTTGAGACATTTTCTCTCCATAGCCCGTATTAGATTCGAGTTCTTTGCCTAAATAATGCGAATTTTGATGTTTTAAACTGTCACTTTGACGTTTTGAGGAAAACCCCAATTTATGTTTCTTTAAATGCCCATAACTTTTTAGTGAATTTTTATTTAAAAAAATTCACTAATAGAGAGGTATCGATGGTGAGACTTTGCAAAAATTCTTTCAAATGAGTGCGAACTAAGACCCCTAGAACCCACATCCGGGGTCAGTTTCAATTTTTATATGTTTATATATATATATATATATATATATATATATATATATATATATATATACAGGGTCGCTGATAAGTCTGGAAACGGTCGATTATCCGGGAAAATATACAAGGTGTCGAAAAAAGTTTTATACAAAAGTTTTTGGGTTCTTCAATGTCTACTAGGCGGTGATAATTTCATTTATACAGGGTTGGTCATACAGGCGTGGCACACCAATATTAATTTTTTTTTAATGGAACACCCTATATATTATTCGATATTTCAATCCTTCTCTTAATTTTGAGCAACATTTATCAGAAGCATGATGTACATAAACTCAATCGTTTCCGGGTAAAAAAATAAATAAAAATAAACGCTATTGTTTTTAAAATCTATTGGATGAAGAACAAGAATAAATGAAAAGTAGAATATCTCTTGAAAACAATCTGTGAGTGTGAAAAAAACCGGTTGCGATGTTTTTAACATTGTTTGGAATCCTATTTTATAAGATGTTCAAAGTGTTCTCCATTGACCTCCTGACAATAATGAATTCGCTTAACAAAACATTGCACTGCATTTACAAGAGCGTTTTGAGGAATGTTATTAATTTCATGCACAATCCTTGCTTGCAACTCTTCAATATTCTGCGGTCTATTTTGGTAAATTAAATTTTTTACATGACCCCACAAAAAAAAGTCAAGCGGCGTCATGTCGGGAGACCTAGCTGGCCATTCAATAGTTCCCCTGCGCCCTATCCATCTGCCAGGAAAGGTTTGATTCAGATATTCCCGTACCTCAATTCCAAAATGAGGGGGTGCCCCATCCTGCTGAAACCATATTTCTTCCGCTAGTAGATTTGGGTCGTTATTGTTCGGAAATAATCGACTTACGTCTGGAACAATTGATTCTTGCAAAAGTGTCAAATATCGAGCAGAGTTTAAATTACCGTGTATAAAATAAGGTCCTATGATATGTCCACCAATAATAGCACACCAAACATTTACTTTTTGCGGTCTTTGGGTGTGAATTTGTTCCATCCAATGTGGGTTTTCGTCTGACCAGTACCTACAGTTGTGTCGGTTGACTTGTCCATTCAAACAAAATGTAGATTCGTCGGAAAACAAAATGTGGTTGGCAAAGTTAAAATTTTGGCGTAACTTCTCCATAATAAGTTCACAGAACTCGATTCTGCGATCAAAATCGTCTTCACTCAGTTCTTGCAATAAATGAATTTTATATGGACGGAACTTTTCCCGCTTCGTAATCTTTTGAATTGAATATCGACTCATATTGTGATTTAAAGCCAATTGCTGTGCCGAAGTTTTCGGATTTTCCACCACATCCAATATTACATTCAAAGAATTTTCTTCATTTGTAACGGTTACTGGCCTTCCAGTTCTAGGTTTATCCTTGATACCGCCAGTTTCGTGAAAACGATGCAAAGTTTTCGAAACTGTGGATTTGGAGATCGATTCCCGCTCAGGATGCAACTCATTGAACATAATCACCACTTCAGCAAAACTTCGTGTTCTATCACCGTACCCTATCATCATTAAAATTTCGATACGTTCGGTTTCACTTAAACTTGCCATTTTGCACAAAAACTGTTGACACTAAATTACTAATGTTTCAAAACTGTTGACACTGAATGAATGTTTGACATTCGTTGTCCTGGAAACATTTTAAAACAAAAGAATAATACTGCGTTTCTTATGGGCATCTTATCTTATCTTGGGATTCCAAACAATGTTAAAAACATCGCAACCGGTTCTTTTCACACTCACAGATTGTTTTCAAGAGATATTCTACTTTTCATTTATTTTTGTTCTTCATCCAATAGATTTTAAAAACAGTAGCGTTTATTTTTATTTATTTTTTTACCCGGAAACGATTGAGTTTAGGTACATTATGCTTCTCATAAATGTTGCTCAAAATTAAGAGAAGGATTGAAATATCGAATAATATATAGGGTGTTCCATTAAAAAAAAAATTATATTGGTGTGCCACGCCTGTATGACCAACCCTGTATAAATAAAATTATCACCGCCTAGTAGACATTAAAGAACCCAAAAACTTTTGTATAAAACTTTTTTCGACACCTTGTATATTTTCCCGGATAATCGACCGTTTCCAGACTTATCAGCGACCCTGTATATATATATATATATATATATATATATATATATATATATATATATATATATATATATATATATATATATATATATATATATATATATATATATATGTATCCAACCGCTAATTCAAACAAATAATTAACCGATTTCGAAGAAACTTGGCAAGTGCCTTTCTTTTATTAATCCCTTGGATGAGTTCGTTAGTCAGAAAAATCGGACGGGGTTTTCCCGGAAAATTTTGAGTTTTCTTTCGAAAAAAATTTTTCTCCGAAAGTAACAAAGCTGTTTTAATGAAATTTAGTATATATGTTGCCTCAGGAGAGATTGTACTGAGTACCAAATTTCAACTGTCCAAGTTTAGAGAAAATTGAGTTATTCAAATTTTAAATTTTCTTTTGAAACAATTTTTTTTCACCAAAAATTACAAAGTTATTTAGAGAAATTTGGTGGATATCTTGTCCTAGAAAATATCTTACTACATACCAAAATTAAACTTTCTAAGATTATAGAAAACTGAGTTAATCAAATTTTTATAGCTCACTGCAGTGTTAAAATCAATGGTATTTGCCTCACTATGTTAAACACGTGCCTTGGGGATTGACCGAATTCATTGCCAGTTGCTTTGTTCTACTCATATTCTCTGAACATGTTAAAAGACGTGGTATCTACTTCATTCCAAGTCACTATTAACCGACTATTTATGAAATCAAATGTGTAAATTAAATCGATTGTCATAAAATATGTAGTGTATTAAGACTAAGGAAATAAGAAATAAAACATATATAACTGTGCACATTTTTATTATATTTCAGGGTGTGCGGAGCACACCTAGCTCACTAGGAGAAATCGCCACTGCTTGAAAGAGGTATTGTCACAGCATAATATCTTATTAAAGATCATTTAGGTTTAATTTTTATATGTTTATATATATATATATATATATATATATATATATATATATATATATATACATATATATATATATATATATATATATATATATATATATATATATATATATATATATATATATATATGTATGTATGTATCCGTCTGATAACTCAAAAATAATTAACTGATTTCGATGAAACTTGGCAAGTGCCTTTCTTTTATTAATGGCTTGGATGAGTTCGTTATCCAGAAAAATCGGACGGGGTTTTCCGGAAAAATTTTGAGTTTTCTTTCAAAAAAATTTTTTTCTCCGAAAGTAACAAAGCTATTTTAATGAAATTCACTATATATGTTGCCTCAGGAGAGATCTTACTACATATCAAAATTCAACTTTTTACGTTTAGAGAAAATTTAGTTATTCAAATTTCAAATTTTCTTTCGAAAAAAATTTTTTCTCCGAAAATTACAAAGTTATTTTAATGAAATTTTGTGGATATCTTGCCTTATGAAAGACCTTACTACGTATTAAAATCAAACTCTCTAAGTTTATAGAAAATTGAGTTATTTAAATTTGAAGCATTTAATAAAAATTCACTACAATAACGCACTTGCTGCGTCCCGAGTTTTTGTCTTTTGACCTGCAGCACTAAATTCTTGGTACGTGATTTACCTATAGCGATGTAAAACGATGTACGAAATTTGGTTTCCCTTACTTTGTTATTTCCAGAGATATGAATTTTTCTCTAAAGGAAATACTAAATTTTCCGGGAAAACCTCGACCGATTTTCCTGGGTAACGAACTTATCCAAGCCACTTACAAAAGAAAGGTATTCACCAAATCTTGTCAAAATTGGTCCATTATTTTTTGAGTTATCGGTGTGATACACACACACACACACACAAATATATATATATATATATATATATATATATATATATATATATATATATATATATATATATATATATATATATATATATATATATATATATATATATATATATATATATATATATATAAATCGAAACTGACCGCAGGTATGTGTTCTAGGGGGCCAGTTAGCGCTCATTTGAAGAAATTTTTTTAAAATTCATAAGTCGGGATCTCCTCATTAGTGATTTTTTTAAAGAAAATTCACTAAAACTGCAAAAATTACAAAGGCTGATCTGTCCTGGAATAACGGGAGCTATGGCATCATGCTCTACAACTGCAATCGAAGCAATGCTGAATCTTCCTTCACTGCAGATATGTGTAAAGAAAAAAGAGGCAATAAATACCTTAAGGCTATTTCAAGCAGACAATTTTAAACAATAAGACTTGGTTGGCCACTCAAAGATCCTGGATATTATTCCATTGGAGTCACTCGCAGAAGCAACAGATCAAATGCCAGCTTAAGTGGACTTTATAGTCCCATTTGACGTCGTCATAAGTGACCGCCAGGCATGGGACAGAGACAGTAAAAGGTTGACAAGCAACATATCCGTATGGCATACAGACGGGCGTAAACAAGTTGAGGGAGCAGGACTGCAAATTAGAGGACCTAACAATCCCGCTAGGTCCCTATGAAAAACTTGCATCTTCCAAACAGAAATGATCGCTATAAATTTCTGTGTACAGGAAAGCATAAAAGGAAGACTCAGAAATAGAGAGATTTACATCCTTTCAGGCAGTAAGGTAGTACTAAAGGGTCTGAAATCTTTCAAAACCGAGCCTAAACTGACCCGGGACTATAAAATATCTTTGAAACAACTTGCTACAAACAGCAAAGTGACTCTAATGTGTGAACCGAGGCATTGAAGAAAACGAGGAAGCAGCGAGCCTGTTAAAGAGGGCCTCAACGATACCATTTTATGGTCCAGAGCCCTATTGTGTCCCAACAAAAAGCCATGTAACAAATGAACTTGATACTTTTGAGAGAAGCCAAAAGCTATGATACTGGAGCGAAACATATCAAGAGACAAGTTTGAACTGCTTCTTCAAGTGAACAGGAACGCCATACGAATAGTCACAGGAATTGTCAGACGACACTTCCCAGTAAGGTGCCAATTGATGAAGACTTTATGGGTAAGGTGGACAGTAAAAACTGCAGATCTGCACTTAAGTAGCAGAAACAACAGAAGATGTGCTATGCGACTGCATGGCTAAGTATTACAAAAGCCTAAAATACCTTGGAGGGGTGACCTTAAAACCCCTAAAAATAGGTAAAATATATCCCTAAAAATTTGGTTGACTACATAAAAAGGACTTTTTGGACAACAATGAGAAAGAAGAGTCGTGTACAAAAGACCCATTGGGGTCGCAGCGATGGGAACAATATATACATATATATATATATATATATATATATATATATATATATATATATATATATATATATATATATATATATATATATATATATATATATATATATATATATATATGTTTTATTTAAAATCACATCGGAGCTTAGTTATCCTGTAATTCTTGGCGCAAAAAGGATTTTCTCATACAATAAAATATAGGTGTCCTATTTAAAATAGAGACGCTGGAATCGATTTCCGGAAATCCTTCATTTTGGAAATCATTTGCATCATATAAAGTATCTTTCAAAACCCCCACAAACAAATTTTCACCAGTCAAATATGCATGTTGTGAAAATAATTTGTAGTTGACACAACTTGGGAAACCCATATATATATATATATATATATATATATATATATATATATATATATATATATATATATATATATATATATATATATATATATTTATATGGCTGATACCACGACGGGCATTGAATTACATCACTTGCCAACCACCATTACCTCAGTCCTGTCAAATATATATATGTATATATATATATATATATATATATATATATATATATATATATATATATATATATATATATATATATATATATATATATATATAGCTTTAAAAGTGTTCGTTTTAAAATTTTAACTTTTTTTTATTGTAACATAGAAATCTAAATTTTGGTGTGTAGTTTAATTTTTATATCGTTAACCTACCTACCGAATTTTGTTATTATAGCGTTTTTATTTTTTGAGATAAAAATTTTTTTCGAATGGAAATCCAAAATTTTTCCGGAAAACCTCATCCGATTTTCCTGACCAACGAACTTGTCCAAGCCATTTACAAAAAGAAGATACGTGGCAAATTTTATCAAAATCGGCCTCTTCTTTTTTGAGTTAACAGTGCCACTTTTTCTACGAAAATTCACTAAAAGCTGGACTTTATAAATTGGCTTTTAGACGTTGTAACCCAGTCTACATCAGCCAAAGTTATAGAAATCTTAATACTATATATAAAGAATATATTCATCTACTTGAAAATAATCACACTGAGTAAAATAAGTGAAGATTGGAACCTGTGATGAGCACTAATAAGTACAATTTGGAGAACCCAGTTCATCACAATACAGTTTTTAAACCTGACGATCGTTTCACTAACAAAATTAAAGTCATCAGAGAGATAAATAAACTAAGCGAATAAAAACTAAAACTACTATTATATGTTAGTTGCCAAGCAGTTGGGAACAGCGTACTCTACGATGGTGTACAGCAGACCCCCAATGTTGAGTCTTAAATTCCTGTAATTGAAATGGTATACCTGATTTTGTGAAACTATGTGTCGTTATCAAATATATCTTCTAAGAAGGAATATTTGATAACGACACACTGATTATTAAGATAACAGTTCGAACAATGGAATACAGAAAACCGGGCCTACTCTATTCGTCGAAACATTTTTGTTCAAGTTTCTAACGATATATATATATATATATATATATATATATATATATATATATATATATATATATATATACACTCTAGTAATCCTCTAACTGTCGCGATTGCCTGGCATTTTTTATTAGATTCAGATTTTCTTTATGTACATGATGATTATTATCCCAAATATTTTATATTTTTATCGAAATATAATGAACCCCCCAAGGAAGTTACGGGACCAGGAGTGAGTAGGGGTGTATAATTTTTTTTAGCTAATTTTCGTAAAACAACTTCGTTAATGCATTTTTGCATTTTTTATCGAAATATGATGCGTTTGTAAGAAAAAAATATGTACGCAGTAAGTGCGTTTTCGTAGCGAATTTTCGGTAAATTTGCATTTTAGCTCCTGAACGCTTTTCAAAAAACTGTTTTCAGAAACCTGCATAGCCCCCCCCCCCCCTCTGGATGCATAAACCCCAAGAAAAATTTCTTGTTCACACCCCTCAAGGAAGTTACAGGAGTGAGTGGGGTGTATAATTTTTTTTAGCTAATTTTCGTAGAACAAATTCGTTAATTTACATTATTAATCGAAATATGATGCGTTTGTAAGAAAAAAATCTGGACGCAGTGAGTGAGTTTTGGTAGCGATTTTTTTCGTAAATTTGCAGTTTACCTCCCAAACGCTTTTCAAAAAACTGTTTTAGAAACATTTGCAGTTTAGCTCCCGAACGCTTTTCAAAAACCTGCCTAGAGCCCTCCCCCTGGATCCACAAACCCCAAGAAAAACTTCCTTGTTCACACTCCCCAAGGAAGTTACGGGACCAGGAGTGAGTAGAGGTGCTGGGCGAGGTAGGTAGTAAAAAGGAAATATGAGCAGAAAATTCGAATAAAACGGGCTCGAAGACTGTCTTTTTCACATCTTGAAGCCATATCCCCTTCAAACCTGCCTACCCCGCACAGCACCCCTATCCCCCCAGGTGCCGTAACTTCCTTGGCGGGTAGGAACAAGACATTTTTCTTGTGGTTTATGCAGCGAGGGTGGTTGTATGCACGCGAGGGGAATGGAAAATCCCCACGACGAATCAGCCACCCCCCGACCCCAACCGCCACCCCTGCCACAAGTCAAACCGGGGGGTGTCTGCTTCGTCGTAGGTATTTCCTTCCCCCCTCGTGTGCATACAATCACCCTCGTTGCATAAACCACAAGAAAAATTTCTTGTTCATACCCTCAAGGAAGTTACGTGACCTGGGGCAAATAGGGGTGCTGTGCGGGGAAGGCAGGGTTTAATGGGGATATGGCTTCAAATAGACAGCTTTCAAGCATTTTCTGCTCATATTTTTTTACTACCTACCCCGCTCAGCTCCCCTATTCACTCTCAGTCCCGTAACTTTCTTGGGGGGTGTGAAGAAGAAATCTTCTTGTGGTTTCGGCATCCATGTAGGGTCCTAGTAATGTTTCTGAAAACAATTTTTTGAAAAGCGTTCGGGAGCTAATCTGCAAATTTACCAAATTTCATTAAATCCTTCAGATTTCAATAACTCAATTTGCTATTAACGTAAGCTTTAAGGGTCAGGAAACCAACTTTTAAATTTATTTGCGGAAAATTCTTGTATATTTTCAAACCACAAATAATTTTGATAATATATAGTACATTATTTCTACTACATAGGCTACACCGGTAATCAGATTGATGCCTGCTCGCATTTGCTGTTAAAGACATTTTTATGGAAATTCACTTCCATAACACACTTGCTGCATCCAAAATTTTCAAATGTTTATATATTTTCAAACAATAAAGTTATTTCGATGAAATATGGTACATTGTTTCTACTATATAGGTAACCAAGTTTGATGCCTGCTTTCATCAAAGAAAGGCATTTGCTATTAAAAATACTTTTAAAAAAATCGCTACCATAACGCACTTGCTGCGTCCAGACTTTTTAAATTTAACGTCCTCTTTATCTACTTGGTGATTATTTTCCCAAAGATGTCGGGCCACGCATGACCTGTCTATAGTACCGTATCTTAGTTACAACTTATTTTCTGAATCCCCGACATTTTAGCGCTACTATCCTTGTCTCGTGGGTTACCTAGCAAGCTTTTTTTAATTTTTTGTAAAAATGTTAGTTGCAAATTGGATTTCCTAATAATACTATCTATACCGCCCGTGATTTGCGCCTTCATATGGTAGGCAAATACATTTTTTCTTTCTTCTTTCTGCTTTCTAAAGGTCGTTGATTCCTCTACAATTTTCTTTGTTTTGTGTTTATTAATTAATTTCTCCACTAGGCAAGCAGTGTATCCGTTACATTCGGCGACGTTCTTAATATAAGCACCCTAATTCTTCGCTATATCTATTCTTACTTAAAGGAAAGTGTATGACCTAACCTATTTAGTAAAACTCGAGACGCAGCAAGTGCGTTATGGTAGTGAATTTTTATTAAATGCTTCAAATTAAAATAACAAATTTCTATAAACTTAGAGAGTTTAATTTTAATACGTAGTAAGGTCTTTCCTAAGGCAAGATATCCACAAAACTTCAGTAAAATAACTTTGTAATTTTCGGAGAAAAAAAATTTTTTCAACAGAAAATTTAAAATTTGAATAACTCAATTTCCTCTAAACTTAGTAAGTTGAATTTTGGTACGTAGTAAAAGCTCTCCTAGGGAAACATATATAGTAAATTTAATTAAAACAGCTTTGTTACTTTCGGAGTAAAAAAAAATTTTTTCGAAAGAAAACTCAAAATATTCCCGGAAAACCCCGTCCGATTTTTCTGCCTAACAAACTTATCCAAACCATTAATAAAATAAAGGCACTTGCCAAGTTGCATCGAAATCGGTTAATTATTTTTTAAGTTATCAGACGGATATATATATATATATATATATATATATATATATATATATATATATATATATATATATATATATATATATATCTATATATATATATATATATATATATATATATATATATATATATATATATCAACATACAAAAATTGAAACTAACCCCGGATATGGGTTCTCGGGGTCCTAGTTCGCACTCATTTGCAAAAATGTTTGCAAAGTCTCACCATCGATACTTCTCTATTAGCGAATTTTTTATATCCCTCGTGCTTTAAGTAACCTTATTATGACAAGCAGATACACCATTTTAACGTTTTAAATAAAGTGGTTGAAGTATTTTACATAATATGTTGATAATTCATTAATTTATAGAATATAACATGATCATTTTCAAACACTCTCCCAGTATTCAACACAATATTACTCCTCAGTCAATAAATTCACTTTTTTCATTCTGCTTTATCAAAACTACATTTAGTAAATTTTAATTTTACACTACAATAACGACTTGTTAATACATTCTCCAAAGCACACAGAAGTACAGAAACGAGATAAGGTTATGAGCAAAATATATAGTGGAAACAATGTGCCATATTTTATCAAAATAACTTATTGTTTGAAAATGTACACAAATTTTCCGACAATATACCTTAAACGCTGGTTTTCTGACCAACAAATCTTAGGTTAATAGCAAATTGAGTTATTGAAATTTCAAGCATTTAATTAAAATGTGCTACCAAAACGCACTTACTGCGTCTTGATTTTTTTTCTTACAAACATATATCGATAAAAAATGTAATAAAATATGGCTGTTCGAAAAAAATTTGTAGGGATCACCAACGATCGACTTGTGGGCCAGCCGGTGATTGTCAAAATAATTTTATAAGATGCAGCTCAAGACACCCTATAATTAACTTATACCATTTTTTCTCGTCTCTTGTATAATAATAATTATATTCAGCTTTACCGTAGAAACGCGTCAGCCTGTATAATATCAGCTATTTTGTAAAACTTCTAGCCTTTATATGTCTTGATAAAACATAACAAACACTGTTTAATCCACCCACTAACATTAATAAAGGAATAATTTGCACTTGTATATAAAAATTTCCCAAGGACTCAAACAAACGAACATATAAGCAATCTCGTATCATACGGTAAACGTTACAGCGTCTAACAGACCTGCGCAATAATATTAGATCTTCCGTTACTAAGGCAACAGCATATAAGCCATTGTCAATAAAACCCGGTGATTTAAAAATAAATGTTTCAAATTTGAATAGCTCAATTTTCTGTAACCCTAGAAAGCTGAATTTTGGAACATAGTTAGGTCTTTCCCAAAGCAATATGTACACCAAATTTTATCGAAATATCTTTGTAATTTTCGGAGACAAAAATTTTTTTCGAAGAAAACTCAAAATTTTTCCGGAAAACCGTGTCAGATTTTTCTGGCTAACGAACTCATCCAAGCTATTAATAAAAGAAAGGCACTTGCCGAGTTTTATCAAAATTGGTTAATTATTTTTTGAGTTAGCGGTCGGATACATACACACACACACACACACATATATATATATATATATATATATATATATATATATATATATATATATATATATATATATATATATATATATATATATATATATATAAACATATAAAAATCGAAACTGACCCCGGATATGGGTTCTAGGGGCCCAAATTCGCGCTCATTTGCAAAAAATTTTGCAAAGTCTCACCATCGATACCTCTCTATTAGTGAATTTTTTAAAATAAAAATTCACTAAAAAATTCAAACTAGCTGTGTAGGGTTGAAGAAATAAAATTGGTTTTAAAACTTATTGCCTTTTCTATTGCAGGCTGAGTACTTTTCAATGCCCCGCCGTAGAGGCAATAAAAAAATATACATTTTCTGAAAAGTCGCTAGAGTTAGAATGTTATGAAGGCTAGACTTAGCAGGATAAAGGCTGGTGGTGATAAGCACCATGTTATTTTCACTTATGTGAAAGACGATATTTCAGATCAATTCAGTGTGTGATCTCCCTTAACATAGAAATAGAAGATTGATCTATTCGAGATATCAACACTGGTCGATTCAAGGTTGGCCATGGCACAATATTAATCGAGCGTCACTTGGAAACAAGTAAGTGATAAACTGCTGGAAATGAAGTCGAACCTGCGTGTGTTTGTCGGCTAAGATGAAGCTGTAACATAGTTTTGTGTTTAGTTTTGTGTGTCGGTATCGTTTTTTGTTGATTGGTACCGGCTGGCACATCATTGATTCTATTTACTCCTTTATCTGTTTATTACTTTTAGAGAAAATGATTATTTATACAGGCAACATGTAACTTACGTCAAATAATCTAAGCAGCTTGAATGTCTCTCTTAGACATGAAATATTGTTACATTCGGATTTTCTTGAATTCTAGATAAGAGATTACGCATTTCACGTTTTAGAAGATGCTATTTAAGACAGAGATAAACTTTTAGTGGTCATTTATAATTCAAACGTTTCTGCTGCGAAATATTTAAATTTTAATTTAATCTTAGATTTGGATGTTGATAACGGTCTAAAAAATAATAATTTTGATAAAGATTCTGGACGAAATGATCAACAAAATTGTTTTAGCAAAAATTATAAACATATACAGTGACTCCGCATAGAATGGAACAAATTTCGTAAAATCTTCAGGGGGAAAACAAAAAGACTTTCTGAGACATGTCAAACCAGGGGCGGCTCCTAAATAAGTACGCCTGTGTGCGCACACTGCCGCCTGCTGCGGAAAAAATGATATTTTTGCTATGCTATATTTTCATAAATTTTATTTACTTTTTTACCTCCTGCATTCAAAAAACAAAATTAGTATATCGAGGATCACAGAGTCGGCAGCCATTAATACAGATTCAGAAAAAGTATAGTGTTAATGGTTGCAGACGTTATATACATCCATATAAATTATTAGTTCCACGGCGTTGTGTATTTTTCGGCGCTCTAAGGAAATGCGATACTTCAATGCGAAATGATCGACTATCTTCGTCAAAAACGCCGAATAAGCAATCTAGTTGTGCGATTTAAAATTTCATACTTGCAGCTTGCAATGCACTTTTTGCAGAGCATGTGTAGTAACTTTCGTGTAGTAGTTCGCGTCTGGGATTGATTTTAATTAGATCATTTTGTTGTTGTTTACATGTTCTAACAAGACAATTATTATTATTATGATGGCTACTACTTCGGGTTGCTTAATAAGTGGAGAAAATAATTGTGATACTGTGATTAATTCATTGGATAATATTTTAAAGGGTAACTTTTTAACTACTATAACCTATAACTAAATAGAGGAAAACTTGGTAAGTAGTTAATAATTAAGTTTAGTTAGTTTAGTGAGTAGGTTTTTTTTTATAATACATTTTCGAGGAAAAAAGAGGCGATTCATTTTTAGTGAATTTTTATTTAAAAAAATTCACTATTAGAGAGGTATCGATGAAGAGACTTTGCAAAAATTTTTTCAAATGAGCGCGAACTAGGACCCCTAGAACCCACATCTGGGGTCAGTTTCAATTTTTATATGTTTATATATATGTATATATATATATATATATATATATATATATATATATATATATATATATATATATATATATATATATATGTATATATATATATATATATATATATATATATATATATATATATATATATATATATATATATATATATATATATCCAACCGATAACTCAAATAATAAGCAACTGATTTCGATGAAACTCAGCAAATGCCTTTCTTTTATTAATGTTGGATGAGTTCGTTAGCCAGGAGAATCGGATAAGGTTTTCCGGGAAAATTTTGAGTTTTGTTTAAAAAAAATATTTTTCTCCGAAAATTACAAAGCTATTTTAATGAAATTTGGTCCATATGTTTCATTGTAAAAGACATTACTACGCACTAAAACTCAACTTTCTACATTTTTAGAAACTTTAGTTATTTAAATTTTGAATTTTTTTTTGAAAAAAGAAATTCTCCGAAAATTACAAACTTATTTTGATGAAATGTGGTGTATATGTTGCCCTGGGTAAGGCCTTACTAAAAACCAAAATTTAACTTTCTAAGTTTATAAAAACTTGAGTTATTCAAATTTGAAGCATTTAATAAAAATTCACTACCATAACGCACTTGCTGCGTCCCGAACCTTTTTTTTCTTGCGCACCCTAAATACATTAAGGCACGATCCGCTACTGTGTCAAACTAAGATTTGAATGTGCACATTTTGACATACAATTTTTTTTGTGACGTTACTGATTTCGGAGATATGACGTCCACGTCAATTTTTTAAAATAGTGATCCCTATTTTTGACAGCTCTGCTGAAAGAAAAACGGCTTTTTCTGAAGACAATCAACAAATTTCACGCAATGTTACATAAGGATATTTTTGAGAAAATGAACGTATAACTTTTGAAAACCTTAATCAAACAATGTAAGAAAACAATAACAACGCATGATATAATATTAAATTAAATGTTCAAATTTTTAGTCATTAACTTCTGGACAATAATCAAGATGATTTTCAGATTCCTAGATACTTTAGTTTTTGTGGCTGGATTTGCCTTATTTTCATGGTTATCATATTTTGCAGTTCTGCGACATTCCTCGGTTGATCAAAATGAACTTCAGATTATATGTAACCACACAGAAAAAAATCTAGAGGATTTATTCCTCTTCTTCTATTGCTTATCCATTAATAGATATTCTCAATCACATGTGCCCATTCTTTCCTATTTCTTAAGGGGCTGAATAGGACTCCTACAAATTTTAGTCCTCTCCATTGTCTCACGTTTCTGAGCCATAACATCCTCTTCCTGTCGACTCCTCTCTACCCCTCGATCTTTCCTTCGATTACTAATTGTAGGAATTGGTATCTTTCATTCCGTATTACGTGACCCAGATATGCTGTTTTTCTGCGCTTGATGGTGTTCAACTGTTCACGTTCTCTTTTAACCGTTCTTAGGATCTCCTCGTTTGTTTTTCTGGCCGTCTATGGGACTTTTAGTACACGTCTGTATGTCCACATTTCGAAGGCTTCAACTCTATTCCTGGTATTCACTTTCAGCGTCCAGCCCTCCACACCATATAGTAACACTGACCACACGTAACATTTTACAAATCTAATTCTTAGGTTGAGGTCAAAATCAGTGTTGGTAAGAACTTTCCTGAATTTCATAAATGTGTTTCGGGCTATTTTGATTCTTATCTCCGTTTCAGACGTCCAGTTTTCACACAACCACGTACCTAAATATTTAAATTTATCTACCAGTTCTACTGGGTACCTGTTGTGTGTTAGGCTTGCATTCTGATGTTCTTCCGGCTTGCGAAAAACTACCATGAATTTTGTCTTCTTGGTGTTGATATTAAGTCCCAAGTTTTTGCTATTGTTGTTTATAGCATTAAGAAGATCCTGCAAGTCTTTCATGTTGTCTGTAATTACGACTGTGTCGTCTGCGTACCGTATGTTGTTGATCCACACTCCATTCACCTTAATACCTAGGTTCGCCTCCTGAAAGATGCTTTCAGAATACAGGTTGAAGAGGGGTGGAGACAGAACGCATCCCTGTCTGACCCCTCTAAGGATCTTTGTCGGTTCTGTGTGTTCATTTCCAATCTTGACTACGGCTGTTTGGTTCCAATAAAGGCTTTCTATGCAGCGGATATCCTTCTGGTCTATATCTATCCTCCTCAAAATTTCTCATAGTCGATGAAGCATAGCATCACATCCTTCCTCTGGTCGTTGCAGTTCTGGATCAATACTTGAGTTGCAACTATAGCCTCTCTCGTACCTAAACCCCTTCTAAATCCAAATTGTGTGGACCATACCCCTCTTACGCATTTTATGGAAATTCTGTAGTGAATAATCTTGAGGAATATCTTTAACGTGTGGCTTATTAGACTGATCAGCCTATGGTCCTCGCACTTCGTTACGCTACTCTTTTTTGGCAGGGGAATAAAATGTGATGTAATCCACTTGACAGGGAACTCCCCCGTGTTATATATTTTGTTAAATATTCTGTGTAGTACGGAAATGCCCCTGTCGTCTAGTATTTTAGTAGTTCGACAGGTATGCAGTTCGGGCCAACTGTCTTTCTGTCTTTTGACGTATTTATTGCTGTTACAATTTCTTCTTTGGCGATAGGGGGTCCAGACAGATCTGCGTCCTCCGTAACTTGTATATCAGGTCTATTATCGTTGAAAATGTTGTTAATATATTCCTCCCAAATAACTCTTCGCTACCGATTATCTTGTGCCATTTACCCATGTTCGTTTTGTACGTTAGAAAAGTGTCTCTTCCGGTAAACTCTGGACGCCTCTTTTATTTTTCTGTGTATATTAAATTCATCGTGCAGCTCTTGTAGTTGTTCTATCTCCTCGCATTTCTGCTTTAACCAGTCATTATTTGCCGCTCTTATTTTCCTCCTAATAATTCTTTAGATGTGTTTATAGCTCTCTGGATTTCCTTGATTTTTACATTTTCTGCTTTCTTCGAAAAGCGCCATGATTTCCGCTGTCATTCAATTGTGTTTCTGTGTTTTCCGCTTATGACCTAGTTCACCTTCTGCGACCCTTATAAAGGCTTCCTCTATTTCTCCCCATATGACATCTATGCTTACACTCTCTTCCAACTTCGGTTCTATGCAAGTTATTATTCTTTAATTAATTTTTGCAACTATTTCGTTTTTGAAATCTTCGCTTCTAAGTCTATCGTAATCTATCTTCCTCTGTTCTACATGGGTTTTGATGTTTGTAATTTTAGTCTTGACTACTGCTACTAGGAGAACATGGTCCGAGGGAACGTCGGCACCAGGATATGTACATGTACATGTTCTATGGAACTCCTTTTACTGATATTCTGAAACGCTTATTAATTAGTATGTAATCTATCTGATTACGTACGATGTTGTCTGGACAATCAGCTGGAGCTCTCCATGTGTACAAGCGCCTAGCTGGCATTTTGAACCAAGTGTTTGTTACTTTCAGGTTTTCCTCGTGGCAAAATTGGCAGAGGCGTTCACTCCGGTCATTTCGGGTTCCTAATCCATAAGGGCCCACTATATCTTCGACTCTTTCGTCTCCAATTTTAGACTTGAAGTAATCTCATGATGTTTAACCTGTTTAAGTACTTGTTTTAGTTCCTCGTAGAACGCTTCGATCTCTTCTTCAGTCGAATCGGCTGTGGGTACATATACCTGAATAAAGTTGATGTTGACTGGTTTGGCATGTATTCTGAGCAATGCGATCCTATATGAGTGGGGGAGGAAATTTGTCACAGATCTGGACATTTTTTCAGTCACTAGAGGATTTAGGTCCGGTGATCTAGCTGGCCATTCTATAAATGCTTTTCTACCGATCCAACTATTCGATAAAATTGTGTTGAAGTAATCACGTACTATTCGCGAGTAGTGTGGAGGAACTCCACTCTGTTGAAAAAATATTGAATAATGGGAAATTGTAAGGTTTGATCTATTTGGATAAAGCATTGTTCGATTAGGAATTATTTGTTGCGAAGCAGATCCAAATAATTATTAGCACTAAGCGTACCAATAAAAAATTGGCCAACAATTGAGGTATCCACAATTCCTGCCCAAAAATTTATTTATTGCGGAAATTGGGTATGACTATATCGACAATTTTGCTTGCTTACTGATCAATTTAAATAAAATGTGGCCTAACCATAAAAAATATTTTTTCCAGAAAATTGGGGGCTGGCATTACAATTGTCTATCATAACCTAGCAGAAGTCTAAGCGGCGATGAAAATGATCGGCAATAAGCTTTTGAACTAAATGTACCTTGCGAGGATGCTATTTATTCTTCTTTAAACAAATATGTCCAGAAGACTTACCAATTGACTCTTCTCTCGCCATTTGTCTAACGGATTTGTGCGGATTTTCTTGCAAAATAAGTAAAACTTCTAATTCTGTATCTTCTGTAACTGTAGGATGATTTGCAATGAATGTGTCTGTTACAAACTTTATTTGGTATGTCAAAATTTGAAGTGCGAAATTTGGATTCTTACTGACAAGCAACAAAATTTTGGCACCTCAACAAAATTTTGTGACATAAAAATGTACGCCACTGACTACAATATGATTTGTATATTATTTTGAGATAAAGAAACTAAAACTACAAGTTTTTTGTCTCTTGAAATTTCTCCGTATCTTGAATCGTTTACACAATAAAAAAGAAAAGCCTTCTTATGACATGTCCATTTATCATACAGAAAATCACAAACACGAACAATAATTTTTGTTGAGGTGTCCCCCCTAATGCCAATGGACTTAACAATCTTTATCTAATTAGGGTCAAATCAGCTCATTATTACTTCAAACAACGCTGCCAAATTTAAAAACAATCGGTGAGGAGATATTTGAATTATTTTTTTTTAAATCGTTATTTTACAAAAAAAATTAACACCCTGTATCTTGGAAAAAATGCATTTTAGCACCTATGTTTATGGGAATTTGTTTTCATAAAATGACCTGGGAAATCAACCCCTTAAATATTAAATATTGTCCCGTTTTTTTTAAACACCCTGTATATATATATATATATATATATATATATATATATATATATATATATATATATATATATATATATATATATATATATATATATATATAACAGGATTTTTAACACGGCATTTCTGTATACTATACAAGGAGAAGGGTTAAGCGCAAGGCCGCAAGGAGACAACCGCATACACGTGTTTCAAGCTTATTAGCTATCATCAGTACGGTATAGCCAGGTGGTGATACACGGAGTCACAACAGGCAACCATTGCACATTTGTAGCATCATTCGGAAGACCCCCAATTCGAGGGCAACAACCAAAAATGCGACGGAGGCAAAGAAATCACCTGCGTGAGCATCCGGAGCCCAGGGGTCATACTATTTATAACAGGATTATAACGGCATTTCTGTATGCTATACAAGGAGAAGGGTTAAGCACAAGGCCGCAAGGAGACAACCGCATACACGTGTTTCAAGCTTATTAGCTATCATCAGTACGGTATAGCATGATGGGATGAAGAAGCAAAAATACACGGTGTCACAACAGGCAACCAGTGCACATTTGCAGCATGATTCGGAAGACCCTTAATTCGAGGGCAACAACCAAAATCGCCACGGAGGCAAATAAATCACCTGCGTGAGCATCCGGAGCCCAGGAGTCATACTATTTATAACAGGATTATAACACGGCATTTCCTTATACTATACAAGGAGAAAGGTTAAGTGCAAGGTCGCAAGGAGACAACTGGTTGCTTGTTGTGACTCCGTGTATTTTTGCTTCTTCATCATCACCTGGCTATACCGTACTGATGATAGCTAATAAGCTCGAAACCCGTGTATGCGGTTGTTTCCTTGTGGCCTTGCGCTTAACATTTCTATATACATATGTATATATATATATATATATATATATATATATATATATATATATATATATATATATATATATATATATATATATATATTACAGCAACGCCACCTACCCTTAGACCTATTTCTATTCTACGGAGTAGGTAGCTTGAGGCCTTAGAGTTCGGTAATACCTGATTACTCTCTCAACTACAGGAGCCAAAATATCGAGTTTCAAAAAATTCTGGTCGCGGTTCAACCTGAGAACTGAGTATTCGCAAAATGTGTTTTCCAGGAAAACTAAAGAAATACACAAAAAGTCGCAACAGAATAGTATTTCTGCAGAAACTACCTGATGGAATTTTACGTCAAAATTGGATAAAAAATTTTTCAATGCCATTAAAAAATTATTTTCACGAAGTTCGCAAACAAAATGTTACGTTAACATTTTGATAAATATTCTTCGACGCGAAAATTCGAAAGAAATGTTTGATTCACGAAAACTAGAAACAGTTATCTTTTTTTTTCCAAGAAAATGAGCTAAAAAAAATTGTGAAGAAGAACATTTTGTACATAATTCGCCAGTTAAATAAATTTAGAATTATGCAATCGGATACAAACACCAATGTAAGGCTCGTTTTGTGGTTTTATTCTTGATTATATTGTAATAATTTAGGTAATTAACCTAGGAAATAGTCTTGATGCAGCAAGTGCGCTTTGGTAGTGAATTTTCATAAAAAGGTATTTAATAGTAAATATGTTTTTGTAATGAAAACAGGCATCAAATTTGATTGCCAGTATACTCTATATAGTACAATGTACCGCATTTCATCAAATAAGCTTTTTAAAAAAACTCCCAAAAAAGTTTTTTGCTTGAAAATGTACAAAAAATTTTCTTTTTCTTAAATAAGTTATCTAACATTTATTATTACACCCTTCACTTCCGAAGCACAAAAAAGGGGCTAGTCTATTTGAAACGATTGAGTTACGGCAGTTTCTTTTTTTAAATTCAGTCACTATTTGAGAGCGCACTGTATACGGAGCCTCGATTTTTTCATGAAATAATATAAAGAAAAACCTCTCTGAATGCGCCATTTGCACGAAATTCCGATTTATATTGGTAAAAATTCACTAAAACTATAAGTAAAATGCAAATTTGATCACCTTTTTGAACAACTTTGTGTTCTATCTGTTTCTTCAGAAAAATAGTGCTTTAGAAGAAGAGTCATTGTTGCAGCATCTATTCATTCACCCTAGACTTCTTTGGGTATTCTGACAGCAGAAATATCATTAATCAATCATTTGGATACCATCTTTTTCAAACAGCCAATGAAATATTTTTAATGGGTGCCAATATAAGCCTTATTCATTCTCCTTAACAAAAATATCTCCCGATTTCTAGTACTTCCAGTTATATCGAAAGTCGTCAGCAACATTGTTATTTTAAAAGGAGCACCACATATATTTTTGCATTTTTGAATCGGAATCATAATTCTCAATCTTTTTTATTTAACCTGTACCATATCTATCCATTACGATTTCCCAGGAAAATATTATTTTTCGACGTGCTGACACCTGGGTGATGTTTGCAAAATGGACTCTAACACCTATTTGGAATTAGATATGAAGTTGAAATCTACTTAAGATTATAGCTCAAGGATCCCTTAATCGGTGGTATTCTTTAAGATACAAATTTTGGCCTAAAAATTATTCCTAAATTTATGCTTTTCAGCAAGAGTTAAAAATCAAAAATTTCGGGACGCAGCATGTGCGTTATGGTTGTGAATTTTTAATGAATGCTTCAAATTTGTATAGCTCAATTTTCTATACACCTAAAAAGTTGAATTTTGATACGTAGTAAGGTATTTACGGGGGAAATATATAACTCAAGTTTCATTACTATAGCTTTGTTATTTTTTGAGGTACAAATTTTGTTTTCGGAAAAATCGTATTTTTTTAGAAAAACTAGTCCTATAAGGCTAGCTAACAAACTAATCCAAGTTATTAATAAAAGAAAGATTCCTGCCGAGATTTATCAAAATCAGTTAATAACTTGTTGAGTTATCGGTTGTGTACATACATACATACATTTTTTTGAATATAAATTCGCTAACATGTTTGCCGAAATTTATAATTTCAGACTCAAAGGTGACAAACTGATTCACGTGTTTTAAACAAAAGTGAGATCTTGTTCAAAACGTATGAAATCTGTGCACTATTGTTTCTCCAAATGTCAAAATAAAATAAAAAAAGCCTACATTGATCAAGCTGGAATTGATCATGTAACCTTCTGCGTAGAAGACAATCAATTCTCAATTTTAGAGGTCTATATAACAGTGTAACAAAGTTTAAAAAATGTACAATTTTTATATATACAACTTAAATATAAAGCTCCTGTTAAAATAACACAACTTATCTCTAATTTGTTATTTACAAAGAAAAAGAAGAATATCCTGCGCAGAAGACAAGGACAGTTGCCACTGAAGTCTCTAAGCATACGTTAAATGACGTTTTATTTAGATGATACGTGAGATTGGCTTCATGTCCAGGATATATTAAAGAAATACGTAACAATTAATTACAGAATTAGTAGAATTGCCATTGAAACATATTCCACGATTTTTTCGGTCTTATATAACGTCTTATCTTTAAGTTTAAAGATATGTGTGTGTGTTTTTTCTTTAACGTCGGCCCATTTCCGCGACTATGGCCAATCACCGATGCCAGGGAGCACTTTCACCTCACTCTCCTGGATATTTTGCCGAACCCCTGCCTTTCTTTAAGGTGGGTAGTGATTTTTAAGGTGCCCATATCGCATGGCTACGGAACCGACGGCTTTACGCCCCCTCCGAAGGGAAGAACGTGCAGACATTCAACTCGCTTAAATACAATGCCAGATCCTCGGTTGATGTTAATGTTAAAATTTGTACTGAAAAAGCGGAAGGAGAACCTTGGAATCGAACCCAGTAGCATTAGGTTCAACCTACAATATGTATATATACAGATTTGGTGTAACCAAAAAGAATAAATAGTTTAGAAATATATTTGCGTATGTGTAGGAATATATATATATATATATATATATATATATATATATATATATATATATATATATATATATGTAAAGATTATATTTCCCTTATTAAAACATAATAATTAGGATAAAAAAACTTTAAGCTTCAAGCGATAAATTGAAAAAATCTGTGGCTGATGGCAATACAGTCGAGGCCATAGTAGCACCTTTTGTAGACCACCACCACATCAATATCACTCTTGTTTCAAAAGGTAACTAAAAATGTAATTAGACGAAGAACTTTATAAGAACCCTAACATACATTCACGAAGCTTTCTCTTTGAGAAACTAAATTCAACATATTCTCTTAACCCTTCTTTATGAAGCTTTTAAAAAATCTTCTGGGATATAATCCGGCCTAATTGACATAGACACAGTTTTTGCAAGTTTCTGAGGAGTAGGTAGAAAGCAGGTCACAGCAACGAAAATAACAAACATAATTCAGCCCAAAATACAGTCCATTATTTCAGCCAGAAGCAAAAGATTTCTGAAATGGGTAGGAACGCATTTCAGGTAAAAATGGTTGTTAATGCTATTTCAAATAGAAGTGATTTTTTATTAATTCCTGATTCCTAAACTAGGCAGTAATATATAACTTGTGGCATAATATGCGAAAGCACATAAAATGAACTAATATATGCGAGAAATAAAAATATGCATTTTGCGTATGTTGCTTGCCTTAATTTTCTGTAGAAGATAAGGTGAAAACGTCAGAAGTTGCCACAGTGGTTTGTGATTTAAACTTATTTGATAATCGGAAAAATTGTACATAAGTAACAGTTGAAAGATCAATTATACATAATATAATATAAACTTACTACTAGGAAGCTTAAAATTATGAAAAAATGTGGTGAGAATCCCAGAGTCTTTTTGACATTTAGTTAGGCATAATTTTAAACTAAATTAGGACTTGTGATTTTATAACGAAAAAGTTTTGGCTACCGTAACCCACACATTCAAGTAGTTTTAACAACTCTCATGGTCCAGGAAGCAAAACATTCTCTTTTTATCTTTCAAGAAATTTGATATTAATAATGAATGATGTTGATGTGAACGTTCTGATAATGACAAAACACTCAAATATATGAGGTAACGTTTAATTCAATTGGCAAACATAAAATAAATGGTAACATATTAAGCTGGTTATACACATTCATTCAAATTAAAGACCGGGCATTACCTCAAGCACTGAGTTATAAAATAAAATACACAATTAAAGCAGTGCCCTGCTAGCAGCACATGATGTTTAGCCTTGCAGCTTAATAAGCGTAGATACTATTAAAATCCCATCACAATCCGACCGCCATTAGGCCAAATAAACCAACTTCTCTCATTGGGGGAAGAAGAGGGACCCCTGGCACACACACACACTAATTGTATTAAACCACTTATCTACGAATGAGTTTATAATAGGTGTTTGTGGTCTCGTATGCCATACTAATGTTACAAAAAAAGTAACGATTCAGGCCGAATTATCTAAATTGTAAAATGTTCTAGACATATTATAGGAATCCTGTACATACAGGACTTTACCAACCAAAACGTCGTTTCAATGTTGGTTTACTTCCATTGCATACCACATTCAATAAGGTGGATTAGAAAACATAGCTTCATATGTGGAAGAATGCTGGATTGAATCGGAGGATTAGGTGCATTAGTAATAGAGAGGTACCGATGGTGTGACTTTCGGAAATGTTTTTCAAATGAACGTGAATTACGACCCCCAGAACCTATATCCAAGTCCAGTTTAATATATATATATATATATATATATATATATATATATATATATATATATATATATATATATATATATATATATATATATATATATATATATATATATATATAGGTATGTATCCGAGCGATAACTGAAAAAACTGATTTGAACGAAACTTGCCACATATCTCCATTGTATTAAGGCCGCAGACGCGTTTGTAATCAGCTATAACGGACCCCCCTCCCCAGACCCCCCAATATTCTATTTTGAAAGTACTTGAGTAACTGGACTACGACCAAACATGTGGCTACAAATAGAGCCAATATACCTAAAAATAGAGCAAATATTACTATGTTGTAAATTTTAAGTAATTTGGTTCACAAAAATTTAGACTTTTTTCCAAATTAAAAATAAGATCTGAAAGACATGCGTTGAAATTATTTAAATAATTAAAGTAATGCCAACGCCTGGCAGGCGGAGTAGTTAACTGCGATGCGTAGATTGATTCATACAATAGGCATAAACCATACATTAACGATAACCAAACAATATAAGTAACAGGCATAAAAGATACGACCCGAACCAACAATCCTTAAATCTTGGCCACAAATATTCCAAATGACAGACGACATGAAATAAAAAAATTGCCAACTGATTATTTTTTAATTGAGGTATTCAATCACTTTTTAAAATGTAGCTCGATGAATGGCCCAAAATACAGTTTTAGGCTGAAAGTCTACCATAATATAGTGAAAATCTAAACAAAATCAAGTTACGTCTGTACAAAAATAATTTTAAAAGAGTTTGTTCTTTTATTTTTTTAACTTAAACCTAAGACGTCATCTAAGATCGACAATTATATTAATGCTGTAATTAGTTGTTACGTTTACTTTTAATATAATATAAAATATCCCGAGGCATGAAGTTGGCGTCAATTATCAGGTAAACAAAACTTTAGTTAACTTGTCTCGGCTAGTTCAGAGGTAGCCTGGTTGTCTCCTACACAGAAGGTTCAGAGATGGATGCCCGGTCGAGGAATGTATCGTTTTTTTTTGTTTCAGTTTGACATTTGTAAAAACAATAGTGTACAGATTTCATACGTTTTGAACAAGATCTAATTTTTAATTAAAACGCCTCAATAACTTTAAGACTAAAATTATAATTTTCAGCAGACATTTTGTTATTGCTGATATTGATTTCTATTAAGAAACTTTACTAATAGGGAATTTGTTTTAAAAAATCTTTTTAGCTGTTGGAAAAATTGGTTTGCTGAGTTTTTTTTAATTTCAACAACACACCACGAGGGCTTACAGCCTAAATACTATCGTACCGTGGGTGTTGACAAAGAGGAAAGAGGCAGCTTGTTAATTCTGGACTTGAAGGTTTGGAGGTGTGCCGGCAAGGAATTCCACAACTTGGAAGTCCTCGGGATGAAAGAGCGGGCATAACAAGATGGTCTATGTCTGGTGACCTGGACAGTAAAAGCGTGCATTCGCTCTGTTCCCCTGGTAGATCTGTTGGGGGCAGCAGGTGGGGGAACAATGGAGTAAAGCTCCTCTGAGCAGTGCCCGTGCAGATATCTATAAAAGAGTGAGGGGTCACCAACGGCAGGTCGGTGGGCAAGGGATGGCAGCTTTGGGTGAGGGTAGGGTCACCGATGAGACGTATAGCTCTCTTTTGAATGGAGTCCAGGATAGCTAGTGTAGAAGCGGCAGCGGCACCCCAGATGTGGGAGCAGTATTCGAGGTTTGGCCTTATTTGTGAAGTATATAAGGTATAGAGATTAGCTGGTGAAAAGTATTTGCGAGCCCGGAAGAGGAAACCTAATTTCTTAGCAGCTGCTTCTGCAATTGATGTGACATGTTGGTGCCAATTAAGATTTCGATCTACAGAAATGCCAACAAGCGAAAAGGACTCATTACTTTGAATAACTTGGTTGTTCATTGTGATGGGTCTAGGGCTGGTGTATCTCTTGTGAGAAAGAAAGCAAGACATAGTTTTGGTGGGGTTGAATTGTACAAGATTTCTACTTCCCCAGTCTAATATTTTTTGGAGATCCACGGAGACAGAACCCTCCATGAGTCTCCGATCCTCATCTAATTGGGCTGAAGAGACAGGCTTAGAATATTGTATATTTGAATGGAGGGTGCTGTCGTCCGCGTAGCTGTGAACTAGGTTGGATGTGCTAGAGAGGAGGTCATTGATGTGGAGAAGAAACAAAGTAGGGGCTAAAGCTGAACCTCGAGGAACTCCTGCATTAATTGGATACAGTTTAGAGAAATGGCCATCCACAACAACAGATATGCTTCTGTTGGAGAGGAAATCTGCTGTCCAGGTACAAAGTCTTGGTGGTAGGCCATAGGCCGGAAGTTTATTAAGCAGCGCTGCGTGCCAGACCTGGTCGAATGCTTTTGATATGTCTAGAGCAACAATCTGGGATTCACCGTGTTGTTCCATAGACTTGTTCCAAGAATGGGTGATAAAAGAAAGGAGGTCGGCAGTCGATCTGCGCTGACGGAATCCATACTGCCTGTCGTGGAGTAGACTGTGTTTTTCAAGAAATTTTAGTAATTCGGTGTTTATATACTTTTCCATCACTTTAGAGACGACCGAAAGGAGAGAAATAGGCCTGTAGTTGCTAGGAAGCGCTTTGGATCCTTTCTTGGGGATGGGTTGTACTCGAGCAGTTTTACAGTTACTAGGGAATATGCCTTTATTATAAGATATCTGAAACAGACGAGTCAGGGCAGGAGCAAGCTCTGGTGCGCATTTTTTGAGAACAATTGCTGGGATCTCGTCAAGGCCAGAGGCTTTCCTGGTATTAAGAGAAGAAAGCATCTTTCGTACCTTTTTAGTTTTGAAAATGATATCCGTCATTTTATGCGCGACATTGGGGACTGTTGGTGGTTGAACATTTGGAGGTGGGTTGAGAGTAGAATTACCGGCGAACAACGAATAAAAAAGTTCAGCCTTGCCCAGGGCGGTAGAAACAATTTCATTCCCTGAGACAAGAGGTGGGAACGTGCTTTTGCAGAAATTATTCCCAATAGATTTAGCAAGAGTCCAGAAGGGTTTGCCGCCGTTGGAGCTTGAAAGGACTTTGTTTTTGATGTGGTTATTAAACGAGTTTTTTGCCTCAGAAAGAATGCGGACATAGCGGTTTCTTGCGTCGTTAAATGCTCGACGATTTTCTTGTCTGGGATTGTGTAGAAGCGTTTTGTGAGCTTTGACCTTTTCAAGTCTGGCCTTGTCGCAGGATTTAGAGAACCAGGGCTTTTGAGTGGCTGAAGAGGTTTTCTGTGTACGTGGGATAAATAATTCCATGCCAGCTTGGATAATTTCGGTGACGTTTTGTGAGATATCAGAGGGGTCAGGATGAGAGAAGCAGACAGACCCCCATGGAAATGAGGAAAAGTAATCCCGCATTTCGTCCCAGTTTGCGATGTTGTAGTGCCAAACGATACGTGGGTGCGATGACCTCGGGTTGCATTGCGCAGGATGCAGTGACCATGCCGTGGTCTGAGCGACCAAGGGGGGCGGTGACTGAGATCTTATAGCATTCAGGTTGTGTAGTAAGAAGGAGATCCAAGGGATTTGAGCTGTGTGTTGGGATACGAGGAAAGTAAGTAGGTTGCTGAACCCTATTGGCTAAAGAATTGCTGACTGCAAAGGCTTCCGCTGCTCTCCCTTGTGGATCGGTTTTTGAAGGTCCTAGCCATTCCTTATTATGGACATTGAACTCACCAAAAATAGTGACTTCGGAGGAAGGATATTCGGAAATCAGATGGTCGGTTTTTTCAGAAAGGTAGTCAAAGAGCTGGACAAAGTTGTTGTCAGAAGGTGACCGGTAAATGCAACAGATGAATTTAGTTGCAGCCCTGAGAGAAAGTTTTATCCATAGTATGTCTTTTCTTCCAGCTTCTAAATTGGGGAGTCTGGTGCAGGGTAGATTGCTACGGACGTATGCGCACACGCCTCCATGCAATCTAAAGGAAGTAAGGAGCTCATACCCCGGGAAATTAAGGTGATTAGTGGCTGTTTTGGCACTGATTTGGGTTTCGGTGAGGAAGAGGAGTTGGGGCCTGTTAGCCTCGAGGAAATGGTGGACGGAGTTCAGGTTAGAATTTAGGCCACATATATTCGAAAAGGATATGTTAAATCTTGATGTTGGCGCCCCCTGTACACCCCTCTCCCGGAGATCCGAATGGAGGGGTATTTTGCCTCCGGAATATTTCATACAAGGAGGAGCCATCATCATTTTTGTTTATAAGGGAAACCGACTCATACACCAGAACCGGAAACGTCCGTTGGGACTTCACCAGCCCCTTGATGTATGGGGTGGTACCTTGATGTATGATGTGGTACCTCTTCGGGCGTGAAAAAAATCTTTACTATTACGTAAAGGAAAATTCCACTACCACCTGCTATGGATTGGATTGGATCAATGTCTACCCCTTTAAAAATAAGATAAATAAAGAGACTATCAATTGTCCAATAGTTATGCTTTTCGACATAGTAGGAGGATACAAAACATAATCATTTTGTATCCATGCCTATTGTCGGTTAACTAAAACAAAATCATACAGGCGATCAAAAAGTAAAAATAACGGTTACGTTTCAAATTTGGCAGACACTTTACTTTTCTAAATCTTAGTGAAGTTTCCTCATGGAAAGCTTTTGTAACTTTAATGAAATTTGTAATACAAGTTTTTTTAAGAGACTTACACTATCTATAGATATAGCAAAATTTAATTTTCTAGCTTTCAAGAAAATTTAGTTCTGCGCATTTTTCTCAAAAGGAGTTAGATCACAAGATGTTTTGATAATAGAGATATATCGAGGGGAACACTTTTGAAATAATTATTCAAATGTGCGCGTACTAGGACCTCTAAAATCGATCTCCAAGGTCTATCTAAGTTTGAAGTATTAATTTTAGTAATATGCCGCTCTAATAGTGTACAATTCTTATGAAGATTCACTACTATAACCCACTTGCTGCTTCCCGAAGTTTTCTAAATATGTGCTACACATTAAAGTATAATAATAGATGAGTAGACTTGCAAAATGCACTTTGTGGATCTTTAATTTTTCAGTAGGAGCAAAAGCTGCTATGGAAAAGGTAATGGCATGACGCAACATGAACGTCTCCAGAGAAGAAAATACATTTGCATGTCTCTCTTTAGTATAATAAGAATAATATTATTGAAATTGACTTTATTTTCCAAGAAAAATCGACCAAACCCATTACATATCAAATTAGGTATCTTCCGTATCAAGGCACTCATCTTCCACAATGAATTATTCTTTTTCATTTGAGTCAGAGAGGATCGAGCGCAGAATCTTATTTTTCAGACTATGCCACAAAAAAAGTGAACTTAATAGAGTTCCAAATCTCTATAGCTACAGTTGCTGCAATTCAGGGTGGAATGAAGATAAAATGTACAGCCGTTATTTTTTATATTCCGTGAAACACTTTGCAACGCCATACTTGAAGTAGAAATACAGTTGAGTGTTTGGGTGTAAAATATTTTAAGTGACGTCCAGGAAGCTGAGTTGTGTTCTCGAATGTTTAGACTTGTCGAGATAGGAGTGCCGCTTACAGGGAACTGATTTTCAGGGACTATAACCCTTATTCGAGATATATTTCATCTAGGTCACTGCAGGTGGACGACATTCTGGTGGTTTGGTCGGGTACCACAGAGCAGTTCCACTAGTTCCTGAGTTGACTGAATAACCTGCACGGTATATCAATTTTACTATAGACTGGAGTGGATTTATTGATCAGTTTCCTTGACCTGAAGTTAAAGAGGAGTGTAAGTTCCATTCATTGTAACATTTATAGAAAGTCGATTCAAACCGGCCGGCTGATTTCATTCGAATCCTGACATAACATGTCGCATAAAATGGCTTCAATTAGATTCCTGATTGACAGACTATTCACAGTCACACTGTCGGGGACTGATTTGATTAAAGAAGTCAGCCTTATTAAACAACCGGCAGTCAATAAAGAATATTCAGTAAGCATTGTCAATAAGATGGCCCATAAGAAGAGTCGTCAGCTATTAATAGACTACCTCGTGTTCAACCACAGAGAATGTTATATCTTCCTATCACCTATTGTGGCCCTGTATCCAACTCCACAGCCAGCGATTTTAAAAACCATAATGTGAAGTTTTTTCCAAGTCTACTAACACAATAATTAGCAACAGGTTAATTGGCAATAAGTACATTATTCTAGACCTGAAGAAGTCAGGCGGTTACAGTTTAAGATGTGGCGCCTCCGTATGTAATGCTATGCATATCGGAAGAACAGGAAAATCATTAAATATCAGGGTGGCAGAGTACCTCAGAAGTATAAATCAGATAGGTGAAGACACGCCAGTTATTAATTGTCATTTAGGAGAGAGAGAGAGTGTGTGGTCACTGCTTTAACAAAGAGACCGACCCCACCATTTTACACCGCTCAAATTTTGGTGTAGAATAGTTTGTCCTAGAAGAGAGAGAAATCTTCAACCATGTCAAATGTTCCAGTGGTGAGGTTTTGAACTTATCCAGTATAGACATAGTAAACTTTCCTTCATTTTACAATTATTTGGTGGACTGGTGCTCCTGAATTCTATGAAATTTGCAACCGAAATTATTATGCTTGCTGTTCCGTGGCCTCCTTTCCTTTCACATTGGTCTTGTTTGTCTAGGACACATCATCTGTCACTCCTGTCATGTCATCGTAATTTTTGATTAGTTTTTTGCCTTGCCTGCTTGTCATCGCCTAGTTTTGCTTCTGTTTTATGGATTGTATTTCTATTTTATATTAGTTCCATCAGCCATTAATTGTGATTTGATCTCTGGTGCATTCGGATGCGGTTGTTGTTCGGCCTCTGGTACAATAGATGACGCTTCAGCTTGGATAGCCATTGTATACTTTTTAACTTCAAGTTTCTAGAACTGGAAAGTGAATATAAAAGCCATGTTGTTTTTGATTTTGATTTTGATACTAATAATACCCCGTTCTCTTCTAATAAAGTTCTGCTCAGCTGTGTGGCCTCCTGTTGAGCTTGCTCTCGGTCAATTAACTCCATAACTTACCATTTGAACTAGATTTTAGTTTTTTGTTATTATTTGCTGTGTAATAGTTGGCTCGAATGCTATTGTTCCGCTATTAATTGCATGTTTTAACTTTCGCTGTAGCTTTTAGCTCACTTACTGTTTGACTTTGGATGTTAGTTTTGAAGTTTTCTGAATTGATGGTTTTGTTATGACTGTGCTTCATTCAGCACAATTGCCTACCAGTCTGACAGACTTTTATTGTCATTATATACGTACATAGCCAAAAAGGGTAGAGAAATAATAAATATTATTGTCTGGCAAAAAGGATTTTCATTGTTTCATTACGTCTATCCCAGATAGTTTGACGTTTGACGACAAAAGTGAAAGTTGTAAAATCTCCGTTTGCGGTAAAGGACTCTTTAGGACAAAAGCAAATTCCTTCATTACTATGAAAAAAGAATTTCAGTCCAAACAAAAGCCAACTTGGAGAAAGCAACGTGAAGTGGCATATAAATTCCTCGGAAATAATCTTGGTACTGTCCCCTTTGCAAGGAAGATGAGCAGAAAACCACGAGGCAGTGTACCGTTTACCAGACTCGGGTTTACGAAAAATACCATGGACTGATAGCCAAGATGTTACATCCTCTCTTAGGCGCCCAACCTGCAAAGACAGGGAAAAAGTAAATTTAACAACTTAGACTTTTTTAATGTCGCAAGTTTTCAAGTTTTTTTTTTTTTAATTTCTAAGAATTACATTATCGTTTTCGGTATTAAATCCTTTCTTTTTAGTTTTTTGTTATAAATCCCTACTTAGAAAACGATGACTTTATATGGTCAACAGATAGCTTTTCTATGTGTGTTTAGAAACTATAGAAATGGGTTTAGTGAATTTTCTTTAAAAAAAATCATTAATGTTGAGATCGCAACTTTTGGATTTTGAAACAATTTCTTTCATTGAGCGCAAACTAGGACCTCTAGACCCCTTCCGAGGTCAGTATCAATTCTTTTATATATATATATATATATATATATATATATATATATATATATATATATATATATATATATATATATCTGTGTGTGTGTGTACGTGTATCACACAGAAAACTCAAAAAAATAATGGGCCAATTTCGATCAAATTTGGTGAGTACCCTACTACTTTTGCAAATTGGATTGGATATGTTCGTTAGCTAGGTAAAGCGGTCTAGTTTTTCTCTAAAAATGTTGTACCTTCTTTCGGAACATTTTTGTATCTCCGGAAATAGCAAAGCTAGGGCAACCAAATTGGGTACGCAACTTTACATCATTAAAAGTCAACTGTGTATATGTATTTATATTCAGTTAAAAGAAAAAAAGTTATGTGCATTTAAATTTAAAAAAATTGGGAAGCTCAAAAACTAAATGTTTTGTATGGATAACAAAACATATTGTATATTACAGATATACATTAAGTTTTTTGGGCGCAAAAACGTCAAGAAATGCCAGAAACATAACTTTGAAAATTTTGTAGTTTTCCATTTTAAAACGTCAAAGTCGCGATTTGAAACGTCAAAATATGGAACTGTTGGGCAAAGAACCTGAAACAATTACGGGTTATGTAGAGAAAATGTCTCAAGAGTGTTTTGCAAGTTTCAGCTTCTACCGTCATTGTTCTTCATTTTACGAAAATATTTCCAGAAAACTCATTTTAAATAGACGGTTTCTCTAATGCTGTGGTAGTAGTTTTAGTTAAGTTTATGGTTTAATGATCTATAATTTTTAGGTAATTTTAGTGGAAAAAATTCGTTAGTGAGGAGACTGCGACTTTTGAATTTTGAAAAGCTTTCTTCAAGTGAGTGCAAACAAGGCCCCCTGGAAACCATATCCGGGGTTAGTTTCAGTTTTTATCACATATATACAGGGTGACGCATTTCTATGGTAAAGCTCAATATATTCGTTATTATACAAGATTCAAGAAAAAAATGTAACGCTAATTGTAGGGTGTCTTGAGCTGCACCTTATAAAGTTATTCTGACAATCACAGATGGCCCATAAGTCGTTGGTGATACAATTTTTTTTCGAACATACCTTGTTTTATTGAATTTTTGCATTTTTTATCGAAATATAATGCATGTTTGTAAGGAAAAAAATTCGAGACGCAGTAAGTGCATTTTGGTAGCGAATTTTCATTGAAGTTTTCAAATTTTTATAACTCAGTTTGCTATTAATTTAAGGTTCGTTGGTTAGGAAACCAGTTTTCGCGAAATATATTAGATTTGTTTTCGAAAGATTTGTGTACACTTTCAAACAAGAAAGTTATTTTTATACAATATGGTACATTTTTTCTACTGTATATGTTATACCGGTAACCAAATTTGATGCCTGCTTCCATTTAAAAGACATATTTGCTGTTAAAAACATTTTTATGAAAATTCACTTTCAGAGCGCACTTGCTGCGTCCAAACTTTTTTAAATCTTATCTATCATTCTGTATTCATTATGACATAAAGAACAAGATTTTTGTTCGTTGGTTTCATCTTGGATAATAAAGTTATAAAATGCTTAGAGGTGCCCATATTCAGGCTACCGACCTTAGTATCACAAAGATGATCAAGGGTGGGCCATTTAAGATTTGGAATTTGAATCGGCTATAAAAAAAAACGAATTAATATTTTTTCAAACTTATGAGTTTATTAGAAAGATTGAACCTATCCATTTAGGAATGGAAGACAACATCATTCAAATGACTGCCACGGCTAGCCTTACAATACCCCATTCGATCAGTCCAATTTTTCAGTACATTTCCGATTGTTTGGGCCTCTATTTCATCAATGGCAACTTCTATTTCATGTTTCAAGTCGTTAATCGTCTCTGGATGGTTAGCATAACACTTGTCCTTAACGGCTCCCCACAAACAAAGGTCCAACGCAGTCAGATCGCAGCTTCGAGGTGGCCAATTGACATCAGCATTTCAGCTGATTATGCGATTTTCGAAAACAGTGCGCAAAAGATCGATTGTTACGTTGGCTGCGTGGCACGTTGTGCCGTCCTGTTGAAACCAAATGTCGTCTATTTAATACTCTTAAATTTTGGGAAACAAAAAATCTCTTAGCATAGCGCGGTAGCGATCGCCATTCACCGTAACGGCGTTTCCTTGCACATTTTTGAAGAAAATGGCTCAATAATGCCGCCAGACCAAAATCCGCACCAGACAGTCAATCGTTGTGGACGCATTGGTTTCTCCATGATGACGTGTGGATTTTCTGAGCCCCAGATACGACAATTTTGCTTATTGACGTATCCTCCGAGGTGGAAATGAGCTTCATCTGAAAAGATGATTTTTCGGTAAAAATGCACATCTTCGATCAAGCGGTCTTCGGCCCATTGAGCAAACCGAAAACGCATCTGAAAGTCATTCGGCTTCATCTCTTGAACTAACTGAACTTTGTACGCATTCATATTGAGATCTTTATGCAACATTCTTCTCAAAGAAGTGCGTGAAATGTTCAATTCTTGAGAGCGATGACGAGTTGGTGTTGATGGTTGTTCACACACACTCTGAGCAAGAGTAGCGATGTTTTCGGTTAAGTGCACTGGATGAGTACGTACACGGGTTGTTTTATCCAACAACGATCCATTTTTATGAACAAGCTTCACAAATTGATCTACAAAGTGCGTTTTTTGGCACATCCTTTTTGTCAAATTTTTTTCGTAAATTTCTTACAGTTTGAGTAGAAGACTCACCACTTTGAAAATAAGTTTTTAATATTTCCCAACTTTGTTTCATAAATCTCAAACATAAAACTAACTTTCTGTCACATCGGAAATGTCATCAAACCTTCCAACCTCAAAATAACATAAAGGTCCAATTCCAAACATTAGATGGCCCACCCGTTACATTATCTTTCATTATTTACAAATAGTCTAAAAAGAAGAATATTTTAGTTATATAGCCCTGAAAGTCTCCTGCCCATTTTCTAATGAATAAACTATTTATAAATGTCAATCATAATTTCCTATGACGATTTTATCGCTGGCTTTCTTTATTTATTGCTTAATGTACTCGTAATATATAATAATGGTTGTCCGGCTAATTCATTAATAATCGATACTGCCTACCCGTGCCAGTTTAGCCTTGATGATTTTCGTCATTAGGATCTAAATTATTTGTGAGCCAATTGCTTTTATTCCCTAAATGTCGAAATATGACCCTGCAATATACTTTTATCCATAGAAACATTTATATTTTCTGGTTGCCTACTAATACACAACTTTTCTTTGGATTTCATAACAACACTTATATAATTTTTGCAACAAAATGAATTTCAAAATAAACCAAAGCATTTTCTTTTGATGAAAATGTTTACATCCTGAGTATACCTATTTATTATCGAAAGCAATGGCAGTTAATAGTAAAAAGTCTGGAGGCGGTCAGTGCGTTATGAAAGTGAATTTTCAATAAAACCTTTTAATAGCTAATGTGTCTTTTTTAAATAAAAGCATGCATTAAATTTGGTTACACTGGTATAGTGACAAATTATATAGTAGAAATAATGTACCACATTTAATCAAAATAACTTTATTCTTTGAAAATAAAAAGGTTTCCGAAAAAAATTGAAATGATTCTGAAATAAACAAACTTAAAAAAAGAAATTAAACCGATTTCCAAATATAACCACTAACAAATGAAAAATAACTGTATTACAGGTTTCATTTAAAGGACAGAATTTAATTTAAATGAAATATTATTATATGCGCTACCTACTTATCTGTTTGAAGTCGGTGCCAGTGAATACGTATAATTTTTAACTTTTACTTTTTCAAATTAATTATTAAATTGTTCGTAAAATGCGTTTATCAATAGCTCAAAGAGTTGAAGTTTTAATGATGATTAGTTATGGTGACAGGATTCGAACTCAGGCATAGGTGTGTATTCTGTTTAATTCTAACTATCCGGATATGTTGACCAATCAATCAGTCAGTCAAATAAGTAAGACATTTCGAAAAACGTCTAGCGTGGAAGATTTGCCAGAAATAGGTCGCCGGTGAAGATATGAAATTATATGTCTTATTGGCAGTGGAATAGAATCCCCACAGTAGTGTTCGTCAAATTGGCCAAGACAATGGAATTACATTTTAGATGGCAGATAAAATATGAAAACTTGAAAAGCTTTATCCTTATAAAATTGCAGGAGTTATCCGATGACAGGCCAGACCGAAGGATGCAGTTTTATGCAACATTAATGGATAAATGTAATGATAACTCTTTGCGAAGAACAAATATTCTGTTTTCGGACGAATATACTTTTACGTTACATAAGGAAGTTAACCGTCAAAACTGAAGATATTGGGCAAGTAAAAATCCAAGATTGATACGACAGAATTACGGACAATATCCACAAATGGTAAATATTTGGGCGGAAATTGATAGAAGTAGGATTATTGGTTCTTACTTTTTGATGAAACTATAAACGAACCACGATATCTACAATTTTTACATCAATATCTCATTCCGCGATATCGAACTTATTTCCTGATGGGCACAATGCTGGTATGGTAAATCGTAACTTGTGGTATCAATAAGGTGGTGTCACCGCGCATTATAACGCTAACGTTTGACAGTATTCGGATGAACAATTTTCCAGCAGATAGATTGGCAGGCCTGGTACAACCGAGTGGCCAGCAAGATCAACCGACCTAACTCCCTTAGATTTTTTCTGTGGGGAATTTGTTATTCAAAAGTAAACCAGATACTATGGAATAATTAAAAACAAGAAGTAGAACTGAATGTATCAACATTTCTCCAGAGATTATAAATGGAACCCAACAAGAATTTGTTGACCGTTTGGGATATTTTCAGGCATACAGAAGGCGGGCAGTTAAAACTGATTAGATAAGACTAAACATTTTAATTCTTTATATTCACTTGTGTTATGTGTTACTAATAATAAAATAACAAAAATGTTCTTACTCACTTAATTTTATAAAAAAAAAATGGTGTTGCTGAATAAAGAATTGGATTACCTTTAAAAAGATTCATCACACCATCCACCGTCCTATTTCAAAATTTCGAAAGGGTGGCTACCCCTTGAAGAGGTATAACGATAGGGGTGTGATGTTTATAGCAAAAAGTTAGCCTTTGAAAATAAAGACGGACGTGAATATTCCTAAATAATGGTTCACCCTCAGCTATTTGACACCCTCTGGTTCATTGCAAAACAACTGAACATCCCTCTGCCAGAATGGAAAGCGTACATGGCGACCATAGCAACAGGGGATTTCGGAGAAAAGACTAAAGTGATAACCCGCCCATTTATCAATACGCTACCCTCAAATTACTACAGCATCTACACGGTTTTGCACTATGCCAGCAACTTGATCCAACGAACTCACAAAGGCGACCGAAGTAACCATCTGAGAGTAATAATCACCTTTAACCAGCCCTTATACTGGAAGGCGCGGGAAATAGTCGCTGCAGCACTTCTTGACTGTCAGATATCCAACTGTGTAGTGCGCCCCGGTGAGTTTCACTTGCTAATGTCCTTTTTGGGCAGCATAGACCATTTCGTGGCTAGAAGTGGTCTGAAGGAGCTTCTCTGCATCGCCTACGCTTCTCTATCTGTTGACAAATATTCCAGGGTCATGCGTTTGCGAGAGCAGTTAGAGGACATTTGCTTGCAACGATGGCATTATCGAACAAAATACTTGACCAAATCCAAGAAATAGAAGAGGAGAAGTCCACTGTCACGGAAATGTTGTCTGCTTTCCTCGATGAACCTCCTGCACTGAATGCCTTAAATGGAAACCCAATCATCAAACAATTGACCAAGAAATATGGGAAGAAATTGGAACAGCTTAAAGACCTACAGCTCAGCTGTGGATCATGTATTTCAAAATGGTTTATCTAGTCAAAAAGTATGTACATGCAGAAAGATCCGGTGATTGTGATACGCACCTGAACTGTGTAAAAAATGATACCACACTTCCATGCGTCTGTACACTTCCCCTACGCAAAGTTCTGCTCAGGATATGCAGAATTTATCACCAACGATAACCCCTGAAGAATAGCACAAATTTGCCGCCAGCAGCCACTTTACTATGCGGCGCTCTGGTCGCTTTTAGTCAGGCGTGTGGTCGGATATGACAGTTGAAACCACACTGATGCGATCATTCAAAAGCCAAGGAGGCGTAACAGGAGGCAATGAACTCAGCCAGTGGTTAGTTGGTATGAGCGCAACTCATGAGATCTGTACTTCCGTTGAAGAGTTTTGCGGAGTTCTCTTCACGTCAATTAAACAGCACAAGGACCTCAGCCAAGCCCGCCTAAATAGAGATGCAGCAGATATTGCCAAACTCAGTCAATAGTTTGATACACATCCTTCCTTCCCACGAACCAGTGACATTATGTCAATTGCTAGTGGGGTGGTTGAAGATGCCACAATAAATTTCTACGATGCTGTTCGAGTTGGTAAAGAGGAATGAATAAGATAGTGGACTTGCCATTCTGAGACATCAAGTTGCCCCTCACAGATCGTGCATTCTCTCTTTCCTCCATCGATAAAAATTTACGATGAAAAGGTTGCAGTTAACCCAACAGTGCTACTTCAGAGGATGAGTATAGGCAAACGATCAGAGGATGATTTGCTGAAGTTCTTGGACTACAAGTTGGGCCCATTTACCTTGCACTGTCCAACGAAAATGATATGAGGAAGAGAAACAAATCTGTCATGTACAGCATGTTCGAACCTACCGACAAAGCTGTTCAAATATCTCGGACAAACATAGTAGTGAATGGAGGATTCCTACTGCACAAAGTAACTTGGCAAAAGATGCCTCCGTTGTCACCATTTGTGATGGATATATCACCTACGTCAAACACCACTATCCTGGAATGAGTCGCACAGTGGTGGGTACGCAAACTCAGCCAACAGTACGAAGTCACAAGAACAGAGGCGAGGACACAGATCGAGGAGGTAGGCTGACATCAATTTGACATAGAACACATCGATATCTCTGAAACAAGAAGATTTTTTGTCCAGTCACACCAACAAAAGTCAGCTCATCTACTTACTATATACAAAGTTTCAGGAGATTGGGATACAGACTGTCCACGCCACCGATGATGCTAACGTCCTTATCGTGATGACCCCTGTGGAACAATCCACTTACGGTTCTGTGGCCCTCGTTGGTGAGGATGTGGATCTCGCTGTCCCTTTAATCGCTTCCGCTCCTCCCACATAAGATATCCAGCTCTGTCCACATAAGAGATGCAGCAGCATATATTTGAATACATCCTGTTCTTACATTCATTTTCCGGCTGTGGCACAATATCTGCAACTTTAAGGAGAAGCAAGGTGGGCTTCTCAAAATTGCACTTGAAGTCACAAATCATCAGGGAAGCGGCAGTGATCTTTAAAACCCCCACCTTTACTCACGGCAACGTTGAAGAGGCTGTGAAGATGTACTTCCTCAATTTTTATGGGGCACCAGCAAGACAGACCTCCCTCAACCAGTACCGCTTCTAATCATTCATGAGGTCAGTGGCAAATAATTATCCTGACAGTAGCTCGCTCACACGAACTGAAAGTGCAGCTGAATAGCATTCCCAGCGCATCTACCAACAAGTGCAGCAGTGGTCCGGGAATGAGCTGCCCCTGAAGATTTGGGGTGGGAACAAGTAGGAGACACCCTGGTGCCAATTACAATAGAAAATCCACCAGCACCCGAGGTCCTACTAAAATCGATATTTTACCGCTGCACCAAGGATTGTGATAGTAGCAAATGTAGATGCCTAAAAGCAATGATGAACTGTTCCGCAGCGTGCCTCCACGGCCAAGGAAATTGCCTCAACGGGTTCTCTGTTTACGACGAGGACAATGTACAGCCCCTTCAGCAAGCACCACCCACCAATGAGGACGAGGACTAGGATGAGGATGCCATGGGCAAAGAACCCTTGCCGGGACCCTCATGGCCATAGAGGATAAAAATCTGAATCCAGAAAGTAGGCAGTTTAACATTGAAGAGTTATTGAGAGTGTGAACCATGAGAAGTTGAAATCGAATAAAATTACTTACTTTATGTGATTCTTTTTATCATCTTTAGAATAAAATTTTTCATTTTTCAAATAATATAACTTTCGTCTACTGCATCAAATAACCCGATTTCAAGTCTGGCAACACATAAATAGCTGTAACAAACAATAGTCATGGCTCAGGAATGATAACAGCTTTTTCTGAAGTTTACGATAAATAACTGTTGACCGGTTAGAAATAAACTAACATATATATACATATTCTTAAAGAAAATTCAATTCTCTACAACCTTCTTAGAGGGAATTTTTTGCCAGATAAATAGTTCAGATGATATGAAGGAATGTTTGATGAAAAATGTGAGCTAAATTTTTTTTCACGAGAATTTTCACTTTTCCGGAGCGCGTCGCTTGAGAAGGATTGCGAATTCAAAAAAGGATATAAATAGAAGTTGTATATAATTTTATGGAGGTTTATTTGATATAAGAAAAAAATTCCCTACGATGCACCGTTTTTGAGATATAAGCGAAAACCCCAAAAGTGGGACCTTCTTTGTCCCCCGCTGCCCCGGATCGCCACGCAAATGTCATAACTTTTAGTATATTCACTCCCTAAGCACCCTGAACCAGTTTCTAAAGGTCCCTGCTCACACATGCTACACCTTCTTTATTGACTGGACTATAAGTTATTAAAAAAAATATTTTCGAATTTTCGTGAAAAACATTATTTAGCAAACTTTCTAAAAAAATATAATTTTCTTGTAACATAACGTAGGTCAATTTTTTAAGAACACGGCGACTTTTCTGTAAAAGAAATTGTTTGCAAATTCACATTTTTTTATTTTGTCAAAAAGCTTTTAGTGATTAATTATGTCTTGGCAGTTGTGTAAATAAAGAGGCTCGTTAGCCAGGAAAATTGGATCAGTTTTTTCGGGAACATTGTGATTTTACTTTTCGATTTTTTTTTACTTACTAGACAATAATGTTATTTTTATAAAATATTGTACAATGTTTCTACTAGGTATACTGGATGTCCCAGTTCTCCTGTTACAACCGGATATCTCGGCTTGCTTAATGGTTAGAGATGTGACATTTTGGCTATCGCATATATGCTTAGAGATCTTAACGGAATACAAAATGATTATATAACCTCTATTAGTAGTCTATTATTTTTATTGATTGCTACGTACATCGGTTGACTAGTATTAGTTGGTAGCGTAATTGAATGTTTGATAGCTGTTCTGATCAGTCTATCACTGTGCACAATATGTTTTTGACAATTAAAACATAAACGATTTATGTCGCAAATACTCGTTCCATCGCACTCACAGTATGGATTATCCACAAGTTTCATTTTGAACAAATGTCATTTAAAAGCGGCATGTCCTACTATCATTCTAACTGACGCCGTAAATAGATGGCTAGGTAAATGCACCATCTCCATTACAGATCTTATCCGGTTGGTAGAGAACTGGGTAATACCAAATTTGATGCCTTTCATTAAAAAGAGACATACTTCCCACTAAAAACATTTCAAATCATAACTCACTCGCTGCTGCCAGACTGTTTTATTTGTAGAGAATTTTTCTATCAAAACATAATAACCTAGCTACGGATTTTAATTTGTAGTTTTTATGAATGCCCGTAGATGAATTAAATTCTATCCTATTCGTATGATGTTGTCGAACAGTAAAACCGGTTATGGAAAAAAAATGCATGGCTATGTACAAACGTGGTAAGGTAAGTAATATAGTTAGTATACAATGTGTAAAGGCCATGCTCAGCTCACTAACTTACCTAATAAAATTTATATGGTGTGTGTCCTTGTCTCAAGAAATAGCATACACTATTTTTTGTTTGCTAAATTCAAAAGCTATTAAAATATGATATTATTACCGTTACACTATAGTTTCTATTTAAACCTAGAATAGTGCTCATAGGAGTAATTGTTCGCCTCCATTCATACCGAACTTTTTACGTCTGGGCGTGTTTTGTTGTGACAGCACAAAGATCATCAATCATGATGATGAATTCCATGTTTTTAAGTATTAGACCAATGGACATTTCTCGCATTAACTAAAAAAGTAAGCGTTCTCACGGCCATTATTACGCTGCTGTGCTTGCCGTGTTTGTATTTAGTCATGCCTATGTTATTACCACAATGAGAGAAAAAATTCATTTGTCACGAAACCTAATGGTTATTATTTGTACGGAGCTATGTGTTTGTTTTATATCTAATGACATTAGCCTTCCAAGTTTTAAAAGTCCTGGTGTATAAGTGGTGGTTCACATAATAACTAATAAATGTAAGAAGGAGCTATTGATATTTTAAGTTGTCAATTGGTCAAAATTGTTAAGTCAGTGAGTACAATTTGGAGAATCTTATTTATGACAATACAGTTTTTAGACCTAGCGGTCGTTACGCTAACAAAGTTAGCGTCTTCAGTTTATTCATCCATCTGATGACGCTAGCGAAACGATCGACAGGCCTAAAAGCTGTATGGTGATGAATTGGCTTTTCCAAATTGTACTTATCAGTGCTCATCACAAATTCCAATATTCACTCATTTATATCAATGTTACATTAGTTTAGACATTTGTCAAAATTTGACAATGACACGATCGATCAAGTGTAAGGTATTGTGCTTTACAGAAAATATAGCATGTCCCTTCTTTCAAACCATATTAGCTTTATAACCTGAAGGCCAAGAAACCAAGTCTTTCTTGAAAAAAATTGGGAAATTTAGATACTAATAATTTAGGAAGTTGATTCTTTAAATTACCAGAACCGGCCGTAAAGATAAATTATCTATAAATACTTTCATAATTTTAATCCAGTCTCTTCCGATTAATGGAAGTCCACCAGAATTAACAACAAATAGTTTAAAATTTTGAAAATTATGTCGGTCAAATTCAACATTAACATTTATGTCGCCTTTTACACCAATTGGATTTTCTGTGTAAGATTTTAATTTAAGATATGAATAATTTAATTTGCAATTCTAGAATTTATGTCGATAACACTTATCGGAAATTACAGAAACAGCTAATCCAGTATCAGTCTTCATAATCATCTTAATTTTATTTACAAATAATGATATATTTATCATTTTATTAGTGAATTTTCGTAGAACAAATTCACTACTGAGGAGATCCCGACTTTTGAAATTTGAAAAATTTTTTGCAAATGAGCGCGAGCTAGGACCCCTAGAACCCATATCCGAGGTCAGTTTCAATTTTAATATGTTTATATATATATATATATATATATATATATATATATATATATATATATATATATATTTATATATACATATATATATATATATATATATATATATATATATATATATATATATATATATATATATATATATATAGGGCTTTCATTATATTCCGAACCCCACGTGACCGCTTAAGTTAGGCAACCCGGCATACACGGTTGTACAACCTGATTTGATGAAATCCCTAAGATGCCAGTGTTGTCTCATATTTCCTTTGGGGTTTTATAAAAAATATAAAAATTATAATAAGGTGAAACAGTAAATGCCTTAAATGTATTTATTATTTAGTATTTTTAACAGCAAGTCTGTTCATGTATGGTTTACTGTTATTGATTATTAAAAAAATAAATTAAAAACATAATAACATATTACTTTTATTTTGTATAGATATCAAAAGGAGGCCTGATTCTAACTTAGGTTTTAGGAATGTGTATTGTATAACATGTAACAAATATGTACCTGTTTGGGCAGATTACCGACGAACAGATTTGGTAGGGCTTCGTTCCATGCGATGTCGAATATCGCCAACAACATAACCTTAACACACCTACACTTTTAACTTACGTAAAAACGCAATGAAAATGCTAAGTTTTGATAAAAACTGTTTATTTTTATTGTCCAACAGATAGAAAATTATTTGAAGAAGGTAAACATTGGTCGAACTTGGAAAATGCACAATATACATACAAAATAACCGCCAAAAGGGAATTGAGCGCCAATGGACTGAACTGTCAATGGTCAATTGATTTAGTAACTTTAGAGTCCCTAGTCTTGTGGTTTTGTTGGTTACCTTTTGACTGCCAACTCATAAAATCATATTCCAATAAGAGAGAGACAGAATCCGGTCACGTGGGGTTCGGGAATTAATGAAAGCTCTGTATATATATATATATATATATATATATATATATATATATATATATATATATATATATATATATATATATATATATATATATGTCACACCGATAACTCAAAAAAAATAGGCCGATTTTGATAAAATTTGGCACGTACCTTCCCTTTGTAAATGGCTTGGATAAATTCGTTAGTCAGGAAAATCGGACGAAATTTTTCAGGAAAATTTGGAGTTTTCATTCGAAAACATTTTTTATCTCAAAAAATAAAAAAGCTATGATAACAAAATTTGGCAGGTAGGTTTACGATATAAAAAGTAAACTACACACCAAAATTTAGATTTCTATGTTACAAGAAAAAAAAAGTTATAATTAAATATTTTGTGCCAGATCATTTCTATGAAAATTCACTACCATAACCCACTTATTGCGTCCAGGCTTTTTGTATTATATATTATCGGTTAAATGATAGATTTCAGTGGATGACTGCAAATCCAACTCATTATTACTTCCGCACCGTCAATACGTGTGGAAGTATGTATACATATGTATACATCAGCGACAAAAATTTCAAATATTTTGTTCCGTTTGAACGTCGTAGTGTCAAAACTTAGAAAACATGACCACTATGTGAAAACTGGACCCTGTGATGACAACTAATAGTTACACTTGGGGAACCCAAATCACCATAACACATATTTCAGAGACCTTACGATCGTTTCGTTGACCATGTCAATCTTAGAATCTCAGAATGTTTCTTCCTCTGAAGATGTTGACAATGTCAACGAAACGATCGTAAGGTCTCTGAAATATGTGTTGTGGTGATTTGGGTTCTCCAAGTGTACTTACAGAAAACATGAATTGGAAATGATTTTTTTTGTCTGTCGGTCTATCGGTTTGTCGGTCTGTCGGTATGTCGTCGGTCTGTTGGTCTGTCGGTCTGTCGGTCTGTCGGTCGGTCGGTCTGTCGGTCGGTCGGTATGTCGGTCTATCGGTAGATCGGTCTGTCGGTCTGTATATATTTCTGTTTGTAGCCACGATAACTTAAGAACAAATTAAAATATCGTCTTTAAATTTGGTACACAGCTAGCAACCGACAAGCAAACGGTCCGAATTGTTTTTGGCTAAAATCGCTAGAGGGTGTAGGGGATGAATGGAGAGTGATTTGGTCAAAATTGACAGTTTTTGTAAAATCTCGAGTAATGTTAAACGTTTTATGGTTTGTTTATTAGAAAACTTCAAATTTCATCAAACATCTGAAATTTTGTGCTGAAAAGAAATTAGGGGTTGAACGTGTGAGGGTGGAATATAGGTGACAGAAATTTCGAATTTTTTTTTGCTTAGACAACGTAAGAAGTCTTAAAACATATAGGAAACTAGATTCTGGAAAGAAATTTTTTTTGTCTGTCAATCGGTCGGTCGGTCTGTCGGTCTGAAAGTTTGTTTGTTAGTAGGCACAATAACTTTCGAACAAATCGAGATATAATCTTCCAATTTGGTATTTAGTTAGCGCTCGACAAAAGAACGCTTCGAATTGTTTTTGGTTAGGATCGCTTTAGGGGATAGGGGATAAATGCGGGGTGATCTGATGAAAATTTATATTTTTCATTTTAAACTCGATTAATATAACGTTTCAAAAGTCTATGGGTACAGAAATACGAATATTTGCTTCGTGGTCAAGTCATGGACCCTAAACCCATTTTATGGGAATGTCTTTCTGAGGACAGTACATTATCACATCTATGTGGAAGTTATGATTCAATTTGCACCACTATTTTTTCTGTTTCTGTTTCCAAAGAAATATTATTTTGCCTAAAACCCTTTGTGTTTACCTTTCAATTTCGCTGCTGACTTTGACTCCTGCGCTGAGACGTTTGATTACCACACACACTGCCGATATGGCCACTAACACTACATTTATGGCACTGCGAATTTCGCAAATAGCATTTCCAAGGTTCCTGATTCTTTTTTCCGCGATGACAAAACGTCTGTTGACCATTATGACAGCCATCTTGATCCTGGTTTCTTGCACTCCCGGGAGAATACCTGCTGGTCGACTTCAATTTATGCAATGAAGAATTTACAGGTGAGAAAGATTTGATAAGATTCGCAGTTACCTCTTTTAAGCCATAAATAAACTGATCTAAAAGATTTTCTTCTAGCGTACTGTCGAAGTCACAAGTATTTGCTGTTTTTTTAAGAGCTGCTATGTATTTACGAAGTGATTCTGATACTCTCTTCCTCCTTTGTCGAAATTTGAATCTTTCTGTAGTTCTTGAAGGCTCCGGTTGCAAATGGCGCTTTATAATTCTCACTAATTGTTCGTGATTTTTTTCTGACAGATTTTCTTTGTCACATAAATCAGTCATCAACTCAAACAGGTCATCAACAACTACCGTCAGAAGAGTGCCTATTTTTTAGTTTTACTCTACCTTGTTCGTAACAAAATACAGATATAGTCTTGAAATATATGTGTCCCAATTTTGGTAACCCAATTTAAATTTTTCGATTTTTCCAATTGACCTATTTGTATTTAATAATAGCTCGCGAGTAAAATAATAATGTTTGAGTTTGTTTACTACTACTAATTAAACTTAATTAATTTGACGCAAAATACTCGACGCCAGTGTGAAACTTCCACTAACTTCTATTAATTTATATACTAATATCAAATGCTTAATTTAATATTTAAATTATCATAATTTTTAGGAGCGAATTCGACTTCTTAATAAGACACAGGTTGGACAATAACTGAAACGTCTATTTTATATCATATCAAGCACATATATTATTGTTTATTATTATTGTTTATTGGCAAAAATTATACATTATGTTAAAGAATAAGTCTTATGCAACTTGCGCTGTATCATATAACACAATTTAAAAGGTTGAATCCTAAATAGTTTCACAGTCCTGCACCAAATTCCATGAACTTCAAATTTTGACGTACCAAATTTAAATTAATTTTGCTCTTCTATTTCGCACCTTCTAACACGTCAACCATCATCTTCATTTACCATACATCTCTGCTATTCCATAACGTCTTTCTAACTGCTATAAAAAAAGTCTGGACGCAGCAAGTGCGCTATGGAAGTGAATTTTCTTAAAATGTTTTTAACAGAAAATATGTCTCTTTAATGAAAGCAGGAATCAATTTGGTCACCGGTATAATCTATATAGTAGGAATAATGTACCATATTTTACCATCATAACTTTTTTGAAAATCTACAAATATTTTCCGAAAATCAACTTAAAACATTTCCGAGAAAACTCGTTTGTTAGCTGACGAACCTTAGGTTAATAGCAAATTGCATTTTGGAGCGTTTAATGAAAATTCGATACTAAAACGCACTTACTGCGTCTCGTTTTTTTTACAAACATGCATCATATTTCGATGAAAAATGCAAAAATTCAATAAGAAATGTTAAAAAAATGTAGGTATCACCAACAACTTATGGGCCATCCTGTGGTTGTCAAAATAATTTTATAAGATGCAGCTCAAAACACCCTTTTCTCGTATCTTGCATAATAAAAATTATATTGAGCTTTACCGTAGAAATTCGTCACACTGTATATATGTAAACAGAACGTAAACCCGCATATGGATTCTAGGGGGCCTAGTTTTCGCTCATTTGAAGAAATCTTCTTAGAATACAAAAGCCGCGGTCTCCTCTTTAACGACTTTTTTCTACGAAAATTAGCTAAAAATTATAGACCGTTATACCATAAATTTAACTAAAACTATTTCCAAAGTATCAGAGAAAGTATCTATTTGAAATGAATTTTCTGGAAATATTTTATTAAATTGAAGGCCAATAATGGTTTAAGCTAAAACTTAAGGGTTTGCTGCACACTCTTTACAAAATCCGTATTTCTTTCAGGTTCTTTGCCCAAATCTAACCAATTTTGACGTCTCAAATCGCGACTTTTTTACGTTTTGAGGAAAACCCCATTTTTTTTAAATGTGTCTAATTTTTTTCTTAAAACCTACAGATTTAAATTTTGGTAAATTATTCACCCTTTATATATATATATATATATATATATATATATATATATATATATATATATATATATATATATATATATATATATATATATATAATTGAAACTGACCCGGGATATGGGTTCAGGTGGACTAGTTCGCGCTCATTTGAAGAAAGTTTTAGTAAACTCAAAAGTCGGGATCTCCTTGTTAGTGATTTTTTTTTAAAGAAAATTCCCTAAAACAAGCACTTGTGAAGCCACGGGAAAAGTGTACCATTGTATTAAATATAGAACCGTTTCACTAAGTTAGGGCAAGAACAAACATCCAGATATGCTATTTAACTTGAATTAAGTCTTAAAACTTTCATCTCCCCTTTATCAAATTATTTTTTATACAAAAACTAGCTAAAAATTCATCGGAATAACAACAACCATATTAGATAACTGTAAAGTGAAATAAGACAAAAAATAATTGATAAAAAGCGAATATATATATATATATATATATATATATATATATATATATATATATATATATATATATATATATATATATATATATATATATATATATATATATATATATACATATAAAAACTGAAACTGACCCTGGATATGGGTTCTAGAGGGCCTAGTTCGCGGTCATTTGAAGAAATTTCAAAATTCAAAAGTTCGTATCTTCTCATTAGTGAATTTTTTTAAAGAAAATTCACTAATACAAGAGATAAGAGGCGTGATAACTTACACTATGGGTTTTATAAAACATAAGTTCATCGATATCGTTAACAGTGATAACATTTTTGTAAATTTTAAATTTTAAAAAATCACTAATAGAGGGGTATCGAAGGTGAGACTTTTTGTTTCTCAGGCTGTGAAACTAAAATATAAAAGAATGGGGTTGGATACTGTGGTTGTAAACTGAAACAAAACTAACTGTTCAGCGACTGCTACTGACGGAGACAACTTCCTTGTCGAAATACGTGTCTAGCTCATAACTCTCTGTTATTAATTTTGTGATTTTTGGGGTGATTCTGCTTTTTGTTTCCAACAAAAATATGACAATGACTGTGTATTTGTATACTTTGAGTAATAGTTTAATGACGACTACAATTATTGTCAAAAAGAGTATTGTTTATTAGTGAATTTTCCTAGAAAATGTTTAGTAATGGGGAGAGCCTGACTTTTGAATCTTGAGAAAATTTCTTCAAATGAGCGCGAACTAGAATTCATATCCGGGGTCAGTTTCAATTTTTGTATATGAATATATATATATATATATATATATATATATATATATATATATATATATATATATATATATATATATATCTGTGTGTGTGTGTTTGTCTTTGTGTGCGTATCACACCGACCACTCAAAAAATAATTGGCCGATTTTGATAAAATTTGGCCGGTACCTTTATTTTGTAAGTATCTTGGATAAGTTCGTTGGCGTGGAAAATCGGACTAGGTTTTCCAGGAAAATGTTTGTTTTCTTTAGGAAAAAAAGATATCTCCGAAAATAACAAAGATATAATAACCAGTTTTGGTACGCAGCTTTTTATTGTAAAATACGAATTACACACCAAAATCTATGGTCCTATGTTAACAGCAAACAAGCTATAGACATTTAAAGAAACAAAAATGGGTGCCACTGTGATTAGAGAAACGCACAAGACTAAAATATTGCCTGTTAAACAAAATCTACTGAATATTACGGACACATATTTTTTTTTGCTCAAAAAGTCCACAAATACGAGAAAAATTACTTTAAAAACTTTAATTTTTCTTCTGAAAATGTAGTGACGACGATTTAAAACGTTTAAACTGATTAGTTTCTACAAAGATTCTATGGATGGTGGATGGAAAATAGTAAATAGAAAATAGACCCTAACAAAGTGCCAGACTTTTATACTGGGTGTTTATTTGATAAAGATCTATTTGAAATCGACATTATTTTTCTACTAAACCATAAGTTTGCATACGAGCTTATAAACTCATGAGATGGAGTAAGGGAGGAATTTATGTTTCAACAGTGTCCAACGTATTGAGTTCTTCGATATTCGTGTTTGTAGAGCCACTTTCTTAAGGATGTCACAGGATATGGTGCAAAATATCCCAAAATAGCAATTTAAATAGTTCATCATTAAAATGGGTTTTCTTCTCTGAACTGTTGGCTTGCCGCTGCCAACATTTTTAAAATTTTGTATTTTCGTTTCACACTGTGTAGTGACGGTTTATGTTTATCTGAGTATCTGCCAGCAAGGATCTGACATGTTCCCGATAAGAGTTTATTACGTTTGCCATACATAATAAACAAATATATAAATATTCTTATGCGTATAATTCAATCTCCCCGACATGAAAATGCCAATTAATTCAAAAACTACAAATTTTCGAACCACACAACCTCATACAAAGTGATCCTTATTTTCAATGCTAAATAAGAGAACCTCGGTGGTTCAGTTGTAAGAACGTATGTCTCTGAATCGAAGGGTATCGGCTTCGATACAGGGTTTTCCTTTCACCTTTCAGGCACATATTCTACAATTAACATCAACCGACGTTGTGTATTTGAGCAAGTTGAATGTCTACGCGTTCCGCCCTTCGGAGGGGTCGTAAATTCATCGGTCCCATGTCCATGCGATGTTGGGCACGTTAAATATCCTTGCCGTCCTTACAGAAGGGAAGTTCGGCTAAATGTCAAGGATAGTGAGGTGAAACTGCTCCCTGGCGTCGGTGATTGGCCATAGTCGCGGAAGTAGACGTTTTAAAAATGCTAAATAAGCTAATATTAGAAAAATCGGGTTTCAATTTGAAAAAAAAAGTCTGGACGCAGCAAGCGCGTTATGATAGTGAATTTTCATAAAAATGTTTTAAATAGCAAATATGTGTTTTTTTTTTAAAAGCAGGCTTCAAATTTGGTTACCAGTATTACATATATAGTAAAAACAATGTACCATATTCTATCAAAATAACTTTAATGTTTGAAAATGTACAAAAAATTTTGGAAAATAAACTTAATATGTTCCCGAAAAAACTAGTTTCCTGACCAACGAACCTTATAGGTTAATAGCAAATTGAGCTATTCAAATTTGAGGCATTCAATAAAAATTCGCTACCATAACGCACTGGCTGAGTCCCGAATTTATTTTATTATAAACATGCATTATAATTTCGTGGTCAAAATTCCATACATTTAAGGTTAGATCAGAACTGACACTGACTGTGGGAATCCGACTGTATAATTAAAACAAATCATTCGAACTGAGCAAATTTTCCTGGCTAACCAACTTATTCAAGCCACTTGCAAAAGGAAGGTACTCACCAAATTTGACTAAAGTCGGCCCATTATTTTTTGAGTTATTGGTGTAATACGTATACGTGTACATATATATGTATATATATATATATATATATATATATATATATATATATATATATATATATATATATATATATATATAAATAAATTGAAACTGACCCCGGATATGTGTTCTATGGGGGCCTAATTAGTGCTCCTTTAAAGGAATTTTTTCAAAATTCAAAAGACGTGATCTCCTCATTAGTGAATTTTTTAACGAAAATTCACTAAAAGATTTTTGGCGGTTTTTTTTAACTTTATATTTAACCTCGCTTTTGCTCATCCTGTATTAATAATTATCAAAATATCATACGGAGTCTACTAAAGCATGTCTCTTTCTACAAGTAAGCTAGCTCTAGTTAACTAATATAAACTTCCGTATAGGAAAACTTCATAATTACGTTTTGTCCTGCAAACGTTAGTTTTGACATAAAATTTAAAATAATGTCAAAATGGATAGACCTAGGTATAGGACATTATACATAAAATATATCCGCAATTTGTCGTAACATCTAAAAATGCAAGATTATATAAGGTGTTCCGTTTGAAATAACAAAGTTGACAGTTACTTCCGGCATAACCGAAAGTGCCACCATTGTGAAAATATTTTACACAAGTTACACTTATTAACATTAGTACATGACCAAATTTCCAAACATATTGAACGGATACTTTTTAATAAATTAAATGATGCCATTCCCGGTGGGACATATATATATATATATATATATATATATATATATATATATATATATATATATATATATATATATATATATATATATATATATAAAGTCTGAAACTGACCTTGGGTCCGGGCCCATTTAAAGAAAATTGAAAAATTCCAAAGTCCGTTATGTCCCTGTATGTAAAATTTTTTTAATGAAAATTCGCCCAAGCACACATTTTTCCAAACATTCGGCATGACAACGCTTGCTGAATTACCATTTTTTTATTTTTTGCTTTATATCTTCTATTGTATAATTTATAAGGATTTTTAAGGGAATAACTGAATCAAGCTCAATTATGAATGAATTTACACAAAAAAAAAAGAGATTGATAGCCATCAAAGATTTCTCGGAAAAGAACCAGCGATCATTGAAAACCCTCCACGGTCACAATGCGACAATGCAAAAAAGCGTCATTAGGTGATAGCTAAGATGCTTGTTACACGGAAAAGGCAGAGCGGGAAAAAGCATCATCCATATACGTTGTCAGTGTTTCCTATATGCTTTCATGTTTGAAAGAGGTATTTTTCAAGTTGCCCGAGGACAAACGTCTTCCCATCATGCGGCGTCTTTAATCTCTCTTTTAATATTTCATGTTTTTACCGGGTTGTAGAAAAACACGATAATTGCCATCGTGTGATGTAGCCGGTTGTTGCCACATTTATAATCCTCTAAGATAAAAATATTTAACATGGGGTAAAATTTAGAAATTTTATCTACTTATATTCGTGTATAAAATAGACATTTGATTAAGCAAAGCCTATCTAGTTATCTATGTATTAATAGTGTGTTTACGTATAACAAACTAATTAGTTGTAGGTTTAAATTTAAGACTCCATGGATTATGTATTCTTTATTTAATTTTCTTGTAACGTTGTATACAGGGCGTGCCAAAGAAAACTTCCCACTTGGAAAATGGCGGAATTAAAAAAAAATTAAAAACCCGAGACACCAGGACTTTGTGTTCAAGAGGGACACATTATGGCGTAAGCTTTGTTGTCCTGGAACCTACCACTTAGGCAGGGGCGTAAGGTACCCTTAAATTTTAAATGGCACCCTGTGTTGAGTGACACCTCATTTTAAAGCTTTCTCAATTCTGATGACGACAACATACGACTTTTAGCGAACTTTCATTAGAAAAATTCGCTAATAGAGAGGTCACGATGAAAAGCTTTTGGAAACATTTCTTCAGATGAAGGCGAATTTGATATATTTGATATATATATATATATATATATATATATATATATATATATATATATATATATATATATATATATATATATATATATATTTGTGTGTGTGTGTGTGTGTGTGTGTGTATCCTAGCGATAACTCAAAAAATACTAAACTGATTTTAGTCAAACTTGGAAAAAATCTTGCCTGGGCAAGTTTTTCCGGTGGAAAATTGGGGAAAACTGTTTGAAAAGGCTATATTTTTGTAAGTATCAGAGTAACTGGAATGAGACTTTAAGTAATTTGGTACACAATATTGACAGTTTTTCCCAAATTTAAAATGAAATCCCAAAGACATGCATTGAGACGACTTAGTGGTTAAAGTTCAATGCCAGGCAGACAGAGTTGTTAACTGCCACGCGTAGATTGATTCATACAACAGGTATAAACCATACATCAACGGTAACCAAACTAAATATATAGCAGCAATAAAACATACTACCCGAACCAATAACCGTGAAATCTCGGCCCCAACTATAGAAAATGAGAGAATACATGAAATAAAAATTTGCCAAGTGATTGTTATTTACCTGGAGGATTCAATCAATTATTAAAAGACACTATATTTATAGCTTTATGAACGGCTTCATTACAGTCGTAGCGCAGCATAGATATATTATGCTGTTGCATAATACAGTAAAAAATGCAAATAAAATCAAGCCAAATCTCTTTAAAAATGATTTTAAAATAGTTTCTTTTATCTTTAAACTTAAAGATAAGACGTCATATAAGACAGAAACACTCGTGGGATGTGTTTCAATGGTAATTACCTATACTCATTTTATAATTCATTCTTACGTATACTTTGAATATAGTATCCCAGAGCCTCGGTGGTTCAGTGGTAAGAACGTGTGCCTCTGAACCGAAGGGTACTGGGTTCGATCCCAGGGTACTCCTTTCACTTTCTTAGTACACACTGTACAATTAACATCAACCAAGGTTGTGGCATTGTATTTGAGCAAGTTGAATGTCTGCACGCTCCGCTCTTCGGAGGGGGCGTAAAGCCGCTTGTCCCGTGTCCATGCAATGTTGAGCACGTTAAAGATCCCTACCCTCCTTACAGAATGGCAGGGGTTTGGCAAATTTTCCAGGATAGTGAGATGAAACTCCTCCCTGGTGTCGGTGATTGGCCATATTCTCGGAAATAGGCCGACGTTAAAAAAATAAAAAAGATATATATATATATATATATATATATATATATATATATATATATATATATATATATATATATATATATATATTGTTACAAAGCACTTCAATAGACGTAGGTGCGGTGTTGCCACATCTCCAGAACTTCCCCAACATCATAGGAGTGATGACCACATTTGGATCATCCTGTATATACATCCCCCTGTATACACACGGGACCGATCTGTATTCACAGAACCTTCTAGTAAAAGAAGGTCCTGGAACATTCTGGAATGGAACGCTCCAGAAAGGTGGTGGAAGGTACGGCGAGTATATAAACGCGAAAGCAAGCCAGCCAGTTCAGTCCAGTAAGATAATGTTTAAGTGACTCGAAGAAGCAGTAACTAGTGTGAAGTAGAGACCGTAGTTTCAGTATAGTGACCTGTGCGCAGATTAGTAACCAGTGTAAAGCCAGATAAACTTAGTGTTTTGTGAGAGAGATATTCTAGACCTTTATTGTATCCATATTTAGACAGTAAATTAAGTGTTTGGTGAGAGAGACATTCTAGAACTTTTATTGTATCCATATTTAAAGTGTAAATAAAGTTTTTTTTTTTTTAATTTAAAGTCTCAGTTATCCAGAACCCGGCGAAAACGCAACAATATATATATATATATATATATATATATATATATATATATATATATATATATAATATCCCAGGAGTGAAGCCGATCTAATGTATCTTGCAAACAAAACGTTACTTGACGTATGCCTAGATGGCTGAGAGGAGTCGCGCTTGTCTCATAAGCAGAAGGTTACGCGATAGAATCCAGCTCGATGAATTTATGTTTTTTATGTTTTATTTTGACATTTGAAGAAACAATAGTACACAGATTTCATACGTTTTGGACAATATCTCATTTTTGTTTAAAACGCCTAAATAAGTTTGTCACCTTTGAGTCTGACATTATAATTTTGTTATCGTTTATATTGAAAAAACCGGTTTGATTAGGTTGAACAAAACAAAATCATACTGGAGATTAATAAGGAAAAATAACTGCTACGTTTATAATTTGGCGGATACTTTTCTTTTCTAAATATGAATTAAGTTTCCTTCTGGAAATCTTTTGTATCACTTTACTGAACTTTGTAGTACTTCTTATTTCTTAGTTTCTTTTAAAGAGACTTACACTATCTACAGATATAGCAAAATTTAATTCTTCAGCTTAAAAGAAAATTGAGTGTTGGGCATTTTCCCAAAATGAGTTAGAGCACAAGAGTCTTTTTATAATAGAGGGATATCGATGGCAACACTTTCGAAACAATTCTTCAAATGTGCGTGTATTAGGACATCTAAAATCGATCTTCAAGGTCTGTGTAAGCTAAAAGTATTAACATTACTAATATTCCGTATAATAATAGTGTCCAATTCCTATGAAAATTCGCTACTATAACGCACTGCATACACAAGTTATGCTGGTAAGTGTAGTTTAAGACAACCTAGCTACTCAAGGGAACTTCCTACAACAAAACGTTTAGTATTCACACAACCCGCGAAAAATTCACATACCGCCAAAAAAGACAAGCTTTACCACCCAATGATTACGCCCACATAAAAGGAGACTTAATTCAAGACCAATTATCCATAACCCCCGTATTAATGATATTAAAAGAATAAAAAACTCTGGATGCAGCAAGTGCGTTATGGTAGTGAATTTTCATAAAACTATTTTTTAATAGCAATAATGTGTGTTTTTTTAAGAAAGCAGGCATCGAATTTGGTTACCAGTATAATCTATATAGTAAAAACAATGTGCCATGTTTCATCAAAATAACTTTATTGTTTGAAAATGTACAAAAATTTCCGAAAGTAAACTTAAAGTGTTCCCGAAAAAAATCGTTTCTTGGTCAACCTTATACGTTAATAGCAAATTAAGCTATTCAAATATTAAGAATTTGATCAAAATTCGCTACCATAACGCACTTACTGCGCCCTAATTTATTTTCTTACAAACATGCATTATATTTCGATGGAAAATGCAAAAATGCAATAACATAAGGCGTGTTTGATTAAAAAAAAAAAGAAAATTTGTATCACCAACGACTTATGGGCCAGCCTGTGATTGTAGAAATATTTTTTTAAGATGTAGCTCAAGACACCCTATAATTAATATATACATTTTTTTTCATATCTTGTATAATAACAGATATAATGAGCTTTATTGATTTTTTTACGAAAATTCTACAAAAATTATATGCTATTAAACGATAAACTCTATAGCTAAGGCCACTGCCAAGCGTCAGAGAAAGGGTCTATTTGAAATGAGTTTTCTGGAAACATTTTATTAAAATGAAGGACAATGACGGTTGAAACTAAGACTTCAGGATTTGTAAAACATTCTTCTTGAGACACTTTATTTCCATAGCCCGTATTAGATTCAAGTTCTTTTCCTAAATGTTGCCAATTTTGACGTTTAAATCGCAACTTTGACGTTTTGTGAAAAACCTCAATTTATTTTTCTTTAAATGCCTATAACTTTTTTGTCTTTTGACCTACAGAGCTAAATTTTTGTATGTAGCTTACCTATAAGGATGTAAACCCGCGTACCAAATGCCCTTGCTTTGTTAATTTCGGAGATATATTTTTTTTTTGAAAGAAAACACAAAATTTTCCGGGAAAGCCTGAACCGATTTTCCTGGCTAACGAACTTATCCAAGCCATTTGCAGAAGCAAGGTATTCACCAAATTTAATCAAAATCGGCCCATTATTTTTTGAGTTATCGGTGTGATACATATATATATATATATATATATATATATATATATATATATATATATATATATATATATATATATATATATATATATATATATATATATATATATAAACATATAAAAATTTTAACTGGGGGGCCTAATTAGTTTTTCAAAATTCAAAAGTCGGGATCTCCTCATTAGTGAATTTTTTTTAAGAAAATTCACTAAAAGTAAAAATAGTCAATGAAGTAATGAACTACTGGTCGAAATTGATTGGACAGGTCTTAACATAACTAGACCCAGACGATTTAAATTTCGATAACCGGGTAATTAAACAGAATTTAAGAAAAATAATAGAACATTTACTTAGTCAGTAGTGATAGTGAGGTAATGATCGCGCAAGATAGCGAGTCAGACGACGGGTGTTACTGAAACAGCAAGATGTTTTAACATTTTACAATGAAACTGTCGTTCCATCAAACAAAATCGCTTTAATTTAATGAAAATTCTTGATCAAAAACCCGTTGATATTGTACTACTAAGTGAGACGTGGTTAAAAAAAATGATAACATTAATTTTAGAGGTTATAATTTTATTAGAAAAGATCGATCTGTGGAAAATGGTGGTGGTGTTGGATTCTCGTATCAGATGTTTTTGCTTATGAGTTGGTGGTAAACACTACCACGCTACCCGATGCAGTTGATTGGTGTGAGATTAAATTATTAGAGTTGAATAAACGCAAGCAGCCATTAAGAAAATATAAAAAATGTTCCACCATGAGCTATTTTTTGGAAAACCAAGAGACAGCAGCCAAGGCAAAGAAAATATTTAAATAAAAGTAGAGCTGCCTGAAAGGGTTATGAAAGCAAACTTGGCAGGCAACACATTTGTCTGAAGTCTGGAAACTTGTCAAAAAAATTAATAACAGGCAACAAGGTCAAAATAATTCGAAATTAACTCAACAATTCATAGAAGAATTTCATAAGTTTTTAGTCCCTGACAACATGACACAACCGTTAATCACCAGCAGTAAAATACTCCTGGTAATAACCTGGAGAACCCTTTCACAAGGGCAGAATTGGAGATAGCATTAGATGTTCAACGTTAGTCATCTCCTGGATATGACAGAATAACGTATACTATGTTAAATAACATCACATGTCTAGCCAAAACATTTCTATTGAATGTTATCAACAAATTGTGGAAGGATGGCAGCTATCAAATGAAAACCATAGTTGTATGTTTGCTACGCATTGGAAAACCGACAAATAAGTGTTCGGGGTATAGACCAGTGTCGCTAGCGTTCAGCGCAATGAAAATCTATGGACGACTGATAAAGGCGAGATTAGAACATTATCTGGAAGGCAAAAAGATTCTCTGTGAAAACCAATATGGTTTTCGAAAAGGTCACGGAACAACAGATGCTGTGGCGCATCTTGTGACAGATATACAGTGTGCTCTGACATGAAATGAATACATGATATGTCTTTTTATCGATTTGAGAGGAGCATACGATACAGTAGATTTGTCATTGTTGTTTCGTGATTTAGTAGATACAGGTATTGGTACTACTTTGGCAAAAAATATTCTGCCTTTGTATTACAATCGGAAGAGATACATCAGAGATTATACAAACAGCATCCATGGTCCAAGAATATCAACGAGAGGTTTACCGCAGTCCAAATTTGTTTAATATTTATTCCAGAAGTTTACATCCATTATGGAGTCTAGACATAGACTGCATCGAATATGCACATGGTGATGTGCATATATGTTCACAAAAAGACCTATTAAGAATACCTAACTGAGTATCAATGCATATTGTGTATACCAAAACGGTGGATTGATGAAAGGACATTTATATTAAATGAAAACAACTCAACAGTCGTATTTTTCACAAGACACATACTAACTCCACCATTACCAATGTCAAGCAGTATTTTAAAAATCCAAACATCTAACACTTAGCCATAGTGTTGGATAAGAAACTACTATGGCGAAGTCATGTTGAACATGTGAGAAAAAATCTGAGAAAGGTATAAACATATTAAGGCCAGTGGTACACACAAAGTGGAGAGCAGATAGGAGTATAGCATTCGTGTTTTATAAAGCTTATATAAGATCAATTTTAGATTATGGCTCTATATTATGTATTTTATTTGTTCAAAAACAATGTTAAAGAAGGTGCAGGTAATACAAAGCCCCTAAGTCTGTATAGGAGCTATGAGATCTACTCCTAACGAAATCGTATTTGCCGAATCATTAGAATTGCCGTTACATATACGACGTCATATGTTGGCTGATAAGCACACGCTAAAAGTACGAAGCCGATATCCAGTCTTACATCAGAAAATTGAAGAATTGCACTTACATACTAGAAACAAAACAAAATAAAACACCCCTGGATCAAGAATAGGAAGATACAACAAATTATGAAACAATGATAGAGTCAGGGAGAATGTTACCAATATATAGGCAGGGTAGGCAAATATTCACCACCAAAATAAAAATAATCGTCCCAAAATATGAAGAAAACCCAGAATTAAATAAAGTGCTTTTAACAAACCTATTAATACAATTTCTAGGTAATTTACATATTCACACAGACGGCTCAAAAGGGGGTATGGGAACTGGATGTGCTTTTTATGTAGCACAGTATAACATTTTAAAGAAAAGAAAATTACGGAATGCTGAATCTAAATATACAGCAGAGCTGCAGATATAAAAAACGCATTACAAGAGTAACAACAACAAAAAATTAAGCGGTAATAATATCAGACTCTCAAACCTCCTTGTTGGCCTTTAGAAGTCCAGAAAAAATATCTTGATAAAATATCCTGCTCGATATATGAGTGTTGTTTTATTATAACAACCAATAACAGTAAGATGGTCTTCGTGTGGGTAAAGGGTTATTGTGGCGTGCATGGTGATGGAATAGGTGACAAACTGGCAAAAGAGAGTGTGAAACAATTTATACAGTTCCATACACTGACCTGTTTCCCGTAATAAAAAAGTTCAGTCTACAAAAGTGGAAAAGTGAATGGAAAACCTATTGCTTGAACACAAATAGTCCCTACAAGAACGTATATCCTAATCTGCCGAGGCCTAGGGACCACAAGGTATACATCAATAAAAGCAGAAGTACCACCACCACAGTCGTGAGATTAAGGTCAAATCATGGACGGTATCCCATGCATTTACACCGTATAGAAATACTAAGTAGACCAACGTGTAATTGCGACAGTCAAAGCTTAGCTGACTTGGATCACATAATTTTTGTATGTCCCCTAACGCAAGAAGCTAGAGGTCATTTACTTTCGGAAATTTGTAAATATGGGGCTAGAATAAGAATGCCATTTAGTTTACAGCAAGTACTTGCTGTCAACACAAAAGCAATAATAACCGCGCTCTGTAAATTTTTTAGAAATTTTTAATTATTAGTTTTTAGCTGATCCTCTGTCCTTTGTAAACCTTTTGTTTTTATCCGTAGTCCAGCCAGTTTGTCGGAAGTCATCCTGAAGTGCCCCTGAAGGCAAAAGTGTCCTTGTCTATCCCATTTACACGATTAGAAAAAAAAGCTGAAAAAAAGAAAAAAACAGAAACAAAACAAAAACAAACAAAAAACAGAAAAAAAACAAAAAAACAAAAAAAGATGCTCGCTAAATATTAATAAAAGAAACAAAAAAGAAAAAAAAAACAAAAAAAAAACAAAAAAAAATATAACAAAAAAAATAATTAAGAAAAAAAAGGTAGGTAAAAAAAAGAAAGCGAAAATAAAGTTTAAATATTGCATAATTGCATATAGGTAACATAATTATGTCATCTAGATTCGTGTAATATAAAATAATTTGTAGGTGTTAGTATATATGTATGTACATTATCTGGAAATATAAAATAGCAAAAGTCTGAGGCTGATGGAACCACTGTTCCAAACACATAAATACCTAAACCGCGACCATAGGGTCTTACTGGAAGATCTGGTGAAAACATGTATCTGGATTTACTGGAGACGATTGTGGAAGGATTGGAAAATGCTAACGCTTTGGCACAAGAGAATGTGTGGTTTTAGCAGAATGGTGCTCCAATACATTATGCCGCAGCTGTGCCTGATTTTCTTAATCAGAACTTTCCAAATCACCACACAGGACGCAGAGATGTAATTTAGTGTACCCCGAGATTGTCAGATCTAACACCATAGGACTTTTTCTATGAGGATATTTAAAGTCGAAAATTTTTGCAACACGATCAAACTCACTTAAGGAGCTACGTTGGCAAATTGTTGAAGGATGCGCTCAGATAACGCCCGAAATGCTTCGAAATGTGCGTTTGGAAGTGAAGCAAAGATTTTATTATTATATAGAAGTGGAGGGAAAACTTCTTCGTTAACTGATAATTTCATTTCCATATCCAAGTTAACATTTAAAAAAGTTGAATATTGTCGTGAGCAGAATTCCGAAACCTTTAAAATGAGATGTCACTCAATATAGGGTGTCATTTAAAATTTGAGGGTACTTTACGCCCCTGCGTAAGGGGTAGGTTCCAACGCACCAAAACTTACATCATCGTGTGTCTCTTCTTGAAAACAAAGTCGACGTATCTCGGTTTTTTAAGTAAATTTTCTGAAAAAGATCACTATTGAGGAGATCCCGATTTTTGAATTTTGAAAAAAAATTCTTCAAATGAACGCGAACTAGGACCCCAAAAAATACATATCCAGGGTCAGTTAAACTTTTTACATGTTTATATATATATATATATATAGGTGTCACACCGAAAACTCAAAAAATAATGGGCCGACTTTGATAAAATTGGGTGAGTACCTTCCTTTTCAAAATTGCTTGGACATGTTCGTTAAGCAGGAATATCGGACAACATTTTTCGGTAAAATTTTGATTTTTCTTTCAAAACAATTCATATCTCCGAAAATTAAAAAGCAATGGTATCCAAATTTAGTACCCTGGTTTCTGCCATAAAGCGTATCCTTTGTACCAAAATCAGATCTCTAGGTAATAATACAAAGAAATTACAAGCTTCTGATTAAAAAAAGTTGAAACGTCAAAATTGATAATTCTGGTAGTTCACATTAGCGCTTTTTGAGTTAAAAATACGGCTCGAAATGACTAACAATCTCCTAGATCTGTGTATCAGCTGTGGTTTTGCTTTATTTCGTTAAAATATGAGAAAACAAATCAATTTTAAACAAAAATTGTATGGTGTAAATAATTAAGACGTTATGAAATTAATATGCAACAGTATATACCTGTTAGTACATAAATCTTTCATGTCGAGAATAGCCGAGGGGTAGGGGAAGCAGTGTGGATTTAATAATGGGCTCCTATAACACGCGTTCTCATCTCAGTTAGTGACTTCACTTTTTTTAGTCTTATTTCATTTTACCGTTGTCTGATCAGATTCCGTAGTTCCGATGAATTTTTTAGCAAATTTTTGTATGACAAATTCAATTAAGACGAGATGAACACTTTCAAGACTTAATTCAATTTGAATAGCACATCTGGTTGTTTGTTATTGCCCTAACTTAGTAAAACCGTTCCATACTCAATACAGACGTAGACTTTTCCCGTGGCACAAGTGCTTGTTCTTTTCTGCAACAGATTTAAATTTTTACTTGACGCAGCAAGTGCGTTATGGTAGCGAATTTTCATTAAAGTTTCAAATTTAATTAGATCAATTTGCTATTAACCTAACGTTCGTTCGCCAGGAACCAGTTTTTTCGTTAATATTTTAAGGTTATTTTAGGAAAATGTTTGTACATTTTCAAACAATAAAGTCATTTTTCTGAAATATGGTACATTGTTTCTACTATATAGGTTATACTGGTTATCAAATTTAATGCCTGATTTCTTTAAAAAAAAGACATATTTGTTATTAAAAACATTTTAATGAAAATTCACTACCCAGAAGAAATGCAGGTAAAATTAATTATCCGCCTAGTAATTGCAAAATTACGGAAATTTTACGGCAAATTAATTTAGAATCCCGGTCACGGCACCAGTGTAATCGGAGAAACACATGCGCGTAAATTTGACTGATTAACGGGCCTCCAGATTGCCATTTCACTACGATCATGCTGAACTTTTGTGAATCGCGGACTTTCATAGTCTGCTTCTATAGCCTGGTCTTATCGGAAAGTTGGCATTTCATGGAGTTAGACTTTACCTGGATGCCCAATCAAGGCGGAAATGCGAGGTAGTTACAGTACAAAACTTGTCACGCATATGGGGAAGCAAATTCGTTGCCATGTAGGCCCATTTACGGATTTTGCTAAGCTACAAGATGCATGACACATCCGTCTAGTTGAACGGTAATATAGATCATGGCTTTAAATTCAAATTTCAAGTTCAAAATTCAATTTAAATACCTATTCCTAACTTCACTCTGTCTTACTTTAAAGTATCAAATATTTCCACTATCGGACAGTATGTGTATTCAGGTTTTGTTACTAGAAGTAATGCTCTTTTTCTTATTCGCTATTTCAAATTCAGCTAGCCTCGCTGCCAAAGGGCCTGACTCAAATAGACAAAACCAGGGACACACAGATATCAAGAAAACATGATAGGTCAATAATATTCCAAAAAAACTTTAAGCTAATGAAAATTATGGGAGATGGGCCGACAGCATTATAATTGTTATTTCCTATGTTTATCTTAAAAATATCTTGATACTATTATTAAACAGGGCTATACATACACCTATTTTTTAACGTTAACAAATTTAAAGGTTACATACCATGATTGCATGAGCCTAACATACACAAAAAATTATCAAGACTAACATTCCTACTTTTGTTGACGCCGACCTTGTGTTTAGATCCTGTCTGAGCTACGTCATCAGGCGGACGGCCGCCGTACACCCTTAATCTTAAGGATAACAGAGTATTTTGAGATATATTGAGTGGAGTCGTAAGCAGGCACTACCATAACGCAGTTGTTGCGTCCCGACTTTTTTTCTTTTTTTTAATCCGATATTTTTAAGGTGGGAAGTTTTAATTAGAACACCATGTATAGATGTTACCTATACACACTACATCAGAGGACCTTTGTTTAGTCTTTTATACGTTCTTGTCTCTGTTGTATTTCTCACTTTATTTTTGTTATTTTTGTTGTTGTCCAAAATCATTTCTTTATTACCTTGATCTGCTTTAACATATTAACAATCGCTCTTGTAGGATTTTCATCCTCTGATGACGCTAATGTTGCTAATGAAACGATCATTAGGTCTTTAAAAGATGTGGGGTGGTGGTTACTGTTCTCCAAGTGCACTTAATATGCACAATAATTGAGATACTGAATTTATTCCATTTGACTGTTCCACACTGTATATTAATACTACCCCGTATCAGTGAATCCTAGAGTGAACACTACTTGCCTCTCTAGCTGCATTCTGAATCAGCTGTATGTTCCAAGAGACAACCATATCAATTTCAGTTCTTATGACAAATACTTTGTAAGTGTATAGTTAGCACGAAAAGATCCACACACACTCACACAGAGGTACACACCTCCAGCGAACAACGTAGAACTCCGATACATCCATATGTTAAATGAAGCAGGGAGAATGAGCTCGTGGGTAGATTCATCTTCTGCCAAGGCGCCCGGAGTTCGAGCCCTGCCAGGAGCGCTCTTAATCAAAGCACCGTGCCGCCTCAAAACAAATGCGATTTTTCTTTCGTCTTTATATAAAAGGATTTTTTGTTCGGGATGTAGAGTGAACCCTGAGTTGTAAATGTTGACCATACTAAGCTGCTTTTATTATCTAAAAGGTTCCCCTCATTAATTGCTTATACAATTGCTAGAGACATTTCCCATGAGTCATACGTTACTTTTTGTCTTATCCTTTTTTACCACTTCGTTTATTTGTGTTTATAAATATTAGGTTTAATATTATGATTTAATAGTAGCAATTTATATCTTTGTTATGATTGGCGCTAAATCATAGTTTATATGGCGCTAGGAAATACTCTTTCATTTGATACATGATGGCTTTAGAAAAATTATAAAAACCTTAAAACACTGTAAATTTTTTGTTGTTGAAAAATCAATAAAATTATTTAGCTTTAATAATTTCGGAAATATTCGTATTTATTTAAAATTTCCCCCTCTCGAAGGTAGTTAGAACAACATGACGACATTTATCTGCTTAAAAGTCAATATTCAGCACAGCTTACACCCTTTAAATATATACAGGGTGGCGTATTGAAAACGAAACAGACAGATATGCATCCAGATTTTTTTTTAAGAAACGCTGAAACACGTTAATTTTAATATTGAGGGGGACATGTTTTGACATAAAACTCAACTTTGTCACATCAACCCATTAAGGGTGGTGATAACAACCCTTATATTTTAAATAGGGAACATGGGTCGAGTGTTACATCATTTTAAAGCTCTTTCTTTTCTGAATTCAGCACACTAATTTTTTTGGAAGTTTTGGCAACTCGTTTAAAAATTATTCACAGTTGGAGTTGCAAGAACGTATTTCATTCATTGTGATAAGAAATGCACTAATTAGTCAATTTTTGGTTAAAAAAAAGTAAAAAACAAAACCAAACGTTCAAAAATGTTTATTCAGTTATGTAAGTGTTCAAATTGTTGACCAACAGCTTCCATACAAAAGTACAAATTTTGTTCCAAACGAGCTCTGACATTATGGAGCATTTGTGGAGTTATTATACGGCATTCTTCAACAATGCGTCGTCGTAATTCTTCCAGATATTCCGGTTCTGTTGCGTAAATTCTAGTCTTTAAATGTCCCCATAGAAAGAAGTCTAAAGGAGCTAAATTCGGTGATCTAGGGGGCCACTCAATAGCACCTCTACGCCCAATCCATTGCTCTGGAAACTCTCTGTTCAAAAACTCCCTAACACGTTGTGAAAAATGGGGAGGGGCGCCATTTTGTTGAAAAACTAATTGATTTTCTTGATAGCGATCATAATTTTCAACAATGTCAATTAGTCGAGGATAAACGATATCTTCTAGTAACTCCAAACGTTTTGCCACTCTAATTGCCATCAAGAAAAATTGGTCATATTAAACGGTCTCCAAAGATGCCAGTCCAGACATTCAATTTCTGTGGAGTTTGAGTGTGGACTTGGTGAAAATTTCTTGGATTATAATCTGCCCAATAACGACAGTTATGACGATTGACTGTAGAGTTTAATAAAAATGTACACTTGTCTTAAAAACAGATATTGAACAGAAAGTTCCAGTTATCAGCTATTCGTGCAGTCATAACTTGACAAAACCCCAGCCACCGATCAAAACCATCTTCATTCAGTTGTTTTACAAGATGAATTTTATTCTTTTGATGTTTGAAACAGTGGTCAATTTTCTCGTGCTCAAAGTTGGGTCTGCAGCAATTTGTTCTAAAACTTCAATCACAGTAGTCTCATTTCTAACCGGAAATTCACGTTCAGGATCCCGTTTTTTGTTGGCTACTGAACCACTTTGTCGAAACTTTGCAACTAACTCCAAAATGTATTTTCTGTTAACATGTCTGTTCGGATGTTGTTTATTAAACAAATTTGCGGTACGGTTGGCACAGTCATCATTTTGGAAAAAAAAGAGTTGTTATTTCAACTCTTTCTTCTACAGAATACACCATTGTGAAATCAATTTTCGGTAGTACTATCAACTATCAAACCGACCGATAAACTGAAATAATAAACTGCATTTCTCTCACTCCTATAAGAAATGTTCTGATAGTCAATTTTTTGTTTACAAACCAACAAAACATTGACTATCAGTACATTTCTTATCGGAATGAGTGAAATGCGTTTTTGTATCTTCAACTGTAAATAATTTTTAAACGAGTTGATAAAACTTCCAAAAAAATTAGTGTGCTAAATTCAGAAAAGAGCTGTCAAATGATGTAACACTCGATCCGTGTTCCCTATTTAAAATATAAGGGTTGTTATCACCACCCTTAAGTGGTTAATGTGACAGAGTTGAGTTTTGTGTCAAAACAGGTCCCCTTCAATATTAAAATTGACGTGTTATATATATATATATATATATATATATATATATATATATATATATATATATATATATATATATATATATATATATATATATATATATATATATATATATATATATATATATATATATATATATATATATATATATATATATATATATATATATATATATATATATATATATATATATATATATATATATATATATATATATATATATATATATTGAAAAAATATTGAAAAAGGAGGAAAAATGCGTTAAAAACCAACTAGGCTCTCTGATTACACCTCATTTGTCTAATATAATATTTAATAGCAATTTTCTTAACCTTCGACCAGATACAATAATAGATGAACACACACGTATTCCTAATATTAAAAAAGTCTGGACGCAGCAAGTGCGTTATGATAGTGAATTTACATAAAGGTATTTTAATAGCAAATTTGTCTTTTTTTTAACGAAAGAATGCACCAAATTTGGTTACCAGTATATATATATATATATATATATATATATATATATATATATATATATATATATATATATATATATATATATATATAGTTAGAAACAGTCTACCATATTTCATTATATAAGCTTTTCGACATAATTCCCAAAAAGTTTTTTGCATAAAAATTTACAAACAATTTTTTCGAATTATTAACATTAATTAATATGCCCTTCATTTCTAAAATACAAAATACAGGCTTGTCTATTTGAAAGAGTTGAGTTACGAGAGTTCCCTTTTTTTAATTCAGTCATTATTTGAGAGCGCCCTGTATACGACATCTCAATTTTTTCACGAAATAATATAAACGAAATCCTCTCTGAATGCGTCATTTGAATGGTACTTCGATTTCTATTCGCAAAAACGCCATATCACAGTTTTTGATATGTGTCAAAAATGTGAAAAGTTGCAAAACAATTGAAACAACTCGACAAGAAGCAAGTATAAATGCAATAATATAAGGAGTGTTCGATTTAGGAAAAGAAAATTTGTAACGTCAACGACTTATGGGCCACTTTGATTGTCGAATTCATTTTTATAAGATATAGATCAAGATACCCTATAATTAACGTGTAAAAATGTGTCTCGTATTTTGTATAATAACAGTAATACTGAGGTTTACTAGGGGACCTAGTTCGCGCTAATTTGAAAAAATCTTTTTAAAATTCAAAAGTCGCGGTCTAATCATTAGCAAATTTATTCTACGAAAATTTGCTAAAAACTACAGACAAATAAACTATTAACTTTACAACTAAAACTACTGGTAAAGCATCAGAGAAAGGGTCTATTTGAAATTAATCTTCTGGAAATATTTTAATAAAACTAAGGACAATGATGGCTAAAGCTGAAACTTAAGGACTGGTGAAACACATTTCCTGCGACATTTTACTCTATATAGCCCGCACTCGCTGCAGGTTAATTGCCTAAAAGTTGCTAACTTTGACGTTTCAAATTGTCACTTTGACGTTTTAAGAGGAAAAGTGATCAAATTTTCAAAATAATTTTTCTGGCATTTCTGGACTTTTTGCGCCAAAAAAAAACTTAGTCCCTGTTTTAAGTATACAATAGATTTTGTTATTCAAACAAAATATTTCGCTTTTAAGCGCTTATCTGGTCGTAAGTGTCACCCATTTTTTTAATTACCTATAATTTTTTTTCTTTCAACCTATGGATCTAAATTTTGGTACATGGTTTACTTTCTGTGAGCTTAATATGTGCGCCAAAATTTTTTGCCCTAATCTTGTTATTTCCAGAAATTTAAAAATTGTCCGAAGGAAAGCCCAAAATTTTCCGGTCAAAACTTAGCCGATTTTCCTGGTTAACGAACTTGTCCAAGCCATTGGCAAAAGGAAGGTACTCACCAAATTGTATGGAAATCGGCTCATTGTTTTTGAATTATCGGTGATATATATATATATATATATATATATATATATATATATATATATATATATATATATATACATATATATATATATATATATATATATATATATATATATATATATATATATCCTCATTAGTTAGTTTTTAAAAAATCACTAAAAACGCAGCAACAAAGAAAGTTTTATAGCTATTTCGGGTTTAAAGTGTATTTTTACCACACAAACTTCTTATGCTGTCTACGTAGCATATACATTCACGGTTGGATAATCGTTGTCATGTCTCTGATGCTGTTCTTAGATCACATTGTCCTTCTAGAAACGAGGTGTTAGCCTTATGGAAAATTTATCTTCCCCAGTCAGCCTTACTTCCCTAAAGCATAGGATCAAAGTTGGAGACGTTCACCGCTTCTACCGATGTTTTCATGCACATTACTCCCCATAAATGGTTCACTAGTACGAGGATGATGTTTCCGCAGAGAAAATTATCGCGGGCTGTTAGATATACTACTGTATTTGTTTCTCCCCTCACTCCTAAGCAAACCGTTGCTCTGGAACGCTCTAACGCTCAGATTTGGCTCGGTAGATGTTTGTTATAGAGCTCTTGCTTGCCGCTGCTGTCAGGTTTGAATTTTTCCCACTTTTGAACATGTTAGCGTTAACGCTATCGAAATTAATTTCCACTTAAAGCAAATGATTGTACAGCATGGATGTCAACAAGGTGCGCAAGTAGTAAAGAGTGTTTAAAGGTAGTCACGCTGAAATTCGCGGCGAAAAAATAAGCGGGAGACCGTCAATTTCCGACGATACAGTCGCGAAGCTTGACCAAATCATGCGTCAAGATGGCATGAAAAGGGGATATTGTTGGTTAACTCGATGGCCCCTGAGACCACGATAAATGCTGATAGGTAGTGTGAGGACTTCAAAAAACTCAGAGAAGAGATTTAGATCCGAAGACGAGAAATGTTGACTAAGGGAGTAAGTCTTCTCCACGCCAACGCTCGTTCACACTTTGCCTGTAACACGGAGGCTCTCCTATAAACGTTTTGAACATAATTACCCATTCACTCTATAGTCCAGACTTGGCACATATTGACTGCAATTTGTTTCTTGAATTGAAAGAATACTTAGCTAGAAGGTGCTCCAGCGATGATGAAGAGGTGCGATATGAGACCCAAGTCTTCTTTAACGACATGGCAGTTAGCTGGCATGACTTTCGCATACAGAAACTCCACGGGGACTACAAAAATGCATTAACCGAAATAGCGCTTATGTAGAACAATGTAAGAATTTTCATATTCTAATGTAATCTATCACTTTATGGAAATGAAAGTTTGTTTTTATTCTTCAAAAAATCTTGACGCAGCAAGTGCGTTACAGTAGCGAGGTCTCATAAGTTTTGTAATACAAATGCAACTTACCTTATCACTTATTGGATCTATTTAAAATTTTTTGCTTTAAAACTAATTTTTATTAGGAATACACTCCAAGGCATCTCAATTTTACTGCCGATTCAATACTAAAAGTCAATATAATTATGTCATATTTGGTAGGTTGAAAACACTGCCAAGAACTATGCAATTTAATCTATCCATCTTTGTTTATTTTATTTATTTATAATTCGTAGCATTTTCCATATTCTGATCAATCTTCTTTTGGTGAAACTTGGATTAGAGTTATGTAGCAAAACTAAATTCATGGATATTCCATCTGTAGCCGCCAAACGTGACCCCTGAGGTCACGAGAGGGTAGAATGCTCAAACGAAGTGCCAAGGAGAACACTGACGTAGAGTGTCAGAGGCATTGGGACGAGGAGACAAATGGTATAACCACTTATCAATACATAGAGAGCGTAACTGAGGGCCCAGGACCTGGAGTCACTGGGCGGTGAGCTTGTTGACTAGTCAGGGGACTTTTAAGGGCCACTTTAGTAGGTTTAACCTATTGCCCGGAACGGGAGAATGTGAGTGCGGAAACGGAATACAGGAAACAGCAAAACATGTGCTGGAAGACTACCAGATGGAAAATCGTAGTACCGCACGAGAAAGCTTTGCGAGAAACTAGAACACGTTCAAGGTAACTAGGTCTACCAACGATGAGGAAATCAGGAATTTCAATAAATGAGCCGCGGAAATGGAGCTGGAAGAGGAAACACGGAGTGCGATTGGGGCAATACGCGAAGAAAGAAAGAGAGCCGAATAGATAAATATATGAGATCTCGGGAGAAACGAGAGTGGAGAGAACGTTCGTATAAATGTGAGGATGGTTTTATGGGTCTAAGAACTTAAATTACCCGCTGATCTTTGGGGGTGTGGAGGTTGTAGGGGTTCCTTTGATGGTGGCTTCGACTTAACCGTGTAGCAGGATACCGTGGCCTAAATTCTTCGGAGAGGAAGGCAGGGGCTTCGGCCCCAAGATAGTAAACTGTGGTTTAAAAGTAATATATAAGTTTAATTTCGTAAAAACAAATTGACGAGTTTTAAGGATAACGCACAAAGATGCATTTTTTCATGGAAAAAATTAACAATCAGAACTGTTAAAAGAGTTTTCCAGTGCAACTAATAAAAACAATAGTCGCTAGGTAGTCTAAAATCTCACGCCACATTATTCTGTGGTGCATATCTAAACATTTGGACAGCCATATTAGTCTATTGTACAGGGCTTTCATTAATTCCCGAACCCCACGTGACGGGATTCTGTCTCTCTCTCTCTCTCTCTCTCTTAGTGGAATATGATTTTATGAGTTGGCAGTCCAAAAAGCAACCAAAAAACCACTATACTAGAGACCCTAAAGTTACTAAATCAATTGACAATTGACTGTTCAGTCCATTGGCGCTCAATTCCCTTTTGGCGATTATTTTGTATGTATATTGTGCATTTTCCAAGTTCGATCAGTGTTTACCTTCTTCAAATAATTTTCTATCTGTTGGACAATACAAATAAACATTTTTTATCAAAGCTTAGCATTTTCATTCTGTTTTTACGTAAGTTAAAAGTGTACGTATGTTAAGGTTATGTTGTTGACGATATTCAACATCGCATGAAATGAAGCCCTACCAAATCTGTTCGTCGGTAATCTACCCAAACAGGTACATATTTGTTCAATGCTACACAATAGACATTCCTAAAACCGTAAATTAGAAGTTTAAATAATCGGACTTCAATTTGTTTACGTACATTACAAAATTTTGATATTTATACAAACAAAAAGTAATATTTTATTGTTTTTAATTTATTTTTTTAACAATCAATAACAGTAAACAATACATGAACAGGCTTGCCGTTAAAAATACTAAATAATAAATACATTTAAGGTATTTACTGTTTCACCTTATTATAAGTTTTATATTTTTTATAAAACCCCAAGGGAAATCTGAGACATTAGTGACATCTTAGGGATTTCATTAATTCAGGGTGTACAACCGTATGCCGGGTTGCCTAACGTAAGCCGTCACGTGAGGTTCGGGAATTGATGAAAGCCCTGTAGAAAAGCTTTAAGGTAACACGTGAAAAATATTGTCTTATTTTAAGGACGTTTTATAACCTGACAATGTAATCACGTTTTTAGAAGTGTTTCTTCTTGTGTTTAGTCGTCTTTTAGATGTGGAGTGTCTTCAAACCTGAATGAAATGCAAGATATTAATTTCTTCGTTCTAAGCAAAGCAGCTTGCATTTAGTTCAGCCGTCTAAAAGGTATAATTAAGTTGTTTTCTATATTTTATACCATATGTTGTTAATATTTTTCACCTCCCGAAGAAGCATCAAAGATTGTCGCGAAATATACAACTTGTGTTTTTACTGCCCGTTTTGTAGAAATGTATAAAGCCCGTGTTAAGATTTCTAGTTTAGTAACAAGCAACTATAATCGTTACTTGTTCCTAAGTCTATATAAATACTTGAAAAACCTATCTAAATTTGGTCCTCAGGAATTGGCTCGACAGACTCCAATTTTCCTTCATTTGAAAAATTTAGCGAAAGTCTTTACTACCTCTCTGATAGTGAAATTTTATTTATGAAAATTCGCTAAAAAAGCGCTCTTACTTCTGGGATCACCCTCGTATCTTTATTTGCGATTATAATGTACTTGCTAGGTCGGAACTCTTTAATGGTCAGAAAGGATCTCTTTCGTGGAGCGTGAAAAAGCTGCAGTGGTTTGCTAACACTTCTCAGCTGTTACTTTTGTAAGCTGAAGTTTTACAGCTTAAGTTGCATTAGATAATTTTCATGTTTAGTATTGGATGACACATTCCCAGATCTTGATGGATCTTTGGCAGAGAAAACGGATGAGTATAAAGACACTTCCGGTTCGTTTCCTTGCAATTCGATACTCATAACTATTAATAAAGCTCTGCGACGGCTGGATCGAGTTCGTAATGGAAAGCTCGGTCAAATTAGTAATTATTTGAGTAAATTCATCTTCATTTGTCTGGTAGTCCGAGACGTTCGTAATCATCTATTTCATTGGTTACTGAATGGGTAATGAATGTTCCGCGGATTCCGTCAGCTACAATGGCACCTACTGAACGCTTCTGGTGCGCTGAGCACAGTGGGTACCCAGAACTGTACAAAGAGGACATTTGTATTTGTCTGTGCCGAGTTTATGTAATTTCCTATAGAGTTCGCCCCTTCACTTCCCTCGGCAGCGTTCCGCTGGGGTTCCCCTTAGAATGTGAATGTTCTTAGCAGCGTCGTCAAGTTGAGAATCCATTCTAATCGTAACCGATATTACAAAGCTTTCTGTGAGTCTGCATCGCATCCAATTCCGAGCGGGCCGCGGCCTGGCAGTGACGGATTGAAGGATATTTGTCATCCTCCCGGGTCGGCCGCAGCTCTGTCTGCCCCCTTGGCCCCCAACACCGGTAGAGGGCGCGCGCGGGTAGCGGGTGTTCTCAGTTGCCGTGGTCGCGGCGCGCCATCCTCTCAGATCGACTAGATAACGTTCTTGAACAAGCATTGCATTTTTCAGTACTCAAAATCACTTGTGGGAATTTCATTACGATCTCATAGGATTTTTTCTATAGTTTCCAACTAGATTTGCTCAAACTGTGAATCCAGCTGAGATTCTTCCTAAATGATTGTTACTGCTTGAACTAGCTTGGAGCTGATCTCAGAGTATTTCATTCGATTGGCTGTCAATAAGTTAAACTCAAAGAATTAGAGGAATCAAGAATATACAGCAAAGTTACCTTCGATATATGTCATTAAAGTGACTAAGAAATTATAAGAACACACTATTAGTGAATTTTCGTAGAAAAATTCACTAATGCCTAGTTCAAATTTGAGGCTCCAACAATTTATTTATTTTTGGAACCATACCCGCAGTCAGGTATAATATATATATATATATATATATATATATATATATATATATATATATATATATATATATATATATGCGTGTGTGTGTTACTACGACAATCCAACAAATAATTGGCAACTTGAAATGAAATCGGGCACGCGTGTTACTTTGCTGAAATTACCCATGAATATCGGAACTGCCCTTCTGAATCATTTTTGTTCAAAAATAACAAAGTTATTACAACCAAGTACGTAGTACGTAACTTGCCTCTGTATAGCGTATAGTACATACAAAAACTAAGCTCTCAAAGTGAAAAGAGATACGTTTAAAACGTTTAAAACTTTCGGTGGCACTAAAAGTCAAATAGGACACATAACTAAATCATTGCATGTGATTAACAAAACTAATTTAATATTACAGACAAAGATTAAGTTCCCTTGGCGTAAAAAAAGTCTAGAAGTACCAAAAAATATAGTTTTATTGTTTTCCTTTAAAAATTTGGCAATTTGGAACGTCATAATTAGTGATTTTTAAACAAAATTATAAACAGAAGCAGATTCTGGAGGGAAAAAATTGTAAGAAATGTGTTTATTGAGGGATTATTATTTATTCCCATTCTGATTTTTATTTCAGTAGAACGTTTGGAGAAAATTAATTTGGAACCGATCTTTTCTGCAATGTTTTAGCAGAAGCTAAATTATTCAGCTTAAGAGTTAAAAGTGTTATATTTTTTATTTATCCAAATGAATTTGAAAAAATCTCTGCTTAATCAATAAATCGTTAAATGGGCAAACCATATATAAACCTGTACAAAAAGCTTGTACGTATGAGCTGCGTCATGGTAGTGCATTTTTCGAGAAACACTTTGTTCATATTTTAATAAGTTAATTTTTCCATGATAACAATAATAATAATAAAACTCTTTAAAGTAGATAATTGGGGATAATTCGGTCCAAGGTAACAAATGCAGATTTGGGTCTCAGTCATCAGACACTCAGCATGTTGTGATGAAGTATAATTTTCTATTAGTCTATTGTACAAAACACGTAATTGCTCATTAAATAATGAATTATTTAGAGAATAACAAAATACAAACTATATAAATATTTGGTAAAATATTTTCACCATAAAATATTTTAGAGCGATTTATAGTTAATTAAATATGTATTTCGTATGTATTATCTTATTCAGCCATGATAAGGTGACAAAATTCCAAGCATCGCGGAGACTTCTACCGGCTGTGAAAATCATACAAATAGAGAACGTCACACGAGGTAGAGACAGTATTGGTAATTCCGCTAGTAAGCCGACAACAGTTATCCGTCACCAGCCGGTAAAAAACCGTACCGATTCCGATTCCGCTTTCCGACCGATCACACCTGGTTTGGCTGATCCCGGTATACAAAAATATTGTCATAGGTGAGAAATTATCCGTTTTAATTCATCCATATTTTGTAGCGAATTTTCATATTTTTAAATTATCCCGCTTCTCAGTCCAATCTCCGCTAGCAAGCTATTTCTGATTTTCCTGGCCTGCCGCCGTTCCGTTAGACAACTCCCGTATGTTAAATTGTCTGGCATTATTTTTGTGGGGGTGCTGAGGATTCATAGCTCACTTAAATAATCGTCATATTTTCATCTTGGATTGATCCCGATAAGGATGCTAAGGATTCACAGCCTATCTAGGTCACTCCAAGTGACACGTTCCTTTCCAATTAACCCTGTACACTTAGTCTGGCTCCAGGCTTTCCCATACAGTATAAATTCTTGTGTTATTTTAGTGACGACGCTGAGGATTCACAGCTCTCTAAAGTAATCAAGATGTTTGTGTAATAATTTGGCCCTAGTGGAGATGTTGAGGATTCACAGTCCACATAGGCCTCCCGGGAACTGTCATCCCGTCTCTTTATTCCTTACTTTTTCATCTCCGGTGTACCCTGCTTTGACTGAGGGGTTATGGTTATTATTTTGATCTTGTCTTTTGCTATGTGTCGCCCGCCTACTATATCCTTGCTTGAGTAAAACACCGGTCGTATCGTATATACCTGGCTCAAATGCATACGATTCAGCATACACTAACCCTGACCGCTTTAGCGAGAACTACGTTCCGATTAATTTTATTACCAGCATATTTTATTTCTACATAGTTTGTAAATGTTGTTTTGTATATATATATATATATATATATATATATATATATATTATATATATATATATATATATATATATATATATATATATATATATATATATATATATATATATATATATATATATATATTGTAAATATTTTCTAACCTAAAATATAGGCTTGGGTAAATAAAAGACCTTAATTATTTCGTATCTAACCCCTAACTTAAAAAATCTGCTACATCTTTCGATAAGACAGAAGTGGTCGCATCACGCCGAGTCAGCGATTAAAGCCTGCTCACTCGGGGGTCACTAAATTTAGCCTGTATCACCCAAAGAATACCGAACTCTTCTCCACAGAGTTAACCCGGTACTCTGATCGTTACGTCGGTTAGACTTTCGTACAAAGGTCACAGACACTCTCAACAGAGAGTAAACCCTTTAAAATCTGGCTCCCGAGATTCGTCTATGGCAACCGTCAATCTGTGTCACCGAATAAACGGTCTGCACGCCAATACCTCATCACAGTGTCACTGGAGGATGTCAAGCGTTTGCTGCAACAGAGTACAAACAGATGCACATCGGCCGCTGAGAGGCCAACGAGTTGCCCACACCAGCCCAGGTATAATAACAACGGATAAATCATGCAAAAAATTGACCCTGATTAATGTGGACATTCCGAAAACCAGTTATCTAGAGATAAAGTACAATAAGAAGATCGTTAAGTACAGAAACCTCGAAATGTAAGTAAATATATAGTGGAGGGCAGATAGTGTCAGAGTGATGCCGATAGTCATCTCGTCAACTGGTGTGGTTCCTAAGCATCTTTAAGAGGACGTTAAGAGACTGGTCCTTGGAGAGAACTTTAAAATGTTCTGCAGAAAGCGGTAATACTTGCAACTGCCCACACCATGCGGAGATTTCTGAGTAATGAATATGTGTCGCGTTGCCGTGGAGTTCCCTACAACTGGGAAAAGGCGCCATCTAAGCCCAATCCCTTTGGTATCTGGGATACCTGGGACGAGTGACTGTTCATTTTTGAGGGAGTGTGAAATAATAATAATTTCGATGAAACGGCCAACCACAGAAACTCCTTTCAAGGAGTGCCTACGTGGCAAAAAAATGTTGATAAGCAGGGTAAAAATAAATTGGACAACTAACGCAATACATCAGTGGAGTACAGACAAGAAAATTGCATAAGTGTGCAGAGGAAATAATAGGGCGAATTTGACAACACTCAGCACAAAATACAGGCAATCACACCAGAACAATAATTTTTGGACACCTTCAAACAGGAGCTTTCTCTATACACCGAACGCTTGAGGAGATATAAAGCGCGCAACAATAGGAAATCCCACAATGGTATATTTGAGCGCCCTAAAAGGACTTTCTATCGCGAGCTAATTAGCTACGAATGCAACCACCGATACTTTTTCAAATATGCAGTCAATTAGGTAACACAGTGGTAAATAATCAGTTTTTGACAATCCGTCAATTCGACTTTTTTCGCAGTTTGTTTTGCAGTTCTGGAAACCTAAATATTTAATTCTTAGGTTTTGAAAATCTAGAGAGTTCAGTTCCCAGTTAAACAACTAGGACAACATTTTAAAATGCGTTTTCTCAAAGTCTACTAAACCGATTTTTGAGAACTGATACGTTTCCAAAAGACCGTCTGATCTGAGCTTCCAAATGAGGTGTCACTCAGTACCCCCTTCGGTTTAAAATTTAAGTTGTGAAACTCACCTCCGATAAGAGAAAGAACTGAGAGGGTTGAACACGTTTCCCCCTCTAAATAAAAATTGGAGTGTGCGAATGATTTATTTTTAAATGAGAGAAAATATGAAAAATCGTGTCTGTTTAATTTTCGCTGCTCCACTCGGCATGTATTTTCCACTAAAGAATTTATATTCAAAACACCATGCCATAGCAATGAGTTGTTAATTGTAGTAAAACAAATGCGCATAAATACTTAAATTGGAGCCTCGGTGGTCCAGGGGTAAGAACGTGTGCTAGTGATCCGAAGGGTACTGGGTTAGATTCCCAGGGTTTCAGTTTCACTTTTTCAGTACAAGCTGTAATAAATTAATATCAAGCGATGTTTTAGCATTGCATTTGAGCAAGTTGGATGCTTCCACGTTCCGTCCTTTCGTGGGGGCGTAATGCCGGCGGTCCCGTGTATATTCGATGTTGGACACGTTAAAGATCCCAACCCTCCTTATAGAAAGGCAGGGGTTCGGCAAAATTTCCAGGATACTCAGGGGACACTGCTCCCTGGCGTCGGTGATTGGCCATAGTCGTGAAAATAGGCTGACGCTAAAATTTTAAAAAAAACTTTATTTCAATTTTCTCCTATCTGATGATGACACAATGCGTAGTGCGGCGAAACCGGTTACTGAAAAGGAAAAGAACAATTGTGAATCTAGACAAATAGTATCTACGTCTATATTTAATTACATAAACCTATTTATATGGCTGGGTAGGGAATTAAAAGAACTTTCAAAAGAGGTATTTCGGATTAAAAAATCATCGCTAACATCATCACGCTCACACAGATGACGTCACGAATAAAACAAACATATCACGAAACGCACGTTTAAAAATCAAAATTTACTTGTTTTAGAGTCTTTTTCAAAGTCATATTTGCGAAATGATCAATTTATTCTATTCGTTTGCACAATACTGCATATTTATAATACTCTCTAATGTGTGAGACCATTGAAAGATTATTGCAGGAATAAGAATGAAAGAAGTTGTAGCTAAATATAATAATTAAATAAACTTTTATTAAGTATGAGGATATTTGCAATGTTGCAGAGAGTTCATCTTTTTGTCACGATTTGATTATATTTAACTTAAGATGGCTCTTGATTCATATATAATTGCGACACATACATAGGTTTTATACATTAATGAGTTAAAAAACAATATGCGATGTAGCAGAGTTACAATAAAACAAATCAAATTTAATGAATAAGCTTTGATTCGACAACGAGGATACAGGGATTATTTTTGCATTATTTTGTTCCTTTAGCATGCATGGCTCACTACATAAGATGAAATTATAAAACAATTTTTGAAGAAGATGGTTATTACGCCAATGGAAGGTGAATGTCCTCATCAGGCAAACTAATGAGTTGGTTACACCCTAGCGCTAGTGAGCAGTTGAAAGGAAATTGATAACGAATACAAGCAAGGAAAACTAAAACATATTCAAATGTATACATGTGATACAGAACAACAGAACAAATGATGTTTACACGAATCTTCATTAAAAAATTCTCTAATCTACAGATTCCACCTTTGGAGCTTTTAAAACGTTGATTCAAATAAATGCGATTTAGTGTCCCTGGCCCCCGTATCCAGAGTCCGTTAATATTCTCAGATGTTTATGTTAAATATATATATATATATATATATATATATATATATATATATATATATATATATATATATACTAGTGTGTGTACGTCTATGTAAACAGCCTAGGAGAAGCAAGGGTGGTACTGTTAGTTACTGAAACTTAGGTAAGGGATAATGCAAGTTCTTTGATAATACATGCTCCATATTTCGCACCTATTTTGCTGCAGGAGCCTACAAGAATTACAGTTACGGTATATAATACATAGGATCTTAAATTTACTTGCCTGAGACTAAACAATGTACAAAACCACACTTTTGGTTAGAATCATGAAAAAGAAAGTGAGACATCTAACAAGCTCTGAGACATATCACATCTAAAAGGGGTGTTCGGTTGCAGGTTTTTAGTTCTTTTAATTGTGATATGTTGTGATTAGCGTTATTTTCTTATCTAATTTTTAAAAAACTCGTAACTTTTAATTAAATTCCGCTTGAATTTCAAATAACAAAATACAAATATTACTAAAAATTTCGGGACGCAACACGTGCGTTATAGTAGTGAATTTTTATAAGAATTGTACAAGATTATTATACGGCATATTACTAAAGCTAATTCTTTAAACATACACAGACCTTGAGGATTGATTTTACAGGTCCTAGTACGCGCACATTTAAAGAATTATTTCGCAGGTGTTACAATCGATATATCTCTATTTAAAAAAAACTTATGTTCTAACTTCTGTTGAAAAAATGCCCAAAACTCAATTTTCTATGAAGCTAAAAAATTAAATTTTGCTATAGCTGTAGATATGGTGAGTCTCTTTAAAAAAACCTTTTATTACAAATTTTATTAAAGTTACAAACGATTTCCAGAAGGAAACTTATTTCATATCTAGAAATGTATAGTATGTGTAAGTAGAAAGCTGGACTTTAGATGAGAAGGACACAAGGAGAATAGAAGCATTTGAACCGAGTAAAGAATAATGAAGACGAGATATACCGACAGAAAAGCTTATAAAATTGTGCTGGAAGATATACGGAAAGAAAGATTATTACTGAAAAGCAATTAGTTAGACAAAGTATGTTTCTTGGTCATTATTTGTTTTGCATTTATAAATAAGAAATGCTCACTTTTCTCCTAGGCAAGGTTCCAAAGTGGGTGGGTTATTTCAGTTCTTCAATTGCGACGTGTGAAAGTTGGATCTTGCCAAAGAGCAGGTGCCCGATTCTGTGCGCTGCCGGGCAGGAACATAGCACGTGCTATAGTGTTTTGTCACCCTTCATACACAGCCAGTACTCGGCTTCCTGTCCAAGTCCAGTTCTGTGCAAGTAGTGACGCAGTCGACAATGTGCTGTATACAGGCCGACCAGAGTTTTTGGCTGTTATATGTTCAATTCGATTAGTGTTTTAGCCCTTATCTCTAAGATACACGTTATGAGAGCCTGAAAAGCGGCTAATCCTATTAGATTTTTCCATAACTGAAATGCTTGGCATGCGTACAGGCCTTCAAGGTACATTTAGCTGTGCATAAGGATATGACCAACGCACGTTTCGGTCCGATATAGCTCTCGTTGGCAACCCCCTTGCATAAGCATTATCCACTTCATTGCCGTCAAGTGCCGAATCTCCTCATATTCAGGCCAGAGACACATCCTTGTTTCCACCCAAATTATTTAGGACAGACTTGCAGCCTCGTACCGTTTTTTAACAGTAGCAGCCAAGTGATTTTATAGCAGCTGACTTATCAGAAAGTATTCTCATCGTTTTGTTTGTGCAACAGTTTTATTCCATTTCCTTTGCACATTTCGATGGCGTATACTTCTGCGTGGTATATGCTGGCATACTTGCCAAGGCTAGATGATGTCTCTGCTTTAAAACTGCACCATATTCTACCACTATTTCGGTTTTGGAGGTGTCCGTGTATCCGCATTAAGCTGTCTATAATAGTGTGGTGTAAGGACAATCTTGAATGACAGACCGATGTAAGTTTGCAGGAATTTCAAACTAAAACCATTTCCAGAAACTCTTGACTTTCAATGTCATGAAGAACTCCAGTTCTTCCAACTTCGATTGCCCTTGGTATAATGTCAGCCGCTTGTTAGGGGCTGTACGTTGTCAATTTGGCCTCTCTCGCAGTCTTATGTGAAGGAGTGGGATACTTAGAAGAACTATTAAAGCGTCTGATAATAAGGCGCTCTGTGTTCCCCTTATTATCAGACACGCTTGTTTCCACAGCTGGGCTATGGTGGCTCTCAAAATACAACAAATCACCAAACTATAGCTTTATAGGTTGTCATAGGTCTATCACCACCACATAAAATCAATCGATTTGCTGACGGTTTGTCTCTCAGTTGTTTTCGCATATCATTGTTCATATCCACAGGAACAACTCTGCAACGCAGACTATATGTTTCAACTGTATATTACAATTGAGTGTCTTATCTAGAGTAGCTTCCAGATACTTTGTCTGATTCACAAATAGAAATGTGTTCTTAATAAGAGACTACTTTCTTCTTTTGGTAAATAAGGCAATAAGGATTTGTTTAGGGTTAACAGGTTCTGGTTCTTTTGGCACTAGTCATTCTTTATGTCTAATGTCTGTTGAAGAGCACCCAGCACCCGCTCCCTTCCCCGACGTCGCATACGATACGGTGGTGGCGTTCTTGTTATGTAGCATGCTTTTGATTCAGCCACATACATACTACAAATTTAACTCCTCTAGCCAGAACCGCACATGGAGAAAGCTGGGTAGTGTATTGATAAATAGTTTTTGGTTAAGAAATGCAACGACCCTGTTATGCAGAAAGTGAATGATTTTCTCGACAAGGTTGTCAGCATTAGTTCGGTAGATTTTTCAGTTTTGTTGGTATACTGGTGGATATTCAAAACACTTCCCCTAATATATGCGCTCACTATTTTACCAAATCCATAAGAATAAAGTTAAGCCAAAAGGTTTCCTCGATTTTAGTTGAGGGTCACTACGCTATAGTTTTAGTTTGTAGACTACCCAGATCACCCTCCAGCTAAATGGTGTACAGTTTTACGACTAGCTCAATGCGACCTAATGAGGAATGGAAGAAGAATCTCCAGCCCGATTTTAAGCAGCAGTGGGGGTCACTCCATTTTAGCATGACAACCTGAGTGGTGGTAATGTGTTACAGCACATTCATTTCTCCCAACAATGAAAAGTGTAATAGTTATACCCATTTAAACAGATATTATATGCACAGACTCTATCTGCCATAGACACTATAAGAAATTAATATACGGAATCAGGTAGCTACAAAGTTATGAAATGTGTTCAAGGATCTAAAAACCATTTTATTGGGTTATATTTATATGGTTGTTTTGACACTGTCAGTAACTTCTTAATAGTAATATATCAAGGACGCATACTGTGGAAAAGGCAGCACGCAGATTAGAAAATCTCGGGACGCAGCAAGTGCGTTATGGTAGCGAATTTTCTTTAAAATATTTTTAATAGCAAATGTCTTTCTTTGATGAAAGCAGGCATCAAACTTGGTTGCCTATATAGTAGAAACAATGTATCGTATTTCATTGAAACAAATTTATTGTTTGAAAATATATAAAACATTTTTCAAAAGTCTAGATGCAGCAAATGTGTTATGGAAGTGATTTTCCATAAAAATGTTTTTAATAGCAAATGCGAGCAGGCATCAATCTGATTACCGGTATAGCCTATGTAGTAGAAACAATGTACTATATTTTATCAAAATTACTTATGGTTTGAAAATATACAAAAATTTTCCGAAAATAAACTTAAATGTTGGTTTTCTATCCAACAAAGCTTACGTTAATAGCAATTGAGTTATTGAAATTTGAAGGATTTAATGAAACTTTGGTAAATTTGCAGATTAGCACCCGAACGCTTTTCAACAAATTGTTTTCAGAGACATTACTAGGACCTCACCTGCAGGTTTGAACAGTTTTTTGAAAAACGTTCGGGAGCTAAACTGCAAATTTACCGAAAATTTGCTACCAAAACGCACTTACTGCGTCCAGATTTTTTTCTTACAAACGCATCATATTTCGATAAAAAATGCAAAAATGCATTAACGAATTTGTTCTACGAAAATTAGTTAAAAATTATACACCCCTACTCACTCCTGGTCCCGTAACTTCCTTGGGAAGTGTGAACAAGAAATTTTTCTTGGGGTTTGTGGATCCAGAGGGGTGGGGGCCTAGACAGGTTTCTGAAAACAGTTTTTTGAAAAGCGTTCGGGAGCTAAACTGCAAATTTATCGAAAATTCGCTACCAAAACGCACTTACTGCGTCCAGATTTTTTCTTGCAAACGCATCATATTTCGACAAAAAATGGAAAAATGCATTCACGAATTTGTTCTACGAAAATTAATTTTAAAAAATTATACACCCCTACTCACTCCTGGTCCCGTAACTTCCTTGGGGAGTGTGAACAAGAAATTTTTCTTGGGGTTTGTGGATCCAGGGGGGGCCCTAGGCAGGTTTCTGAAAACAGTGTTTTGAAAAGCGTTCGGGAGCTAAACTGCAAATTTACCGAAAATTCGCTACCAAAACGCACTTACTGCGTCCAGATTTTTTTCTTATAAACGCATCATATTTCGATAAAAAAATGCTAAATTACATTAACGAATTTCTTCTAAAATAATTAGCTAAAAAAATTATGCACGCCTACTCACTCCTGGTCCCGTAACCTCCTTGGGGAGTGTAAACAAGAAATTTTTCTTGGGGTTTGTGGATCCGGGGGGGCCTAGGCAGGTTTCTGAAAGAGTGTTTTGAAAAGCGTTCGGGAGCTTAACTGCTAATTTACCGAAAATTCTCAACCAAAACGCACTTACTGCGTCCAGATTTTTTTTAAGATAAACACATCATATTTCGATAAAAAATGCAAAAATGCATTAACAAATTTGTTCCACGATAATTAGCTAAAAAAAATTATAGGCCGTTAAACCATAAATTTCACTAAACCTACAAATAAATATCCAAACAGCTACCAAACTTAACTAAACTGACATCCAAAGCACCAGAGAAAGGGTCTATTTGAAATAGATTTTCTGTAAACACTTTAGTAAAATGAAGGGCAATGACGGTTGAATCTGAAACTTAAGGGTTTGCAGAACAGTCTTCTTGCAACATTTTCTTTTCACAAATGGTATTTGTTTTACATTCTTTGCCTAAACATTGCCAATTTTGACGTTTAATATTGCGAGTTTGACGTTTTGAGGAAAACTCCAACATTTATTGCTTTAACTGCCCATAACTTCTTTGTCTTTAAAACTATGGACCTAAATTTTGGTGCGGAGTTCACTCTTTATAATACAAACACGCGAGATAAATAGAGCCACAACAACAGGCTATTGTGCAACAATGTATCCTGGCCTCCTTAGAAACCGCAGTGTCATCATAATAGTGAAGTGGCGCCTGTAGGAATGCAGGCGTAAAACCAGCAAGTGCGAACGGAATATCTCCGGTGACATTCAGCATTAGCAGATCCAGGTCACCTCCAGAGACAATAGTGCCACGCCTGGAGGGGAAGACTATAAATAGGATAAGCACCGAGATAGGAGTGTTCATTGCTTGTTTCCTAGTTAGTCTGGCACATGGCGTATCAAGTATTTTAATATCACTTATATATATATATATATATATATATATATATATATATATATATATATATATATATATATATATATATATATATATATATATATATATATATATATATATATATATATATTTTGTCTCATTATTGTATTAAGTAATCATTGTGTTTAAGTAATAATAAATTGTTTAAAAAAGTTAATTGTCTTAACGCTAAAGTTAAGTGGCGCAGTCGTTAGTATTGGTTAAGAAACCGAAAGAATATCGATTTCTAAGCGTATCGACGCCCAATAACCAATTAGAACCAAGTTACGCAGAAGTCATAGCCAAGCAGCCAAATGGGAGCAGAAACCATCATAGTATTGTAAGTTGTTTACTGCTATCCAATTTCACATTTTCCTGCCATATTTTTCAATTGTATGTGTGTGTATTGATATAATTATATGTCAGACTCAGAAGACGAGTCACAAAGCTTAGGGAATATTGAGTACAGATTGAGATCGATAAGTATAAGCGATAATATCGCAACAGTAACTAATTCAAATAATAGTAATAGTAGTAGCAACATGACTGACCAGTTCAAAGAATTTTTCTTAAAAGCTATTCCCGAATTTGACGGGCAACCAGCGAATGTAGGTAATTTTTTAAAGTCATGCGACCTCGTAATGAACCAATTTTATATGCCAAACGAGAATTTATATATGAATCATTTCTTATTAAATTACATTCAAACAAAACTAACGGGAACAGCGAGGCTTATAATTAACACTAAGATAATAAACACATGGACCGACTTGAGAAGCGCTATTGTGGATAATTTTTGCGATCAGCGCGATTCTAGTAGCCTACTAGCAGAACTATTCACCTTGAAACAAAGGAATGCGGAAGATGCCCCTGCATTCGCTAACAGATGCAGGCATATCGAACAATTACTCATATCTAATCTAATAGCTAACGAACAGAACGAAGGCGTTAAAGTAATAAAAATGAACATTTACCAGGAACAAACATTAAAAGCATTTTTAGGCGGAATTAGGAACCCGTTAGGTCTAGCTCTTAGAAGTAGGTCTCCAGGAAGCATAGAAGACGCCCTAAAGTTTGTATTCGCAGAAGAAAATTTCGATTATAGGGACAAAACAGTACAAAAAAATTTTAATCAGAATAGGTCAGACGGACAAAAATTCTTTCCAAGACAAAATAACGCACCGTTTAACAATGTGCAGTTTCAACGACCGTTTCAACCTAATTTCAGACCTTTTCAACAACACAATAACCAACAACATAACCCAACAAACTTTCAACCTAATTTTAGACCATCTCAGCAACAAAATAGACCGCAATATAATCAAACGAATTTTCAAAATAGACAAAATCCGCAAATTATGAATAGAACTAATTTTTCAAACAATTTTAGACGACAGAATTTTAATAACCCACAGGGACAAAACCCTATAATTAACAATAGGAACTATCACGAGCCAATGGAAGTAGACAGCTCGAATACGAGGTTGTCACAAAGACGAGCAGCCCCATTACATAATACACAGTTTAGCGATTACAACGTAACCAACGGGGGTTACGAATCAAATAGCATAGAATACGAAACAAACGATACAAATTACGCAAATTATGAGGCAAGCCAGGGAAATTCACCTGCTGACGAATACGATAACCAACACGGAAATTTTCCCATCGCGAGCACCTCCCAACACGACACGTAGTCGATGTACTTAATATTAATGATTTAAATAGGTTACCATATATAGAAATTAAAGGAATTAGAGGAAAATTATTGATAGACAGCGGATCGTCGAAAAATTTATTAAACCCAATAATAGCCCATCAAGATTTCGCAAACAAAATAAGGACACAACCATTCATTATTCGGACCCCGCACGGAACTTCGACGCACTCAGAACGCATAAATATCACCCTTAAAACAATTTCGAACAAGGCACAAGAATTCTGCCTTTTCGACTTTAACCCTTTATATTCAGGTCTCATTGGGATCCAATTCCTAAGGGACAATGAAGCCAGAATAGATTTTAAAAATGAAGTCATGCATCTAGGTAAGCAAATCATTAAAATTCAATACCCTCAATTAAACAATGTCAATCAACCGGCAAGAATAAAAGCCAAAGCAGATGGTTCACAAGACCCAGATACTACAGCCACTGTAAACAGTATCATAACAAAAGAGTACTTCAATTGTAATGGAGAACTTGAACTCGTAAATTACATGTTAGCGCACAAGGACGAAGATTATGAAACACCGCAGAACCTACAGACTAGCCGATTACGTAACCAATATAAGTATCACGTTACAGATGAACGTAAGCGCAGCTCAAGGACGCCTACTATAACACAAGATAATGTTATATCGACAATTCAACCATATAATACGAATACTCGACATACAGGGAGCGAGCAAAAACAGATTAACTGCGAAAACATTATAATGGAACAAATAGACGTAGATTATTTAAACGATGAGGAAAAACAGTTGTTATTTAATTTGTTATCAGAATATAAGGACATATTTTTAAACAAGGACGAACCATTGACGCACACAAATGCTATAAAACATAGAATAAGGACCATTGACGACATACCAGTCCATTCTAAATTATATAGATATCCATACATACATAAACCGGAAGTAGATCGACAAATAAATGACATGCTAAGGCAAAAAATAATCAGGAAAAGTCACAGCCCATACAGTTCACCCATTTGGGTCATATCAAAAAAACTAGACAAGTCAAATAAACAAAAATGGAGGATTGTAGTGGACTATAGGAAACTAAACGAGAAAACAATACCGGACAGACACCCAATTCCCAAAATAGATGAAATACTGGACAAAATTGGACGAGCTCAATATTTCTCGACAATCGATTTGATTTCTGGATATCACCAAATTGAAATGGACCCCCGGGACATAGAAAAAACGGCGTTTACCACCGATACGGGACACTGGGAGTACACTAGGATGCCGTTTGGGTTATCAGGGGCTCCAGCGACCTTTTCCAGGCTCATGCAGAACGTGTTAGAGGGTCTAATTGGCCAAACATGCCTTGTATACATGGATGACGTCATAGTTTTCTCCACGTCATTACAAGAACACATAGAGAAACTAAAACTGGTATTCGAACGTTTCAGACAAAGCAACTTAAAAATCCAGCTAGACAAAAGTGATTTCCTAAAGAAGGAAGCCGAGTTTCTGGTACACGTTGTAAGCCCAGACGGGATCCGTCCGAATCCGAGGAAACTAGACGCAATAAGGAAATTCCCGATACCAAAAACCCAAAAAGAAATTAAATCATTTTTAGGACTAGTCGGATATTACAGAAAATTTATTGAAAATTTCGCACACGTCACGAAACCACTAACCAAGTGTTTAAAAAAGAATTCTAAAATAGACGTTAATAACGAGGAATACATTGGTGCCTTTAACTCATGTAAAGACATTTTAATGAATTCACCCGTGCTTATACCACCCGATTTCTCTAAGGATTTTATACTAACAACCGACGCTTCAAACGTGGCGATAGCGGGCATATTAAGCCAAGGGGAACCCAATTCAGACCACCCGATAGCCTATGCCAGTCGTACCTTAAACGAAACCGAATCTAGGTATAGCACCATAGAGAAGGAATTGCTAGCCATCGTGTGGGCAACTAACTATTTCCGTCCATACTTATACGGACGCAAATTCACTATATATACGGACCATAAACCATTAAAATGGCTATTTTCGTTAAAACAACCAAATTCAAAATTACTCCGTTGGAGATTAAAATTAGAAGAATACGAATTCAAAATTGAATACAAGAAAGGAAAGCTGAATTGCGCAGCGGACGCCCTTTCTCGAGTAGATATCCACCCCATAGATATAGACAACCAATCAATGGCCAATAATGTCGACGAGGAAGAAGAAATAATAGAAATAGAGGACGACGAAGGTGTAATAGAAATAAACGAGCACGAAACAGCTAATTCAAATGCGGATTCTTACTCAGCACCCGGTATACCAATATTAGAGGAAGAAATTATTAACAGTAAAACAAATCAAATAGTCTTTAAAAACACAGACAAACCAGAAATATTCTCAGTAAGGAAAGACAAACGAAACTTTATTTATGCAAACTTTAATTCAAATGACCCCAATCAAATAGAAAAATTTATAAAGGAATACTGTTTACCACAAAGAAAATATTATTGCCTTTTCGTAAATGAACAAGATTACGAACGAGTCAGTTTGGCAATCAACAAAAACTTTAATAATGTAGAGTCACCAAAATTTTATAGATGTTTAGAAATGAGGGAAGAAATCCAGGAAGACGAGCTAACGGATATGATAGTGAAATATCATCAGGGTAAGTCCAACCATCGCGGGGCTGAGGAGACTTACTTAAGAATAAAGAGAAAATACTATTACCCCAATTTAAAGAAACACATAGAAGAATATGTAAAAACGTGTGAGCTGTGTAAAACGTGCAAATATAACAGGAACCCGGTACAGATAGCATTAGAACACACTCCAACAGCATCCAAACCTTTAAAAACACTCCACGTAGATACGTTCCAAATTGAACGAGCAATATTTTTAACCATATTGGATCCATTCAGTAAATTCGGTCAAGCATTTCCCATCAAAAGCAAAAACGCTACAGAAATTGCAAAAAACTTAATTAAATACTTTTCACAGTACGGAGCGTGTAAAACCCTAATTGCGGACCCAGGAACGGAGTTCTCGAATTTAGTAGTAAAAGAACTACTAGAGACATACCAAATAGAATTGCACACCACAACACCCCAAAACCCCGAATCAAACGGACCCATAGAACGATTTCACAGCACCATCATTGAACATTATCGATTATTTAAGGAGAAATTCAAAAATATGAAACCCAGAGAATTAATACCCTACTGTATATTCGCCTATAATTCCACGATACACTCACAAACACTAAAACCACCATTCGACTTAATATTCGGCTATATACCGGAAATGTTTAACTACGACCCGGAAGTAATAATTACGCAAGAGTATAACGTACAACACAAAGAAATTATGAAAATCATCTACGAAATTGTTAGAAGTCGCATAGAAACGTCAAAACAAAAAACCCTACAACGAACTAATAAAAACACGAACCAGCCGTTCAAGGAAGGCGACGTGGTATACAAACAGATACCACCGGGATTTCATAAAAAACATAAAAACCCCTTTTCAGGACCCTATTCAATAATATCCTTATTAGAACATAACAAAGCTATTCTAATAAACCATAAAAATGACGAACAGACAACACATCTAAGAAATTTACGTCTTGCAGGTTCCTTGCCACAGGAATAACAGCCCAAATACAAGACTTGACGGACAATCCAGGTATGCTGCCAAAGAAATTAGGTACAGCATACACAGAGACTAGCAGCTGGAACTTGATACATATACATGACCTGACACAACTACACGAAGACTATAACCAAATAAAAAGACATTACATAAACACAGTTACGTCTATGACAAAAGATTACCACGACGAATACCATAATTTTATACTAACATTAAATTTTACTATAGATAATATAGACGATACATTTTATAGGATATTCTTAGAGAGAGATAACATCAATGAGAGACAGAGACGGGGCATAATCAATAGGCTAGGATCGATATTTAAATCAATAACTGGCAATCTCGATTCACAAGATGGCGAACGTATATATCAGGCAATAGAAATATTAAGTACAGACCAAAACAAAATTCATGATCTTTTTAAATCGCAAAATTCGGTAATGCTAGAAGCAATCGGAGAGTTCAATAAAACGATCGTAGGGTTGAGTCACAATCAGGGCACGATAATAAATAGAACAAACGAGTTAGGTAACACAGTTGATAGCCTTAGGAGCGAACAACTAACGCACTATCATCGCATCAAAATCCTAGAGCTGCTGACCCAGCTTGGACATTTATTGAATAATATTCAAGAATTAGCACTCACAACTGAGAATGCAATCACTTTTTCAAAATTAGGAATTTTTCACACATCCATATTAAAACCAAAATTTATAATAAAAGAAATCAATAGAATACAAAAATACGTAACAAATGCCAAACTAATAACAACCACTGATCTGAATCTGTATGAAAAAATATTCAAAATAAAAGCAGTACAAAATAAATTCCAAATTATATTTCAAATAGAAATACCTCTAGTTGAAGAGTCAGAATATGATTACTATCAGTTATACACATTACCTGTCCCAAAAAATCCACACACCTTTACCATGATAATCCCTAGAACCAAATACTTGATCCTAAGCAGTAAACAATATGCCTTTCGAAATGAAGAATGTTAAAATTTAAAGAACAAATTATATTTCTGCCAAGACGACAATCCAACAGCCATGAATGATCAGAACCCATGTGAAATAAAACTAATAAAATTTCAAAAGCCTATCGATAATTGTAACCAAGAATTAGTCAAAATTAAACAAACCACAGTTTCGAGATATGGAACCAGTCAATACATCATCTTAGCGCCAGAAGAGACAAACGCCAGAATAACTTGCCAGGAACAAGAGTGGACCAATATCATCAAGGGTACCAAATTGGTCAACCTCCAACCAAATTGCCAATTGAAAGTAGGAAACAAAATTTATAAAACCGGCCCCACTACAGCGGAAACACAACAACTATTCAATCTCCCCAAATTAGAAACCACCACTACGAAGGAAGAAACAAATTACGAAAAGGTACCCGAACTCAAATTAGACAACGTACAGCTGCATAACATCGAGCTGATCCAACACCAACTCCAAAACATTAAGAAAAATATACCAGGCCGAATGGAACTACCATTACATCACCTGAGTATATGGACCATATTATTGTACGTGGCTATTTTAACCGCCATCATAATGATAGCCGTCAAATGGGGAGTCATAAGAAGAAGAACCACTAGAAGAACTACGAAGATCAACCCAAGAACCGACAAGGGAGAATTGAAGATCAACCCAGGAACCACCGAAGCCGGATTTCCCTTGAAAATCCGGAACGAACCGTAGCTTCGTTCTTCAAAGGGGTGAGGAGATAAATAGAGCCACAACAACAGGCTATTGTGCAACAATGTATCCTGGCCTCCTTAGAAACCGCAGTGTCATCATAATAGTGAAGTGGCGCCTGTAGGAATGCAGGCCTAAAACCAGCAAGTGCGAACGGAATATCTCCGGTGACATTCAGCATTAGCAGATCCAGGTCACCTCCAGAGACAATAGTGCCACGCCTGGAGGGGAAGACTATAAATAGGATAAGCACCGAGATAGGAGTGTTCATTGCTTGTTTCCTAGTTAGTCTGGCACATGGCGTGTCAAGTATTTTAATATCACTTATATATATATATATTTTTTGTCTCATTATTGTATTAAGTAATCATTGTGTTTAAGTAATAATAAATTGTTTAAAAAAGTTAATTGTCTTAACGCTAAAGTTAAGTCGCGTACCAAATTTGGTTGCCCTTACTTTCTTATTTCCGGAGATATAATTTTTTTTATAAAGAAAACACAAAATTTTCCGGGAAAACCTGGTCCGATTTTCCTGGATAACGAACTTATCCAAGCCACTTGCAAAAGGAACTGCAAATTTTATCAAGATCGGTCCATTATTTTTTGAGTTATCGGTCGGATATATATATATATATATATATATATATATATATATATATATATATATATATATATATATATATATATATATATATATATATAAACACAGATCTCCCCATAAGCGAATTAAAAAAAAAAATTCGCTAATAAGTTTTAGGTAACGCTGGTCCTATTGATGACCTGCAAAAGCAACAGCGAAATGAAACGAATTTCTGGAACGAGAGTCATCCTAAGAGTGTCCTGAGATCTTTGGCCTCGTCAGCAGTTCCAAAAAAAGCTTATCGATAACCACTGTAATGTAATCTAAACTTGTTTGTTGACGACCTTCTTATTAATTATTTGCATCATTTGCAGTTTCAGAAACGATCATGGACAACCATTGCAATGTAATTTAAGCTTATTTGTAGTCGACCTAATGATTAATTATCTGTATCATTTCAAGTCACCTTAGCTGAAAAATGATTAGGTGTTAAACAGGGAGCTAAGTAATTTAATGCTTCTTCGAAGCACTTATTTTCTAGTGCTCATTAGAGATACTGAAATGTTCATGGTGTAGTTTAGGGTTGTTAAATCAGCCCGAATATTGCATAACCACATCTGTCACCACGGTGACATGTGTTATCGCAAAACATGTATTAATAAATAGAACATTTGAAAATTTTTAAGCATGACTCGGGTGTAATCCACATCCTATATAATTTCCGCTAATAGTATATAATTTGAATACCAGAAACACACGTTCACATTAAACAATATTACGCAATGCCATAATAATAGCTTGTTTATGTTGCAGGAAAACACTGGGTGTGTTGAATGTTCAGCGATAACGGTAGTTGTCACTTCGCCACTCGGTGCAGTTTTTGCGTTGGCTTATTATTTGTTATTTACTTTCTGATATCCATTTATTAAGTTTGTTAAAAATGTAACCTCAGGTTCTTTTAGTTATAAATATTATGTTAATATTAATACGTCACCTGTAGTAGCAACACAACTTTTTTTTGGCTAATTTTCCAAAAATAACAGGTTACAAATGTTTAAGTTTTGTTCGTACAAATAATCATTTAAGTGACAAACCAAATGCCTGGGTGTAAAGCATTTCTGAATACAAGATTTTCAACTACTTATCACTTAGGTCCCGTGTACCGTGCGATGTTGGGCACGTTAAATATCCATACCCTCCTTACGTAACGGCAGGTGATCGAGAAAATGAGAAAATATTCAGGTGAAACAGTTCTCTGGAGCCAGTCATTGTCCATAGTCGCGGAAATATGCAGATATTAAAGTACCAAACAAAAAACTACTAATAACACAATTTTACACAAACCTAGAAGCATACTATTACGTACATGGCATAACATAACGTTCTTCAGCGCCATTTAAAAATCTTGAACCTAATGAATAGATATACAGTAAAACCTCCGTTAACGGCCACCTCTATAAAACGGCTACCTCTATATACCGGCCAAATGTAAACGCAGAAAACGGTTCTTATGGCATTTGTGTATTAACTAACCTCTTTATAGCGGCTACCTCTATACAACGGCCACGGACAATTTCTATAAAAATTTGTAATACTTTTTTTAGTAAATTTATCTCTATATAACGGTCATCAACAAATCACCCTCAACGCCGAATCTGAGAATGGTCCGTCAGAAGATCAAGTGATAAAAAAACACGCCGCATTCGTCAAATAATAGGTACAAGAACAGCAACTTCCAAGAAACGACAACCAGTGCACTTTAAGAATTGAATAAATTTTAATGTATAGTTTAAATATTAGAGGCCTTTACTAACGGTAAAATGTTCTGTGAAGTAAAAGGAAACGTATACCTAACTGAATAATCAGTTAAGTTCGATCTTTCTGCTTATCAACAACTCAATATGTCGGTAAAAAGAAAACGTCTTAGCCTTAAAGGAAAAATTGAAATCATTACTGATAGTGAAAAAAGTGGTTCAAGTTCAAGAAAATTGGCAGAAAAGTTTGGTGTTGGAAAAACTCAGATAAATGACATTTAAAAAAAAATAAAAGTGATATAAAAAAACTTTGTGAACAAGGTGCTAAGGTAGAACAGAGGAGAAAATTTACAAAAACTGAGGGTAGTACTGTTGATCAAGTGGTGTATAACTGGTTTTGCAAAACTCGAAATAAAAATGTGCCTGTATCAGGACCTTTAATTCTACAAACAGCATTTGAAGCGGCGCATAATTTAAATCTGAACAATTTCAAAGCATCAAACGGGTGGCTAGAAAAATTTTGCCAAAGACATAGTATTTGCTTCAAAGTAATTTGTGGTGAGTCAGCTGACGTTAACATCACGGATGTAGAAAATTGGAAATTAACATTGCCATCAATCTTAAAAGCTTATTGCCCGAGAGACATTTTTAATGCAGATGAAACAGGTCTTTATTACCGTGCGACACCATCAAAAACCTTTGCTTTAAAGAAGGACAAGTGTGCTGAAAGAAAAATGGCTAAAGAACGACTGACAATTCTATTTTGTGCTAATATGCTGGGTGAAAAAGAAGAACCTCTAATTATTGGCAAAAGCAAGAATCCATGTTGTTTTAAGGGAGCACATATTAGCGCATTGCTACTGGAGTGGGTATCAAACAAAAAGGCTTGGATGACAACAGACATAATGACAGCATGGCTTCATAAATTTAACAATAAAATGAAAAGACAAAAAAAAGAAAGTAGTGCTATTTTTAGACAATGCAACTTCGCACACCAAGATCCCACTGGAAAACGTAAAGATAATTTTGCTTCCGCCAAATACAACATCCCACTGTCAACCTTTAGATCAAGGTATAATTCAAAATTTCAAAATGATTTATAGAGGTTTACTGGTTAAAAGACTGTTAACTTTAATTGACAGTGATTTAGTTCAAGACTTCGATTAACACATCACCATTACCAATGCTTTGATATGGATAGCTGCTGCCTGGAAAAAGCTCTCTATTAGCAAATGTTTCTGCAAAGCTGGATTTTTACAGAATGAGCAGGAATTAGAAAATATTGCTCATGAAGAAGATGACATTCCCTTGGCGCAATTATTTCCCACATTAACTAACCCATTTTCAAGCTTAAGGCACTTTGCAGCAGTTGATGATAATATTTTAACCGAAGGTCCCGAACTAACAATCACCGATTGTATTGAAGAAATACGTGAAAATACGGGCGTGGAGTCTACCAATTCTGATAGTGAATGTGAAGAATCTGATTGTGTTGCATCTGTATCTACAATTTCAAGTTTATCCGAAGCTTGCCTAAAATTACGAGACTTAGAAAGTTTTTTTGTGTTTTCAAATAACGGTGAGTTAGCTACAAATATTTCAAAAATGTTAATTAAATGTGAATCGGAGAATTATAGAAATAAAATAAGGAATATGAAACAGCAATCTATCATTAAATATGTCAAAAAAGTTTATAATTAATTGTGGATGTTACATTTTAAACTTCATTTTTTGTCGTTGTTCTGTAAAATGTTATTAATAACTCTACCTCTACCTACATATTAATTGCAGTATGTAAATAAAAGTTTGTGATTTACAATTTAAGTGTTGTTTTTTTTCTTCTTCTAAAAATGTTAAAAACTTCATAAGTTCCCTATAGTAAACAACCTATGTTATACACATATATTAACCGTAGTACCTACATAAGTATATTCATTAAAGGCAAACCTCTAAATAGCGTCCACCTCTGTATAACGGCCAGTTTTATGTTCCCGATGGTGGCTGCTATTGGGAGGTTTTACTGTAATTTCTCCAGAAAAACTGGTCGTACTACATTTATATGTGTATAAAATTAAAGCTTCCCGAGAATACGGATTCTGGTGGTAATATTCATAGTTTGTGCGTATTTGAAAAAAATCTCCGTCAATTTTAGATTAAAAAAGTACATACTGCGACGTAAAAGTTTACATTAAACCTCCTTCGAGTGGCAGTTGCAACCCCCAATTTTTTAATGGGTAGTAGTGGCTTGTGATATCTTATTTAAAAGATAGATTCCTGCTCTATTTAAAAATGATATGGTTTTAAAACTTGTTGCAAAAATTTACAGTAAAAACATAAAATCATCTGATTGACGAACTTCGCTATACCACACTAAAAAATTTGTAACTAAATGCGTTTCATTCTTGATAATAAGAAAGCAAGTAAAAGAAAGTTCAGTTTCCTATTTGAACGGTACCAATTAAAAAGAATGCATAAAATGTTATGAATATTCTTTACAGTTGGCAATGCTAGTTTTGTATAAAACTTCTTGTGTGATTCTATACGCATGACCGTAGTTTTCAGTTGTTAACTTTAGTTCAGAAACATGGTTTGCTTAACAGAAATGCATAAAATAACAATTCAACCGACGAGTGGTGTTTAGAACATTTATCATATAAGCAAGAATGTAAAAACCGCATCACCGCATTCACCCGACAACAACGCCTGCTCTAAAAGTAATTGGTTCCGAGCAGCCACTCTAAAAGACGTCATCACGCGATCTAGTGCATTTATTGGTGCTTAATTTATTTCTTAGTTTTTAGTTTGTGCTATTAAATGTGGTTAATCTAACAGTCGTATTTATTATCAAACCATAAATACGCAACAAGTGGTTACGGAGATAAGACACAATCACAGATCGAAATTGCTCGCCTATTTCAAGAAAAATTTCAATATTTACAGCCTATATCCCGAAGGATGGTTAGTAAAATTGAAAAGCAATTTTGCGGGCTTGGGCTTCCACTACGTATACAAAAAAACCATCTAATGCACTAAGTAATGATACCAGATTGAACGTAATGCTTGAGCTTGAGGATAACTCACATACTTCGACAAGTAGCCACAAACTTGGATGTTAGCCAGCAGGAAGCTGGCCAATCCAAAGGCTGGCAATCCTGGGTATCACAGGCCCTATGAGGACGACACCTACAGCCGCGCTAGAAGTCCTGTTGATGCTGCCACCGCTCCCCATCTGTGTCAGGAGGGAGGCGATGGCGTCGCATCTCAGAATGCGAGACGCAGGAAACCGGTGCGGAGAGGGAACAGTAATAGGGCATGCAAGAGTCGCCAAGGAGGTGGAAAAGGAAATTCGATTTCCGCCATAAAGGTACGGGATGCCGAGGATGATAGGTTGACTAGGCCATACACCCTCAGGATCCCCAGTAGGAATCAGTGGAGGGAAAGTGAGGTTGAATTCCAGCCCGCAAGCCTGGTCTGTTTCACCGACGGATCGCGGCTGGAGGACCAACAATCCTCCGGGGCAGGAATATACATCGAGGACCTGGGGGTGCGCGAGAACTATGTTCTTGGCGCATATACCACGGCATTCTAAACAGAGGTGTACGATATCCTGTCTGTGGCCAACAGACAGGATGTGAAGAGGAGTCCCGAGAAGTGTGTGCATCTGCTCGGATAGCCAGGCAGTCCTCTGGGCAGTCTGCGCGGCCAGAGTCAGGTCTACACTGGTTCAGGAGTGCGCTTACGCCCTCAGAGGACTATCCAGGACAAAGGAGGTACAACTGGTGTGGGTTCCGGGACACTGTGGCGTAGCGGGGAATGAGGTGGCGAATAATCTCGCAAGGCTCGGTTCCCGGCGGCCGTTCTGTGACCCGGAGCCGGCGATAGGTATAAGTAGGAAGACAGTCTCTATCGCCTTAGACAGGTGGACCGAGGGAGCAATGAAGAGGCACTGGGAGTCGGTTGGTGGCTGCAGGCAGGCGAGGGACTTCGTGGGGGGTCCGGACACAGATAAAGTTGTCTGGGTACTCGGAAGGAGTCGACCTACGCTTCACCACATCCCTGGGGTGCTCATAGGCCACTGCGCCCTTAGAAGACACCTCACATTGATAGTCGTAGAGAGGGATCACATTTGCCAGGAATGCGGCGAGGATGAGGAAACATCCTACCACTACCTGTGTGAATGCGAGGCTTTTGGGAGCCTTCGAGCAGAATTGTTCGGAACAATGACCCTGCAGAGGAATCAGGTAAGTACCGTCCAATTAAAAACCGCCATGGCCTTCATCTCGAGGTCGAGGCGGTTTGGCGACGGAACCGAGGAGGAGTAGAGCATGGTTGCTGGGTTGCTGGGGTTGGCAAAAAGAGCCCATGGTGGCCTACTTGCTTGGCGTTGGCCTCCCCACCACTGCTACTACTACTTTGTGAAATATTGGTAATTAATAATAATAAATGTTTAACAAAAGTTATTGTAAAAAAGTGCTCTCGAATTTTCGTGAAAAAAGTTGTCCAGAAAATCTCCGTAAAACTATAATTTTCGTGTAACATTATTTAAGCAATTTTTTGGAAAAAAAATTGCGAATGTACGTGGAAGAAATTGCTTGCAAATTTTCATGCAAACATTTTGTTTAAGTTCTTTCAAAAAACTTTTTGTAGTTGATTATATTTCGGCAGATGTGAAAATAGGTTGAAGACGTTCGTTGGCGAGGGAAACGGGACCAGTTTTAAGACTAAGTATATTTTCGGAAAATTGTACACTTTTTAAACAATAAATTGTTTTAATAAAATATTGTACATTGTTCCTACATTTTATACAGTTAAACTGTTCAAAATTTGATGCCTCCCATTTTAAAAAAAACATATTTGAAATGTAAACATTTTTGTAAAAATTCGCTATCATAACGGGCTTGCTGCGTCCAGACTTTTCTCATTTGAGAAAATAAATTGGAAAAATCCAGATATTCAATTAGTAAATTGATAAAAAAGGTTCGGGACGCAGCAAGTGCGTTATGGCAGTAAATTTTCATAAAAATGGTTTTAAATGGCAAATATGTGTGTTTTTTTTTAAGAAAGCAGGCATCAAATTTGGTTACCAGTATAACCTATATAGTATAAACAATGTGCCATGTTTCATCAAAATAACTCTATTGTTTGAAAATGTACAAAAATTTCCGAAAGTAAACTTAAAGTGTTCCCGAAAAAACTGGTTTCTTGGTCAAATAGCAAATTCAGCTATTCAAATTTGAAGCATTTAATGAAAATTCGCCACCATAACGCAATTGCTGCGTGCCGAATTTCTTTTCTTACAAACATGCATTATATTTTGATAGAAAATGCAAAAATGCAATAACATAAGGTGTGTTCGATTAAAAAAAAAAGAAAATTTGTATCACCAACGACTTATAGGCCAGCTTGTGATTGTAGATTTTTTTACGATGTAGCTCAAGACACCCTATAATTAATGTATAAATTTTTTTTTCGTATCTTGTATAATAACGGATATGTTGAGCTTTATTGATTTTTACGAAAATTCGACAAAAAATATTTACCATTAAACGATAAACTCTATAGGTAAGACTACTGTCAAAGCATCAGAGAAAGGGTCTATTTGAAATGAATTTTCTGGAAACGTTTTTGTAAAATGAAGGACAATGACAGTTGAAGCTAAGATTTCAGGCTTTGTAAAACATTCTTCTTCAGACATTTTTTTTTCATAGCTTATATTAGTTTCAGGTACTTTGCCTAAATGTTGCCAATTTTGAAGTTTTAAATCGCGACTTTGACGTTTTGAGGACAATCCCAAATTATTTTATTTTAAATGCTTATAACTTTTTTGTCTTTTAACCTACAGAGCTAAATTTTAATAGGTAATTTACCTATAATAATGTAAACCAGCGTGCCAAATTTATATATATATATATATATATATATATATATATATATATATATATATATATATATATATATTTGGTTGCCCTTACTTTGATACTTGCGAAGAATTTTGAGGGAAAACCTGGGCCGATTTTCCCGGCTAACGAACTTATTCAAGCCACTTAGAAAAGGAAGGTACTCACCAAATTTAACTAAAATCGGACCATTATTTTTTGAGTTATATATATATATATATATATATATATATATATATATATATATATATATATATATATATATATATATATATATATATATATATATATATGTATCACACCAATAACTCAAAAAATAATGGTCCGATTTTAATTAAATTCGGTGAGTACCTTCCTTTTCTAAGTGGCTTGAATAAGTTCGTTAGCCGGGAAAATCGGCCCAGGTTTTCCCTAAAAATTCTTCGCAAGTATCAAAGTAAGGGCAACCAAATTTGGCACGCGGGTGCATGCATCATTATGTATATATATATATATATATATATATATATATATATATATATATATATATATATATACATACATATATATATATATATATATATATATATATATATATATATATATATATATATATATATATATATAAACATATAAAAATTGAAATTGACCCTGAATATGTGTTCTGGGAGCCTAATTAGCGCTCATTTGAAGAAATTTTTTCAAAATTCAAAAGTTGGGATCTTCTCATTAGTGAATTTTTTAAAGAAATTTCATAAAATGTAATACAAGAATCTGATAAAATGTGTATGAGGGAAACACGTGTTTCAAATTTTAACAAATCAAATTCATTGTCTCAGAAGAAACAATTGGTTGGACAGTTTGTATAAAAAAGTGCTACATAATGCACTTACTGCGTCCACACTTTAATTTTTTAAGGCATTTTCTTTATACCGGCAAAGTGTAAAATTCCGGATCGTTGGAGACTATACTATAATTTAAAAACCAATCCTTGAGAAGGATCTGTGGGGTTTGCAGAATCCGATTTCACATCTGAGATCCTCATTGTTCCGTTATATTGTTGTCTAGTGCACAACTGTAGTAAATAATTCAAGCCAGCAGCAACCTGCATCATCCCAATGAAATCTTGGAGGCTATACTCATGAGCAGGAGCTTCCACGTAATGAGCTTCAATGATAAATGTCGTGAGGCTATGATGCGTCTGCGTCTTCGCCGCCGTCATCGTTCAGGACGAGGTGGTGCGTTGTTCAGCAGGGCTCAAGATCCTCTCCCAGGATTATAAATCCATTAGCAATGTTCAGCAGTTATTGCGTTGCAGCCAGCTCTCTGATTAGGGACGTCTGACTAGACGAGATCACAGATTATACCACTGTTACCTTGGGATATGAACTTCTCTGAATTGGTAAACCGTTGACAATTACACTTCGCCGAATTTAATTTCAACTATTATCAGCAACTATCTATATGACGTTCGCTAATTTGTTTGATTAATCTTTCTTTAGAGAAGTTTAGATGACGTCCTAGTTACTGCGCAACTCTGCAAGATGTAGAATAATGAAAACTTCCGAAACTAGCTCTTGCACAAATATGAAATAAAATTTAATTATAGGGGGGTAGCACATTTGGCCTTTTATAGCGAATGTTTTGGAGAAAAAATTCGCCATTTAGGAGATCTGTATTATATATAATATCACCGACAGAGATTAGTTTTTTTTGGGACAAAAAGGCCAAGAAATGACAGAAAAATTACTTTGAATATTTTATAGATTTTTTCTTGATACTAGCGATTTAAAAAGGCCATTTTGAGACAACGAACCTAAAAGGAATACGGGTTATGTTTTCTAAAATATTTAAACAAGACACCACGAGGGCTTACAGCCTTAAAATTATCGTATCATGGATATCGACAAACAGAAAAGAAGCAACTTGTTAATTCTGGACTTGAAGATTTGGATGCTCGGAGGAGAAGGAAAAACATGTACCGGCAAGGAATTCCACAACTTGGAGGCCCTCGGGACAAAAAGCGGGCATAACAAGATGGTCTATGTCTGGTGACCTGGACAGTAAAAGGGTGCATTTGCTCTGTTTCCCTGGTAGATCTGTTGGGCGCAGCAGGTAGAGGAACTATAGAAAAAAGCTCCTCTGAACAGTGCTCGTGCAGATATATATAAAAGAGAGAAATAGGTCACCAACATCACGTCGGTGGGCAAGGGATGGCAGCCTTTGGGTGAGGGTAGGGTCACCGATGAGACGTACAGCTTTCTTCTGAATGGGGTCTAGGATAGTGAGTGTAGAAGCGACAGCGGCGCCACAGATGTGGGAGCAGTATTCGAGGTTTGGCCTTATTTGTGAAGTATATAAGGTATAGAGATTAGCTGGTGAAAAATATTTGCGAGCCCGGAAGAGGAACCCGAATTTCTTAGCAGCCGTTTCTGCAATTGATGTGACATGTTGGTGCCAATTGAAATTTCACTCTACAGAAACGCCAACAAGTGAAAAGGACTCATTACTTTGAATAACTTGGTTGTTCATTGCGGCGGGTCTAGGGCTGATGTATCTTTTATGAGATAGAAAGCAAAACTGAGATTTGGTGGAGTTTAATTGTACAATATTTCTACTTCCTCAGTCTAATATTTTTTGAGATCCACAGAGACAGAACTCTCCATGAATCTGCAATCCTCATCTAATTGGGCTAAAGAGACAGACTTAGAATATTGTATATTATAGTGGAGGGTGCTGTCGTCCGCGTAACTGGGTTGGATGTGCTGGAGTGAGGTCATTGATGTGGAGAAGAAACAAAGTAGGGGCTAAAGCTGAACCTTGAGGGACTCCTGCTTTAATTGGATACAGTTTAGAGGAATGGCCATCCACGACAACAGAAATGCTCCGGTTGGAGTTGGAGAGGAAATTTGCTGTCCACGTACAGAGTTTTGGTGGTAGGCCATAGACTGGAAGTTCATTAAGCAGCGCTGCGTGCCAGACTTGGTCGAATGCATTGGATATGTCTAGAGCGAAAATCTGGGATTCACCGTGTAAATCCATAGACTTGTTCCAAGAATGGGTGACAAAGGAAAAGAGGTCGGCAGTTGATCTGCGCTGACGGAAGCCATACTGCCTGTCGTGGATTAGACTGTGTTTGTCTAAAAAATTTAGTAATTCGGTGTTTATATACTTTTCCATCACTTTAGAGACGACTGAAAGGAGAGAAATAGGCCTGTAGTTGCTAGGAAGCGCTTTGGATCGTTTCTTGGGGACGGGGTGTAATCGGGCAGTTTTCTAGTTACTAGGGAATATGCCTCTATTGTAAGGTGTCTGAAACAGACGAGTCAGGACAGGAGCAAGTTCTGGTACGCATTTTTTGAGAACATATGCTGGGATCTCGTCAAGGTCAAAGGCTTTCCTGGTATTAAGAGAAGAGAGCATCTTTCGTACCTTTTTAGTTTTGAAAATGATATCCACCAGTTTATGCGCGACATTAGGGAGTGTTGGTGGTTGAACATTTGGGGGTAGGTTGAGATTATAATTGCCGGCGAACAACAAGGCAAAAAGTTCAGCCTCGCCCAGGGCGGTAGAAACAATTTCATCCCCTGAAACAAGAGGTGGGAACGTGCTCTTGCAGAAATTATTCCCAACGGATTTAGCAAGAGCCCAGAAGGGTTTGCTGCTGTTGGAGATTGAGAGGACTTTGTTTTTGATGTGGTTATTAAACAAGTTTTTTGCCTCAGAAAGAATGCGGCCAATCTTACGTCGTTAAATTCTTGGCGGTTTTCTTGACTGGGGTTGTGTGGAAGCGTTTTGTGAGTTTTAAACTTTTCAAGTCTGGCCTTGTCACAGGATTTAGAGAACCAGGGCTTTCGAGTGGCTGAAGAGGTTTTCTGTATACGTGGAATAAATAATTCCTTGCCAGCTTGGATAATTTCGGTAACGTTTTGTGAGATATCAGAGGGCTCAGGATAAGAAAAGCAGACAGACGCCCATGGAAATGAGAAAAAGTAATCCCGTATTTCATCCCAGTTTGTAGAGTTTTAGTGCCAAACGATACGTGGGTGTGATGACTGTGTGACCTCGGGTTGCATTACGCAGGAAGCAGTGACCATGCCGTGGTCTAAGTGAGCAAGTGGGGCGGTGACTGAGTCTTATAGCATTTAGGTTTTGTAGTAAGAAGGAGATCCAAGGGATTTGAGCTGTGTGTTGCGATGCGAGGAAAGGAAGTAGGTTGCTGAACCAGATTGGCTACAGAATTGCTGACTGCGAAGGCCTCCGCTGCTCTCCCTTGTGGATCGGTTTTTGAAGATCGTAGCCATTTCTTATTATGGTCATTGAAGTCACCAGGAATAGCGACCTTGGAGAAAGGATATTCAGAATTAAGCTGGTCGGTTTCTTCAGGACGGTAGTCGAAGAGCTGGACATAGTTTTTGTCAGAAGGTGACCGGTAAATTCAACAGATGCATTAAGTTGCAGCCCTAAGAGAGATAGAGAGAGAGAGAGAGAGAGAGAGAGAGAGAGTTTCATCCAAAGTATGTATTTTCTTCTTGCTTCCAAATTGGGGAGTCCGGTGCAGGGTAGATTGCTACGGTAAGGAGCTCATACCCTGGGAAATTAAGGTGATTTGTGGCTGTTTTGGCACTGATTTGGGTTGCGGTGAGGAAGAGGAGTTGAGGCCTATTAACCTGGAGGAAATGGTGGACGGAGTTCAGGTTAGAATTTAGGCCACATATATTCGAGAAGGATATGTTAAATCTTGATGCCGGCACCCCCTGTACATCCCGCTCCCGGAGATCCGAATGGAGGGGTATTTTATCTCCGGAATGTTTTGTACAAGGAGGAGCCATCACCATTTTAGTGAATTTTCGTAGAAAAAATTCACTAATAGGGAGATCTCGACTAGGACTACCAGAACCCATTTTCGGGGTCAGTTTCAATTTTTATATGTTTATATATATATATATATATATATATATATATATATATATATATATATATATATATATATATATATATATGTATATATATATATTTATTTATTTATCACACCGATAACTCAAAAAATAAAGGATCGATTTTGATAAAATTTGGCATGTGCCTTCCCTTTGTAAATAGCTTGGACAAATTCGTTAGTCAGGAAAATCAGACGAGGTTTTCCGGGAAAATTTTTAGTTTTCATTAGAAAAAAAAGTTATCTCAAAAAATAAAAAGCTATGATAACCAAACTTTGTAGGTAGATTTACGATATTAAAAGTAAACTATACATCAAAATTTAGATTTATATGTTAAAAGAAAAAGAAGTTATAAAGTATGTTGTGCCAGATCATCTCTATTTGTTTATAAGGGAAACCGACTCATACACCAGAACCGGAAACGTCCGTTGGGATTTAAGAATTTATAATTGTTAGCGAATTTTCTTAAAAAAATCCTTATGGGGAGACGGTGACTTTTGAATTTTAAACAGATTTCTTCAAATGAGCACGCACTATAGCTCCCAGAATCTACACCAGGGTCAGAGTCAGTTTTTAGATGATTACATAAATGGTGCGTTTCTACGGTAAAGTTAAATATAACTACCCGGTATTCTACACAAAACGAGAAAAAAATCATTATGTTAATTATAGAGTGTTGAGTTGCTTTAAAAAGGTGTCTAAACTAAAATTTGCATCCCCTAAAATGTTGAATTTCGTCCAAATGTAGTAAAAATGTTAAAACAGACCAAATTTAACTTGAAGGGGACCAAAATTTTCTTGGCTTCTAAGTTATTTCTGCATCTCTATAGCGCCCAGTGCCACCCTTTCGAAAAAATTTAAATCGCAAGAGGAGTCGAGTGACGCAGCATTTTGAATGTTTTCATTTTTTATATAATCATGTTTTTTTTTTAAATTTTAATCAGTTGTTTTCTGAGAATCAGAGGGTGTCCAACAAAATTTGCACCACCTAAAATGTCCGATTTCGTCCAAGTATGCAAAATGCTTAAACAGATCAATTTTAACTTGATGAGGGAACACATTTTTTCTTGGTTTCGAAGCTATTTCTGCATTACACTAGCGCCCAGAGCCACCCTTTCAACAAATTTAAAGAGGCAAAACTTTCTTTATGTATAGGAAGTGGGTCTCTTTTAGCGAATTTTGTTTTAAAAAAATCACTAATGAAGAGATTCCGACTTTTGATTTGGAAAAAAATTCTACAAATGAGCGCAAACTGGCCCCGCAGAACACATATCCAGGGTCAGTTTCACTTTTTATATGTTTACATATGCAGTGTGGCCCATTTGATAGGGACACACCTCTATACTTTTGTATATATAAAACCCGATTTTGATCAACGAAAGATCAAAAGATATAAAATGAAAAACTATATTAAAGCGGTGAAAATTGTTCTCTATGTCACCTGACCAAGGCAATATTTAGAAGTACGCAGATTGAGGCGCCGTACTCGAGCTGCAATAACCCAACCTCTGCCCATCCACCGCTTTAAGGAGAAGGCAGATTGAAAGATTGAGGCCTTAGAGTTCATTTAAATTTATATTTTATTAGCCTCTTGAAAATGGTTTCTAAACTGGAGCCAGAACGTCGAGCTGTAACAAAACATATTTTCCAAAAAAAAAAAAACCTGGCGATCGTTTCACTAACCAAGTTAGCGTCATCAGAGGATGAATAGTTCTACATGTTTGACGACTACAACTGAGTTTATATTCTGTGCAAGTACTTAGTAACTTAGATGCTTGAGGGTAGTTCAAACAAACAAACTTTATTGCTTGTTTACCGGAAAGTCCCTCTATCCGAATTCCGTTGTCTTCATTAAGACGTTTTGTCGGAGTCTTTTGGAAATGGTCGATTAATAAACAATACATATGCGGAGGTTGTGAATTAATAAAACTTTTATTATTATTGACATATATATATATATATATATATATATATATATATATATATATATATATATATATATATATATATATCCCAAATATGTCGGGACAGGCATGTTCCATCTATAGTACCATATGATCGTTGTTTAAATCTAATGTAGATAAATCTCTAAGTTTGCCCGATATATTTAAGAAAGTATTTTGTTGTAGAAAATGTTGGTTGCAAACTGGCTTTTTTTAAACCCTTGAAAAAAATCTTAACCGCTCGTGGTTCAAATCATAGGCAACGTTTTTTCGGGTTTATCTTTTCTAAATGTCGTTGATTCCGCTAATATTTTTCTTTGTTTTCTATTTGTAAATTAATATCTCTACTAAGCAAGCATTGTATCTGCTTTATTCAGCCACGTTCTCAATATACCCCAATTTTTGCTAGATATATTTTTGCTTAAAATAAAATGCATTAAGCTATTTATTAAAAAATTCAAACTAGCCGTTTTTTGGGCGTACGTAAAGGTAAGTCATTCGGAATGTAACTCAGAACGGTGGTTTCCTTCTTATGGGGATCATATTCTAAAGCGTCTATAAAAGGTAGTTATATCTATAAAAGGTAATGAATTATTAACTTCTTCTTACAGGATAGTATTTATGGAATCAATTTTACTGCTCAGTTTAGCAATAAAATGATCTGTTTTGCATATCTCTGTGTGGCGCACTTCAAATATTTTATCTATCTAAGGAAATCACACTCTAGGAAAATACTCACTTTCACCTTCCAGACCTGTTTACAATATACTCAACAAAATATCGGCAATAAATTAAGGGAGGGAGTTGCCCATTCCGTGCCTTGAATTTGTTAAAAAAAATTCAGGGTTAAATTGAAAAATATTTTATTTAATACAAAGATTTGTTAGAGTTAAATATTCTTTGCAGACCTCTTCATTTATGTTATTCATTTTTAACAAGGGTTCTAAATACATTAGCATCAGAATGCCCTAACGCAGCAACAGTATTTTATTGATAGCTGTCATGAATGCATATAAATAAATTTAAAATTATTCTGTCTGACGATGCCGTAGAACGCGAAACCGGTTACAAAGACAAAAACAAGCAGAGAAGCCAAGGATCTTTCGTATCTCTTTGGTATGAAACGGTTTCACCACGTAAGTTAACAACTTACAATTGGTCTTTTATTTATATGAGTTATTAACTATAATATTCTATATGAATTAATCAGTGTGATGTTGAAAACTTGTATATTATATTATATTGTTAAGTAGACTTGGATAACCCAAATCACCACAACACATCTTTTTAAAGAACTGACGATCGTTGCATTAACAAATCTGGCGTCATCAGAGGATGAGAAATTCTCAATTCTCAGGTTTAACGTTCATTTCATAACCTGAAACTTTGTTTGGCAGTAAATATTGTTGTGACAGTCCATTGACATCATTTAACCAAGGATACGTATTTCCCGTTGCAGTACTATATTTGATGAAGCTGTGGAAGTAGGGGACATTTGTGGGGGTCATTTGAGCTTTAATTTGGCTTCGTATGTTTTTTGCTAAAGGCTTGCTTCGACTGCTTCTTTTTCTTTGTCATTCTGTTTTAAAACCAAATTTTAATTTGACGCTCTGTTATGTTGAGTCCTTCAGCTTGCTTTATCCATCTCAGTCTAGATAAGTAAATATTTCTTTCAAATTCTTCTCCCAATTGCATTAACTGCATTGTGGTGTGCCCTGTGCGAGCCTTTTTCTTTTGTTGCTGTTGATATTGCTATTGCATTATGAAATCTTAAAAAATATTAAGTTCAGTTGTGAATTTAAAATAAGATACTAAGTTAATAAATACATTTTTTTTTTAAATATTTTACTCTAATAACCGTAAATGCTGATAGGGTAGGTCAACAAATAGAAACAAGTTCTCAAGGAAAGCAAATTTGTTGCAGCAATTCCGTTGTGGCAAATATTTATATATAATGACTTAAATTATCAATTTTAGTGAATTTTCATTCAGAAAATTCACTAATAGAGAGGTATCGATGGTAAGACTTTCGGAAAATGTCTTCAAATGGGCACAAAGTAGGGCCTCTGAAATCCATTTCCATGGTCAGGTAAAATATGTATATATATATATATATATATATATATATATATATATATGTATATATATATATATATATATATATATATATATATATATATATAAGTATCCAACCGATAACTCAAAAAGTACTTCACTGATTTGGACCAAATTTGGGAATTACCCTTATTTTGCTAATGGCTTGTATGAGTTCGTTCATCAAATCTTAGCGGCCAATTTTTCTTAGTAAAAAATTAAAAAATATTTTTTAAAACGCAATATCTCTCAAATTGTCTGAGTGATTGAAATGAATTTTTACAACTTAAAAGAAGATAGACAAACGTGGTTGTGTACCAATTCTCGAGTCGTTTGATCAAAGAAAAATAAGGTTATTCGAAATTAATAATAAAATAATCCCCGACATCCCTTCAGATTCTGTAATGCAATATCTACAATGTTGGACAAAGACAGATGACGTTATATGTATTGCTATTCTATTTAAATAAATCGCAGATAAAAATCTAAACAATGGAGGTTGTCGCAGGTTATCAGCCTGAACAACGTTGTGAGAAATACGACCGGGACGCCATCTCAGTGCAGAACCAGGTAGTATGTTGTCACAGCTCTAGTTTACACAAAATATAATAGATAAAGCTCTAAAATCAACTAAGAATTGTGTAATGCCAGCCTTGGACCAATTATTTCCTAATACCAGGACAAAGTTTCAAACGCCGTTAATTTTAGCATGCGAATGTATACTATAAATAAAGAAATTCGGGACGCAGCAAGTGCGTTATAGTAGTAAATTTGCATAAAAATTGTACACTATTAGTAAGATATATTATTAAAACTAATTCTTTAAATTTAAATGCACCTTGGAGATCGGTTTTTAGAGTCACAGTTAGCGATTATTTCCAAAAATTTATATTTTATATGGAGCTAGAAAATTAAAATTTGGTCCTAGATATAATATGTAAGTACTGCAAGTGCCTTTAAAAAATTGTGTTACAAATTTAATTAAAGTTACAAAAGTCTTTCAGAAAAAAAAAAGTTTACAAAGGGAATGTACCTGTCAAATTATAAACATGGCAGGTATTTTTCCTTATTAATTGCTTGGATGGTTTTGTTTTAGTCAAACTATTCAGTTTTTGCAAACAAAAAAACAACAAAAGTCTGGACGCAGCAAGTGCGTTATGATAATGAATTTTTATAAAAATATTTTTAATAGCAAAGGAGTGTGTTAAGAAAGCAGGCATGAAATTTGGTTACCAGTATAAACAATATAGTAAGAATAAGTGTTACCAAAAAAACTGGTCTCTTGGTCAACCTTATAGTTAATAGCAAATTGAGCTATTTAAATTTGAAGCATTTAAAGAAGATTATTAGCCATAACGCACTTGCTGCGTCCAGAATTTCTTTTCTTACGAACATGCATTATATCTCGACGGAAAATGCAAGAATGCACTAACATAAGGCCTGTTTGATAAAAAAAAATTGAATTTTTTTCACCAACGACTTACGGGCCTCCTTGTGATTGCAGAAATATTTTTTAAGATGTAGCTCAAGACACGCTATAATTAATTTATACATTTTTTTCGTATCTTGTATAATAACGGATATATTGAGCTTTATTTATTTTTTACTAAAATTCTATAAAAATTATATACCATTAAACGATAAATTATATAGTTAAGACTACTGCCAAAACATCAAAGAAAGGGTCTATTTAAAATGAATTTTCTGGAAACATTTTAGTAAAATGAAGGACAGTGACGGTTGAAACTAAGACTTCAGGCTTTGTAAAACATTCTTGTTGAGATTTTTTTTTCCATAGCTCATATTAGTTTCAGGTTCTTTGCCTAAATGTTGCCAATCTCGACTTTGACGTTTTGAGGAAAACCTCAATTTATTTTTCTTTAAATGCACATAACTTTATTGTCTTTTAACTTACAGAGCTAAATTTTGGTACGTAATTTACCTATAATGATATACCTGACCTGACCTGACCTGACCTGACAACCAAATTTGGCTCCCTTCACTTTGTTATTTCCGGAGATATAATTTTTTTTTAAAGAAAGCACAAAAGTCACTTGCAAAAGGAAGGTATACACCAAATTTAATTAAAATCGGCTCATTCTTTTTTGAGTTATCGGTGTGATACCTATGTATATATATATATATATATATATATATATATATATATATATATATATATATATATATACATATAAAAATTGTGGTAGAAAATGTTTGTAAAAATATTTCAAATCCGATAGCTCAATAAATTTCCCCTTAAGCCAGAATCTTCAATCTTGAACCATAGTAGCACCTATGTAAACGCACGTGGGTACTAAATTTAAGAAAAATAACATAATGAGCTTCGCGATAACTACAAATTTGTTCTATAAAACCTTTTTTGTTGTTTATTGTTTGTAAAAACTGGATGTGTTGACTAAAACAAAACCATCCAAGCAATTAATATGGAAAAATACCTGTCATATTTATAACTTGACAGGTACATTCCCTTTGTAAATAATAATAATAATATATATATATATATATATATATATATATATATATATATATATATATATATATATATATATATATATATATATATATATATATATATATATATATATTAAATTTTGTAACGTTAATGAAATTTGCAACTCAATTTTTTAAAGACACCTGCAGTACTTACATATTATATCTAAGACCATTTTTTAAATTTTTTAGCTCCCTATAAAATATAAATGTTTTCAAATAATCGCTAACTGGCACTCTAAAACCGATGTCCAAGATTCATTTCAATTTAAAGAATTAGTTTTAATAGTATATCTTACTAATGAAAATTCACTACTATAACGCACTTGCTGCGTCCCCGAACTTTTTTTATTTTCTGATGCTGCTAACTGTGTTAGTAAAACGATCGTCAGGCTTTTAAAAAGATACGTTGTTATGATTTGAGTTATTCAAGTGGAGGTACTTAGCAGTGCTCTTCACAGATTCCATTCTTCACTTAGTCAATTATATTTTTCTCACCAGATTATTCTTATGAAAATTCACTACTATAACGCACTTGCTGCGTCCCCGAACTTTTTTTATTTTCTGATGCTGCTAACTGTGTTAGTAAAACGATCGTCAGGCTTTTAAAAAGATACGTTGTTATGATTTGAGTTATTCAAGTGGAGGTACTTAGCAGTGCTCTTCACAGATTCCATTCTTCACTTAGTCAATTATATTGTTCTCACCAGATTATAAGATAAAGTCCTTAAGAAGCTTCCCTAAAATTAGTACGACCACACCACTGTGTATACCAATCTATAAAGATTCTACCTAAGGCTCTGAACTGTACAAGAATCAAACTGTAATGGTTGATTACCAGTCATTCAATTACGAACACCAAACACATTCATCATTGCTTGGTTATATTATCGTTATTACGCCCCATTAACCTGTTCGCTAAGTATATAGTCATGCATCATCTCTCGCTCTTGTCTTCGTGAACTCGTTGTAATCTTGGGGTTAACATTGACCTCTCATTATGGTAGAGATATAAGCTGGCCGGTACCTGAGATTTATTGCGTGTTATGCAAGTTGTTAATAACTCTAACATTCGTGAAGTCACTGAACCTTCTATACGTACTCTATACAGTGTGTCCCAAACTGGATGGGAATGTATTGATATCTCCGTTATTATTAGATATAGGGAGACGGTTATATTAGCAATCTTTTGTAGAATTTCATTCTCGTTCCAAACATGACTTGCACTTTGCCCTGCTTCTTTTCGTTTTCGAGTTATTTTGAGAAAACCGAAATTTGTCGATTTATTTTTTCTTCAATATCTAAGTAGGCGTTGATCTGACGTGTCTAAGACTTGCAGATTTTTGAGCTACAGGTATCAACGTTTGTTTTTATTATGGCAGCCATACTGGACTTTTTGCTCATGTGATAGCCTCTGAAAGAACTTTCCAATGATGTACAACATGCTTGAGAAATCTTGTAATTGCACTGACAATTTTGAGAAAAACCGTTTTGGGGATAGTGGGCTATGAAATACAATACCAGAAAACAAATGACATAAAAAAAGTGTCCAAAAAGCAGTAGGCCATAGAGTCTAACAATCGACTTCTACTTTTAACATAATTTTCCGTAATGCTTCACGATAAAAAAATATTGTGATTCAATTTACAGTACTTAATTAGATAATAATGCTAGGTAATATTATGTAAAACAGTTTAATAACGAAACCCGGCAATAACAAATAAAAACTTAAACTCCACAAAACAACACAATTAGAAACGAAACTCAACAAATAATAAAAAATCTCTGGACGCAGCAAGTGCGTTATGGTAGTGAATTTTCATAGAAATGATCTGGCACAAAATATTTTATTATAACTTTTTTTTCTTGTAACATAGAAATCTAAATTTTGGTGTATAGTTTACTTTTTATATCGTAAACCTACCTACCAAATTTGGTTATCATAGATTTTTTATTTTTTAAGATAAAATTTTTTTTCAAATGAAAACTCAAAATTTTTTCGGAAAAACCCGTCCGATTTTTTTAATTAATTAACTTGTCAAAGCCATTTACAAAAGGAAGGTAGATGCCAAATTTTATTAAAATCGGCCCATTATTCTTTGAGATAAAATTTTTTTTCGAATGAAAACTTAAAATTTTCCCGGAAAACCTCGTCCGATTTTCCTGACTAACAAACTTGTCAAAGCCATTTACAAAAGAAAGGTACATGCCAAATTTTATTAAAATCGGCTTATTACTTTTTGAGAAAAGAGTTTTTTTTGAATGAAAACTCAAAATTTTCCCGGAAAACCTCGTCCGATTTTCCTGACCAACGAACTTATCCAAGCCATTTACAAAAGAAAGGTACATGCCAAATTTTATCAAAATCGGCGTATTATTTTTTGAGTTATCGGTGTGATACATATATATATATATATATATATATATATATATATATATATATATATATATATATATATATATATATATATATATATATATATATATATATATATATATATATATATATATATATATATATATATATATATATATATATATATATATATATATAAACATATAAAAATTGAAACTGACCCCGGATATGGGTTCTAGGGGTCCTAGTTCGCGCTCATTTGCAAAAATTTTTTCAAAATTCAAAAGTCGGCATCTCCCCATTAGTGAATTTTTTCTACGAAAATTGACTAATAGAAACTTAAAAATTCACTAAATAGAAAATTGCTCAATATAGCCACCGTTTTGTTCAATGCACTTTATACACCTTTTTGAAATATGCCTGCAAACTCTGGTGAGGGTGTTTTGGTTAGTATCATTTATATCTTTCGTGATTCTGCTTCGTAATTCATTGATATTTTGTGGTGGATAGAATTTATACACATCATTCTTCAGAGTACCCCAAAAAGAAAAATCAATGGATGTTATATCAGGACTTCGAGCACACCAATGAACCGGCCCGTTGTTACAAATTTAAGTAGTAATTAACAGATTTAATTTGTCATGTAAAACAAAAACGCTACGAGTCTTAATTTCCGCGAGGATGAAATTGATTGTGAACAATAAGCCGATCGAGACAATAAGCTAGTAGCTTACAGATAAAGAAAAATGTTCAAAAAAGTGAAATAAATCTGTAAACAATTGTCAAAGTGATATAAAAAGGTTATACATACCAGTAAATAACATCAGAACAACTTCAAGCAAGAATACCAGTACATATAGTGTAAATAACAGTGAATAATGGAAAATATCAACCCACGCCACAGTTTCAAATCAAGGTGCTGTATAATTCCAAAATAAGATTGTAAACTGCATTAATACAATAATAATACGTCAATTTAATAAGTTTATGTCATTTCTGAAGCAATTGTGCCAAGGTATATAGAAATGTAAATTAAATATATATAAGAAGTACCAGAAAGAACCAAAGGAGGGCGCTACGCACAAGTTCACGTAAGAAATACAAAACACCTTTTTGAAACATGCCTGTAAACTCTGGTGATGGTGTTTTGGTTAATATGATTTATATCTTTCGTGATTCTGCTTCGTAATTCATTGATATTTTGTGGTGGATCGAATTTATACACATCATTCTTCAGAGTACCCCAAAAATAAAAATCAATGGATGTTATATCAGGACTTCGAGCACACCAATGAACCGGCCCGTTGTTACAAATGACACTATTATTAAAATTTTGGTAGAAAAATTATTTGACGATCCTAGCATATTGAGCTGGACACCCGTCTTGTTAGTACCAAATCTCGTCTAAATTATCATGAACTCTTCTAATTGTTGGTAAGATATAATTTCTCAATAGATTAAGAGACCTATCCCCAGTTAAATTGTTTTCAAAAAAGAACGGACCAACAATGAAGGTACCTAATTTTTTTTTAAATTAACTGTCTAATCTACAAATAAAAATAACAGTTTTTTACCTAATAAACCGCACCAAACATTAATACCAAATCTGTCTTTCAATCGTCTTTCTTCCTTTAGATGTTGCCCGATAATGCCTTATTATGGCGATTATACACCCCACAATTTGTAAATTTGGATTCATCAGTCCATATTATTTTCAAATGAAAATTTTCATCTTTCTGACATTGTCATTGATACCATGTGCAGAATTGACGTCGCTTAGGGTAACTGTCAACATTTAAACCTTGTACGATTGTAAGTTTATATGCATGGTAATGACTTTGTTTTAATACACGGTGTACCGTACTTTTGGAACGTCAATTTGTTCACCATAAAACCGCACAGACTGCGGAGGGTTTTCGTTTGAAACCTGTGAGGGCATTATTTCTTTCTTCATTTCTAGGCATTGGTAGTTTCTTTGCGTGGAAGCTACCGTCGTTCAACAGATTGGTCACTACTATCCTGCGAAATATTTGGATGTGTGGTTGTCATCTTTCTGGGTAGTTGTTTTAATATGAATTTGCACCTGCCTGAGTATTTCGGTTAGAACGAATATAATATTCCAACATGTCAAAATATTCTTCATTACTGAACATATTGTTGAATAATATTTAAAATAAACAGGAAACAAACTATTTAGTATACAGTTTTAAACAACGTGTTAAATACACCTCTAATTGTTCAGATAATTAAGAATGACAGTATTCTTAATTGTCGCAATAGTGTTATATCCATAGCAACCTTTCAAACAATTTTCAAATGCGTCTTTGTAAATCATTAGTTTGCTTTTTATTGAGTTCTGTTAGTAAATTCAGTTATTTACTAGGTTTACTTATTTAATTAAATTATAACAATTTTTTAGGATAATGTTGTAATGTAAAATATCACATGTAATAATGGGCCGATTCATTGGTGTGCTCAAAGTTCCTATTTTTTTTTATGGTAAATTATTACGGAAAATTATGTTAAAAGTATAAGTCTATTGTTAGACTCCATGGACTACTGCTTTTTGAACACTTTCTTCTTGTCATTTGTTTTCTGGTATTGGATTTCATAGCCTACTATCCTCAAAACGGTTTTTCTCAAAATTGTCAGTACAATTACAAGATTTCTCAAGTATGTTGTACATCATTGGAAAGCTCTTTTTACGGGCTATCACATGAGCAAAAAATCCAATATGGCTGCCATAATAAAAACAAACATTGATACCTGCAGCTCAAAAACAAATGACAATCCAAAGTTGAGAATAGTACAGAAAGATTACTCTGTAAACATTGTCCTGATAATATGCAAGTCTTAGACATGTCAGATCAACGTCTACTTAGATATTGAAGAAAAAAGAATTATTTTTTTTCAAATCAACTCATAAACTAAAAGAGGCAGGGCAAAATACAAGTCTTGGAACGAGCATGAAATTATACAAAACATTGATAATTTAATCGTTTCCCTATTTATATTAATAACGGAGATAGCAATACATTCACATAGTTTGGGACACACTCTATAGCGCACGCCTAATATACAGTATTAACAGCCAAATGGAATATATTCAGTATCTCAAATATTGTGCAGATTTATAGAAAATCCCGGAAAATGTCAAATCTAAATTAATAAATGTAACGGGAAAACTTCATCGCTACATTCTACCCCTTTCGAGTAACAATTGCGACCTCCAATGTATTAAATAGGCGTGGTAAGTGCTTGTGGTACCTCATTTAAAAGATACCTTTGTTCTTTGTTCAAAAATGCTAGGCTTGAAAATTTATCCCAAAAATTAAGAGTAAAAATTTGCGGATCGCAGCAAGTGCGTTATGGTAGTGAATTTTCATAAAACTAATATAGAGTGTGAAACACACCTATGGAATAAAATTCATTATTCAGCAAAAAATAGCTTTTGGGGAAAACGCTGAGAGACGTGAAGTTTAATTTGTCGAACATTATCTTATAATCATAGTTAAAAAACTAAACTCCCACCATTTTACCCCCACCACTTTATTAATTAAAAAATAGCAACCCTAAATGTTTTCATCACAATTCGATGGATCACGTTTTTCTGAATGCGGAGATACCCCATAGATATGGTCTAATATGACAGTTTTCAATACAGGGTGGAAATTTAATACCGGAATATTAAAACTATACAGTTTACCCTGAAATTCAAATTTCGAAAATAAACTTAATAAAAACGTCCCTTTCTTATAATAAATGTTTAAAATGTCCTCCGTTCACTTGCACACAACGAAATAATCTGCTCTGGAATTCTTTCCTAACTCTGTTCAACACGTTAGGCGATACGTTCCTAATTCTGCTGTTATTTTCATTTTCAAATCATCTAAATCAGCAGGTTGCGTTTTATAAACTCTGTTTTTAAGGTATCCCCATAAGAAGAAATCAAGAGGTGTATGATCTGGTGATCTAGCGGGCAATTCTACGAAACCTCTCCGTCCAATCCATCTTTGTGGAACGATTTCGTGTAAATACTCCCGTACTTGATAGCAAAGTGGGGTGGTGCACCGTCTTGTTGAAACCATATCCTTTTATAGGAAATATTAGGTTCCATTACATTTCAATACAATTCTGATAACATCAGGACAACCTGTTCTCTCAGCATTTCTAAATATCTTGGACCGTTTAGATTTTCTATAAAAACAGGTCCAACTACGTCATCACCAATGATACCAGCACAAACTTTCAACTTCTGAGGACGCTGAGTGTGTGTTTGTCGCATCTAGTGGGGGTTTTCGGCAGTCCAGTATCTGCAATTTTGCCTGTTTATATCGCCATTCAAAAGAAATGTTTCTTAATTGGAAAACAGAGCGTCAGCAGAAGAAATAACATTTCTGTGTAAAATTGCAGTCTTCTATCAGAACCAGCGTCAATCAACTCTTGAACGTGCTGTAGTTCATAGGGATGCATTTTTCGTTTTTGAGAGACCTTAAAACTGTTGATTGACTAACATCATTTTCACGTGCAACCTGACGGGTAGAAGTTGTAGGTTCTTCTTGAGAAGCCAATAAAATATTGAGTTTTACGTCTTCTTCAACAACCTTGGGTCTCCTAGGAAGTGGTTTAACTTGTACCTAATCACGAAACTGTGAATGTGTTTTAGACACAGTTCCAGTTCCATGGAAATGGATTTCAGGGGCCCTAATTCGCGCTCATTTGAAGAAATTTTCCGCAAGTCTCACCATCGATACCTCTCTATTAGCCAATTTGCTTAACGAAAATTCACGACGAAAGAAGAAATTTATCTGATTGAGAAAATTCGCTACAAAACACTAAAAAATTAATAACTAATCGCGTTTCATTCCTCGTAATGAAGAAATATTTAAAACACATGCTTTGAACTTCTTGGCAGCATCCCAATCGTGAATAAAAATGTCTTCTAACGTTAATCAACATTTGAGGCGTGACCAACCTAATCGAAATCGTTATTATTTTTATTAAATGACTTAAATCGCATGGTTTAGTTTTGTATACCGTATTTTTCACATATATTAAGTCTAATAGCGTAAGATCGGGTGATCGTGCAGACCATCCTTGCCTCCCTATTCACCGATCTGGAAAAAATAAGTCGAGGTACTACCAGACATTGGTTTGGTAATGTCATGGTCCTCCTTCCTGCTAGATCCAAATCACATTCGCTGGACCTTGAGGGCTTGCTCGATCAGGATATAAGTTGGCTAAGGTTGGCACGACATTATTTTGGAGCAGTGCTAAATAATTATCTTCGTTCAAATTACGAATGACATGGTTTATAACTATTTTTGCCCAAACATTAACATTTTCATGATACTGCGTATGTTCTTTTGTCATTCAGGTTGGATTTTGTCTAAATCAATAGCGACACATTCTAATTATAAGCAGGGCCGTGAACGGTAAATCTTCACTCTTCAGAAAACAAAACATCTTTCAGTTGGACAATAGTGTTACCTAACATTGTTATCAGTAGTCCACAAAAAGACTTTCTTTTATCAAAATCTACATTCAGTAGCCTCTGAGTTTGCATCAATTTTTAGGGATGTATTTACTCTCTATTTAATATTCGAATAATCGATAAGTGGCTGACATCCAATGTTATAGCTACTTATCAACTCGAAGTATATGGGTTTTCCTCAAACTCAAGCATTATATTCAATTTGGTATTATTACTCAGTGCATTAGAAGGTTTTTTCATACATACGCGGTACATATCCAAGCTCGCGATGATCGCGTTTTATCTTAATAACCAATCATCTCCAGAATTGTGGTTTTATATATTTTTGTTACACTTTATTGATGAAATATGACATGTAATGTTGTCATGGGGTGACTTATTGCTCTATTATATGATTAGATTCTCTTAGCGACTATATATATATATATATATATATATATATATATATATATATATATATATATATATATATATATATATATATATATATATATATATATATATATATAGGGTGGCGCATTGAAAACGAAAGAGACCAATTTGCGTCCAGATAATTTAAAAAAAAAACGCTGAAACACGTCAATTTTAATATTGAGGAGGACACGTTTTGACATAAAACTCAACTTTGTCACATCAACCCCTTAAGGGTGGTGATAACAACTCTTATATTTTAAACAGGGAACATGGGTCGAGTGTTACATCATTTGAAAGCTATTTCTTTTCTGAATTCAGCACACTAATTTTTTTGGAAGTTTTATTAACTCCTTTAAAAATCATTCACAGTTGGAGTTGCAAGAACGTATTTCATTCCTTGTGTTAAGAAATGTTCTGATAAGTCAATTTTTCGTTAAAAAACTAATAAACAAAACCAAACGTTCAAAAATGTTTATTCAGTTTAGTAAGTGTTCAAATTGTTGACCACCAGCTTCCATACAAATGTGCAAATTTTGTTCAAAACGAGCTCTGACATTCTGGAGCATTTGTGGAGTTATTAGACGGCATTCTTCAATAATGAGTCGTCGTAATTTTTTCAGAGACTCCGGTTCTGTTGCGTAAATTCTACTCTTTAAATGGCCGCATAGAAAGAAGTATAAAAGAGTTAAATCCGGTGATCTAGGGGGCCATTCAACAGCACCTCTACACCCAATCCATTGCTCTGGAAACTCTTTGTTCAAAAACTCCCTAACACGTTGTGAAAAATGCGGAGGAGCTCCAACTCGTTGAAACAGTAATTGAATTTCTTGATAGCGATCATCATTTTCAACAATGTCAATTAGTAGAGGGTAAACGATATCTTCTGGTAACTCCAAATACGTTTCGCCACTCAAATTGCCATTAAGAGAAATTGGTCCGATTAAACCGTCTCCAAAAATGCCAGTCCAGACATTCAATTTAGTTTGAGTGCGAAATTTTCTTGGATTTTTATCTGCCCAATAACGACAATTATGACGATTGACTGTAGAGTTTAATAAAAACGTACACTCGTCTGAAAAACAGCTATTGAACAGAAAGTTCCCATGATCAGCTATTCGTGCAGTCATAACTTCACAAAACTCCAGCCGTCGATCAAAATCATCTCCATTCAGTTGTTGTACAAGATGAATTTTATACGTGTGAAATTTATGATGCTTTAATATTCGCTGAATAGTTCTTCTTTTGATGTTCGAAACAATGGCCAATTTTCTCGTGCTCTAAGTTGGGTCTGCAGGAATTTGTCCTAAAACTTCAATCTCAGTAGTCTCATTTCTAACCGGAAATTCACGTTCAGGATCCCGTTTTTTGTTGGCTACTGAACCACTTTGGCGAAACTTTGCAACTAACTCCAAAATGTATTTTCTGTTAGCATGTCTGTTCGGATGTCGTTCATTAAACCAATTTTCTGTACGGTTGGCACAGTTGTCGTTTTTTAAAAAAAGAGTAATTATTTCAACTCTCTCTTCTACAGAATACACTATTGTGAAATTAATTTTCGGTAGTACTATCAAGTATCAAACCGATCGATACACTGAAATAATAAACCGCATTTCGCTCATTCCGATAAGAAATGTTCTGATAGTCAATTTTTTGTTTACAAACCAACAAAACATTGACTATCAGCACATTTCTTATCGGAATGAGTGAAATGCGATAATATATATATATATATATATATATATATATATATATATATATATATATATATATATATATAGATATATATATATATATATATATATATATATATATATATATATATATATATATATATATCGTACCGATAACTCAATAGGCTGTTTTTGTTGGTGGATTGGACAATTTTGTTAGGCAGGAAAAATGAACCCGTTTTTCCGGGAAAATTTTGAGTTTTCTCTCAAAAACCGTTTATCTCAAAAAGTAACAAAGCTATCGCAACCAAATTGGATACTCAGGTTAATACTTTCAAACTAAATTTATATATGAAAACTAAATTTATATCTCTAAGTTAAAAGAAAAATAAATATATAATCATTGAAAAAAGGTGTCACTGGTGATGAGAGAAACGCACAAGAACAAAATATTTTGTGTTGTTAACAAAACTCATTAAATATTACACAGAAGAAATAAATTTTCTTGACGTAAAAAAGTCAAGAAGTGCCAGAAAAATTATCATAAAAAAAGAAATGATTGCCCTTCATATAACAAAATGTTTGCAGAAAAAAATTTCAAATAGATGCTTTGGTAGTAATTGCAGTTCTTTACAAGACCACTAATTTTGAATCTTGAAAAAAATTTTTAAATGAATACGAAGAAATATTCGTGTTCAATTTCAGTTTTTACATGTTAACATGTATACACGTGGCGCTTTTCTACGGCAAAGTTACATATATACTTTATTACACAAAATACGAAAGAAATATATATATATATATATATATATATATATATATATATATATATATATATATATATATATATATATATAAGCTGCATCTTATAATTCTATTTCGACAATTACAGGGTGGCCCATAAGTCGTTAATGATACAAAGTTTTTTTAACGAAACACACTTTATAAGGCTAGATGTATCTCACCATAATTAAAAACGCACACCGGTTTCGCTCTATTTAGAGCTCATGAGTACGCTATACTAATTACAGCGAGAACACACCTATAAGGTAATACAGCCAAGGCAGCCAGCCTACTAGAAGATTGTGAGGTGTACGCCATGGTCGCCATCTCGATTCAGAACCAGGAAGTATGTTGTGACGACAGCCCCAATTAACACAAAATGTTACAAATAGAGACTCTGTGCAACCAAACAACCATTTTTGTCAATTATCAGCCCTCGCCCATTTCTTACCTAATACCGTGATAATGTAAAATTTACAGTTTTCAAATATATATATATATATATATATATATATATATATATATATATATATATATATATATATATATATATATATATATATATATATATATATAGATATAAGTCTCCGTTGGTAGAAAACAGGTAAGAAATAATTAATTTAATAAGATTTTCTATATTGACCTTTTCATAATACTATAAGTAGGTACTTACTTGATGAACTATTTTCACAAATGTCAAATGAAACTTTAAAGTGACACAGTGAAATAGCGTTCTTATTTCTGACAGCTCGTGACATGAATATATGAATATTTTTCTGTTTATGCTTTTGTTTCCTTTCGCTGGTATAAATTTCCGTGAAAAGTGAAAAAAATATCTTTTCCGTATTTTTATTTTATTTTAATTACCGGTTGTGTATTGAATGTTAATTTTATAGAAATTCTCGCCTAAATAGTATATAGTAAAAAAAAAATTGTGTTTCCGTACGAATCATTTTTTGTAAGATTTTTGTAAAATGCTGGTAACTAATAATATATATTTTTTATTTTTATTTCAACAACACACCACGAGGGCTCACAGCCTAAATACTATCGTACCGTGGGTGTCGACAAGAAGGGAAGAGACAACTTGTTAATTGTGGACTTGAAGGTTTGGAGGTTCGGAGGAGAAGGATAAACATGTGCCGGCAAGGAATTCCACAACTTGGAAGTCCTCGGAACAAAAGAGCGGGTATAACAAGATGTTCTATGTCTGGTGACCTGGACAGTAAAAGGGTGCATCCACTCTGTTCCTCTGGTAGATCTGTTGGGGGCAGCAGGTGGAAGAACTATGGAAGAAAGCTCCTCTGGGCAGTGCCCGTGCAAATATCTATAGAAGAGAGAGAAAGGTCACCAACGGCACGTCGGTGGGCAAGGGATGGCAGCCTTTGGGTGACGGTAAAATCACCGATGAGTCGTATAGCTCGCTTGTGAATGGAGTCCAGTATAGCGAGTGTAGAAGCGACAGCGAAACCCAAGATGTGGGAGTAGTATTCGAGGTTTGGCCTTATTTGTGAAGTATATAAGGTATAGAGAATAGCTGGTGAAAAGTATTTGCGAGCCCGGAAGAGGAAACCTAATTTCTTAGCAGCCGCTTCTGCAATGGATGTGACATGTTGGAGCCAATTGAGATTTCTATCCACAGAAATGCCAACAAGTAAAAAGGACTCATTACTTTGAATAACTTGGTTGTTCATAATGATGGGTCTAGGGCTGGTGTATCTCGTATGAGACAGAAAGGAAGACTGAGATTGTGTGGACTTGAATTGTACAATATTTATACTTCCCCAGTCTAATATTTTTTGTAGATTCACAGAGACAGAACCCTTCACGAGTCTGCGATCCTCATCTAATTGGGCTGAAGAGACAGGCTTAGAATATTGTATATTGAGTGGAGGGTGCTGTCATCCGCGTAACTGTGAACTGGGTTGGATGTGCTAGAGAGAAGGTCATTGATGTGGAGAAGAAACAAAGTAGGGGCTAAAGCTGAACCTTGAGGGACTCCTGCATTAATTGGTTACAGTTTAGAGGAATTGCCATCCACGACAACAGAAATGCTCCGGTTGGAGAGGAAATTTGCTGTCCAGGTAAGGTAATAAATCTTTAGTAGGTCATTGTAAACAAATGTTTTCGAGTTTTTGTGAGAAAAAAAAATTGTTTTTCGTAAGAAATATGATTTTCCTGTAACTTTACTTAAGCCAACTTTCGTTAATAAAACGTGACTTTTTATGACAGAAATTGTTTGCAAATTTCCCAACAAATTCTGCTTTTGAATTTTTATCACAAAGCTTTTTGCGGATAATTATATTTATCTAAATAGCTTGAAGAAGTTTGTTGGCAAGGAAAATCAGACCATTTTTTTCGGGAACATTTTAAGTTTATTTTCGAAAAATTATTGTACTTTTTCAAATGATAATATTATTTTAATGAAATATGGTGCACTGTTTCTACTATATAGGTTATACCAAATTTTAGGCCTTCCATTAAAAAAAAACAATTTGCAATTAAAAGCCTTTATATGAAAATTCCCTATCATCTAGCCTTTTACTTGTATAGTAAAACCATACGTAACAACACAAGGCTAACCTGAGGGATTGACATTTTAAACAAGTACAAGCTCTATCTTTCACTGTTTTATAAACTAGTTTCAGATATGAAGTAGTGCGATCATAAATGAAGCTATCACGCCTTGGGTTACTTCCAACCACTTAAATTAATATCATTCGATTTACTAAAATGCCAAGCCATTTATCAAACGCAACTGAATAAAGAAAACACTAAAATAAATATATTCCAAATTTCTTAATTACGTAATGAAGATCGATCCGAAATGCCAAATAATTCTGTGGGCGCAACCACGCTATTGAAAAAATAAATACATGGCATATTTCACCGAATTAATCTCATCCGCATTAAAATAACAAAATTTCAATCATTCAGATGATATCTGGGACTTGTAGATAATAAAGATCTCAGTATGTAACTCATCAACCTCTCAGCTTGCCAATCAGTCCACGCCAAGCTTTATCGACCTGTCACTATTTCCTCAATCACGCGTTTTGTTCTGACCTGTTACAAATGTGAGCCATTGGGGGTTGGTTTTTTGAATAATTAAGACGTCCTTAGAAAACTAAAGGTAATTTATCACAAGAACGAAAAGACCAACTTTGAAGTATGAGAAATATAAATGGGATAGCAGACGGCCATTCCGAAACAAATTAAAGATTCGATTCGGGAAGAAAAAGTTTAGGCAGAAGTGGATTAATTGCATCTATCAATAATTTTGAAATGTGTCAAGTTTGATGGGGATGTCAAATAAAAGCACAAAAAGTAACATAAATTCACGTTGTCACAAATTTGGATTAAAATAATAAAGGGGCTTTTTTAATTCGACTACAAAATCGTTACCACACAGAATTCTTCGATGCAGTTTAGTACAGGGCCGTTTAGGGGATGGTGAATCCAGCCGCGTGAACATATTTGTTTATAAAAAAATCCCTAATAAGGATTCTCAAAATTTTACTCCTAAAAACCGACGAAGTAGGCCTTGGATTTTGTAGAAATATAGCGCTTATAAATAGAAAAGTACAGTTCATTAAGATGTACACTTTAAAGAAAATCCGGTTAAAATCGCACTGTAAATATATTATATATATATATATATATATATATATATATATATATATATATATATATATATATATATATATATATATATATATATATAAACTGAAATTGACCTGGGATATGTTTTCTAGGAGGCCTAGTTCGCGCTCATTTAATTTCTTTTTCAAAATTCGAGTCGCAATCTCTTCATTAGTGATTTTTTAAAAGACAATTTGCTAAAAGGGGGTATAGTTATTAAAAAGAGTCGATGACGTTATATTTGAGAACGTAAATTTTATGCAAAAATTTCTATAACTGAAAACTAGAGTTGACTTGCGCAAGCAAGTTGTCACAAAACAAATCGCTCACATTTTTATGAATTTAGTCCATATTTTTACAGCTCACTATATATATATATATATATATATATATATATATATATATATATATATATATATATATATATATATATATATATATATATATATATATATATATATATATATATATATATATATATATATATATATATATATATATATATATATATATATATTAGTGAGGCCCTGCTCGAAAGGGAAATAGTTGAAAAGAAAAAATATTTGTAATTACATTGTTTTTAATTATTAAACAGTGAAGGCTTAGAAATGACTAGTATAGAAGGATAGATCATCAGAGTCAAAGGATAGGGTTCCATTTATCGATTTTTACTACTTTAACAATGGTCATCAGGGTGATTAGCGTTTCCGTTCAGTTTTTAACCTATTTTTTATTTATTTTTTACTTATTAACTTATTTATTTTCGCCCAAAATTATACAACGTGACTTACAAGAAAGCTATGCTTCTATTTACGTTTATACAATTTTATTGAATATTCGTCTATGAAATTCCTTATGTCAAAACCGTTTTATGTAGGTAATGTCACGTTTTTAATGTTTTCTAGATTTTGCTTGTTCCACCATCGTTTCCAGAATAGCCATTAGATTTAATCTTCAATTTTTCATATATATTTTTATTTACTTAAAGTGGATATTCACAAAAACCTTAGTTCTTAAGTACAGAAATTTTACAATCAACTAATACACCTACAAAAAAGTCTGGACGCAGCAAAAGCGTTATGTTAGCGAATTTTCGTAAAAATGTGTTTAATGGCAAATATGTTTTGTTTTTGCAAGAAGGGTATTTGGTCGACAGTATAGCCTATGTAGTTAACAATATACCATTTTCCATTGAAATAACTTTGTTGTTTCAAAAAGTTCTAACATTTTCCGAAAATAAACTTTAAAACTTCCAGAAAAACTGATCTCCGAATTTCCTGGACAACGAACCTCTTTAAGCTATTTACACACCTGATAAGATATAATTATTCACAAACAGCTTTAGGTCCAAAATTGAAAAAAAAAATTAGGAAAATTTCTTTTACAAAAATTTACCATGTTTTTTTACATAAATTGCCTTCAATAATGTTACACTAAATTATATTTTCCACAAAAATTCGACCACCTTTTATTACAATAACTTAGTAAACATTGATTATTCATTACCAACATATCAAAATCTTACAAAAACTGATTTCTACGGAAAAACTAAAAAGTCTGGACGCAGCAAGGGCGTTATGGTAGTGAATTTTCATAAATATTTTTAATAGGAAATATAATTTTTTTTAAGAAAGCTTGCATCAAATTTGGTTACCAGTATAACCCATATAGGAAAAACAATCTACCATATTTCATCAAAATAACTTGATTGTTTGACAATATACAAAAATCTTCCGAAAATAAATTTACAATGTGTCCAAAAAACTGGTTTCCTGGCCAACGAACCTTAGGTTAATAGTAAATTAAGCTATCAAAGGAAACATTGTATGAAAAATCGCTACCATAACGCACTTTCTGAGTCCCGAATTTATTTTCTTACAAACATGCATTATCTTTTTATGGAAAATGCAAAAATTGCAATAATATAAGGCGTGTTCGATTAGGAAAAAAATTGCATCGCCCAGCGACTTATGGGCCACCTGTGATTATAAAAATAATTTTATAAGATGCAGCTCCAGACATCGTATAATTAACATATAAAAATTTTTCTTATATCTTGTATAATAATGGATATATTGAGCTTTACCCTAGAAATGCGTCACCCTGTGTATATGAAAACAGATAAAAACTGAAACTAACCCGGATATGGGTTCGATGGGGCCTAGTTCGCCCTCATTTGAAGAAATCATTTCAAAATTCAAAAGTCACTAAAATTGTATCCAACTCTATGAGCAAAAATTTGATGGCCAAAAATAAATATGAATGTGAGAGGAAGAGCATGTTTACATTTGTATTACAAATGTCAGAAAACAAAATACTTATTTACATGTCACTTTGAAAGTAGATCTGACATTTATCAAAATAATTTGTCAGTTGAATATGATATGTACTGTTGCCGTGGACTATTATGCACTATTGTATTACGTCTTATAAGAATCTTGTTTTTTTTTAAGTACGAAAGCTTATTTTACTGTTTAAACATTTTTCCATCCCTTAACCTGAAATGGTTTTCGTCTCATTTAACGTTGTTTCATTATAGCGTCACAGTAGGATTTAGAATCTAGAAACTATTCTATTTTGTCTGAATTTTTTCGTTGCATACCTAGAACAAATTTTATTTTCCTTCAATTATAAATGACAATTTTAAGTAAATTCCTATATTTTCTGTGCCCAATGTGTGGAACGGATGCAAAACGGGAGAAGAAAATTTCATTTAAAGTTAAAATGATGAAGAGAACTTTATTCGAGGCACGAGCGGTGTTTTAATTTTTTTAATGTTAATAACATTTATAGGTAAATTAGCAAATTAGCGTATTGTTCGTTTTTGAAAAAAATATTCAGAAACATGCTTAGAGGAACCCCTTTATGCATTAAACCATCGGACAAATGCTGTGATCTCACCTCCACAATACAGTTAAGAGACCTAAAGTAAATTTGAGGTTCTGTGCAAGGTAAACATGCTAAACGGAGCTAGAAATGCAAACTGTAAAAAACTCACCTTACAGAAGTTTATATAAAGGAGAAACTACTTACCAACACCGTTTCTCCATTTGCACAATTAAAAAAAAACGCTAGATAATAAGCCTAATCTGATTCCTTAAAATTAAATAATTAACTGAAACTGCTACCAAAGCATCACATAAAGGGTCTATTTTAAATTAATTTTCTGCAAATAATTTAATAAAATAAAGAACAATGAAGATTGTAGCTGAAACTGAAGGCTTTTTAACTTCTCACGACATTTACTCTGCATAGCCGCTAATGTAGGTTCTCTATCTGGAAAAAGTCAATTTTGACGTTTTGAATCGCGACCTTTTTCACGTTTTAAGAATAAAAACTTAAAAGCTCATAACCTTGTTTTTTTAACGTAGCGATTCAAATTTTGATACATGGTTTTCTTTTTATGATGTAAACCCTCGCACCCAATATGGTTGCACTAACTTAGCTATTTCCGGAAAGTTAAAAAATTTCCGAAAGAAAACGCAAAATTTTCCGGGAAGAACTAGTCCGATTTTCCTGGCTAACGAACTTATCCAAGCCACTTGCGAAAGGAAGGGACTCACCTATTTTTATCAAAATCAGCGCATTATTTTCTGAGTTAGCGGTGTGACACATAAATATATATATATATATATATATATATATATATATATATATATATATATATATATATATATATATACATATATATATATATATATATATATATATATATATATATATATATATATATATATATATATATATATATATATATATATATATATCATATAAAGTTTGAAACCGACCTCGGATTTGGGTTCCAGGGGTCCCAAATAGCGCTCATTTGAAGAAATTTTTTCAAAATTCGAAAGTCGAGATCTCTTCATTAGTGATTTTTTTAAGAGATTCACTAAAACATTTCTGCGACAACATTCCAAATCAGCCACTATTTGAGAGTGCCTGTATACGGCAGCTCGATTTTTTCTACGAGTAATACGAACAAAAAGCTCTCGGAATGCGTGACTTTCATGGAGCTCCGCTATCTATTGATAAGAACGCCGGTTCACAATTTGTCATATGTGTGTTGAAATATGTGCCAAAAACGTGTAAAGTTGCAAGACATTTGAAATAACTCAATAACGATGAAAGATATCAATTTTTTCCCTTACAAACATGTATTATAATTTGATGGAAAACACAAAAATGCAATAACATAAGTGGTGTTCGATCAAAAAAATAAGGCTTGTATCACCAAGGACTTATGGGCCAGCCTGTGATTGTCAAAATAGCTTTATAAGATACAGCTTGAGGGACCCTGTAATTAACGTATACACTTTTTTTCTCACATCTTGTATAATAACGTATATATTGAGCTTTACCGTAGAAATGCGTCACCCCGTATATGTGTAAACAGGTAAAAACTGAAACTGGCCCCGTATATCGGTTTCAAGGATTTTAGTTCGCGCTGATTTGAAGGAATCTTTTAAAAATTCATAAGTCGCGGTCTTCTTAATAACGAATTTTTTCTACGAAAATTGGCTAAAATATAGACTATTAAACTATTAACTCTATAGCGGAAACTAGTGCCTAAGCATCAGAAAGGGGGTCTATTGAGTTGGATTTTCCGAAAATATTTTTGTAAAGTGAAGGGCAATGATGGTTGAAGCTCAAACTTAAGGCTTTGTAAAACACACTTATTACAACATTTTTTCGACATAATCCGTATTTGCTTCAAATTCGTTATCTGAAAATTGCAAATTTTCACGTTTCAAATCACGACTTTGACGTTTCGAGAAGAAACATTATAAAATTTTCAAAATATATTTTCTGCTACTTCTTGACCTTTTTGCGCCAATAAAACTTAACAGTTGTATGTAATGTTCAATTGGCTTTGTTAATCACACAAAATATTGTGTTGCTGTGCTTTTCTCTGATCACGAGTGCCATCCAAATTTTTTTCTTTAAATGCCTATAACTTTTTTTCTTTTAACGCAGAGATCTAAATTTTGGTGTGTAGGGTAAGTTTGATAGTAGAAATGTAAATGTAAAATTTGTTTGTCATAGCTCTTTTGTCTGTCATTTTCGGAGATACAAAAATTTTCCGAAAGTAACACCAACATATATATATATATATATATATATATATATATATATATATATATATATATATATATATATATATATAGATCTCCTCATTAGTGAATTATTCGTGTTACGAAAAGTTCGCTAAAATGCACTACCATATTTTTTCAAACTGGGTTGTTTATATACTTCTTATCATTGCTCTCGAGCGCCTCCGTGCCCATGCGGGAAAGTCGATGACTTTCCAATATTGACTCGGGGGTCGAGGGTTCGAGACTCACCGGCGGCGGATGATTTTTCAAAACAGTGTCGTCGTTGAGATCGAGCTCAAGGTGGAGGGTAGGTTAGTTTAGATGAGCAAAAAGGGTCAGCAATGGCGTAATTGCCAGTAAGCATCTTACTTTTACCTTTTAGTGAATTTTCTTAAAAAAAATTCACTAATGAGGAGATCCCGACTTTTGAATTTTGAAAAAATTTCTTCAAATGAGCGCTAATTAGGCCCCCCAGAACACATTTCCGGGGTCAGTTAAAATTTTTATATGTTTATATATATATATATATATATATATATATATATATATATATATATTATATATATATATATATATATATATATATATATATATATATATATATATATATATATATATATATATGTATCACACCGATAACTCAAAAAATAATGGGCCGATTTTGATTAAATTTGGTGAATACCTTCCTTTGTAAATGGCTTGGATAAGTTCGTTAGCCAGGAAAATCGGTCCAGGTTTTGAGTTTTCTTTCAAAAAAAATTTATATCTCAGGAATTAACAAAGTAAGGGCAACCAAATTTGGTACGCAGGTTTACATCCTTATAGGTAAGCTACATACCAAAATTTAGCTCTGTACGTCAAAAGACAAAAAAGTTATATGCATTTAAAGAAAAATAAATTAAGGTTTTTCACAAAACGTCAAAGTTGCGATTTAAACGTCAAAATTGGCAACATTTAGGAAAAGAACTTGAATCTAATACGGGCTATGGAAATAAAGTGTCTCAAGAAGAATGTTTTACAAACCCTGAAGTCTTAGTTTCAACCGTCATTGTCCTTCATTTTAATAAAATGTTTCCAGAAAATTCATTTCAAATAGACCCTTTCTCTGACGCTTGGCAGTAGTCTTAGCTATAGAGTTTATCGTTTAATAGTATATAATTGTTGTAGAATTTTCGTAAAAAATCAATAAAGCTCAATATATCTGTTATTATACAAGATATGAAAAAAAATTGTATATATTAATTATAGGGTGTCTTGAGCTACATCTTAAAAACTATTTCTACAATCACAGGCTGGCCCATAAGTCGTTGGTGATACAAATTTTCTTTTCTTTTTTTAATTAAACACGCCTTATGTTATTGCATTTTTGCATTTTCCATCGAAATATAATGCATGTTTGTAAGAAAAAATAATTATGTACGCAGTAAGTGCGTTATGGTAGCGAATTTTGATCAAATGCTTAATATTTGAATAGCCCAATTTGCTATTAACCTATAAGGTTGACCAAGAAACGAATTTTTTCGAGAACACTTTAAGTTTACTTTCGGAAATTTTTGTACATTTTCAAACAATAAAGTTACTTTGATGATAGATGGCACATTGTTTTTACTATATAGATTATACTGGTAACCAAATTTGATGCCTGCTTTCTTAAAAAACACACATTATTGCTATTAAAAAATAGTTTTTTGAAAATTCACTACCATAGCGCACTTGCTGCGTCCAGAGTTTCTTTATTATTGCTCTCTTATTTTATGATAAAACGTCATTATATTACCAGTTACTTTTCCGTAGTCTATTAACTCTAAAAAAAAGTAGTTACCTAGTACATACTCGAAAACACCTCGTTCCATGAAATTACATGATTACCATAAAACGGAAGAAGATTGTTAGAGTGTGTAGATAAGTTAATTCAGGTGTCAGGTGACTTTACACCGTAATGATGTTATTTGTGTATAAAGGAGTGAATTAGTGGTTTTTTGAATCCAAAATCATTGTTATTATTACGTGGTCCTATTAGTGGAAAGCCAGTTTTTATGTAAAAAAACACAAGATTGGACAATATTACATAAATTTAGCTTAGGTAAGCAGAGAATAATTCTTCAGCACACATGTTTGTGACAGGAAATTGTTACTACTATTACGTAATGTGTCATTTAATTTTGCGCGACGTACCTACCTACATATTAATCATCTAGCAAACAGGTGTCTTGCTTTTTGAATTGAGAATTTCTGAGTACAGAATATTAGTATTTAGCATGTGTGGAGTTTAGTTAGTTATATGCTATATTTCATTCATTTGTAAAAAAATTAAAAACATGTGGATATGAAAACAATTGTCATGTGTTTAGACTTACTATTAAAGCAATTGACTAATATTCTTACCTGAACTGCTCCCTGAATTTTCTCCTTGAAAACTCTTAGAATATTTGAATAAGTCCCTGAAAATATAACACAAATTTGGATCGTCCCTATTACCTGATTGGTTTAGACACACCCACGTCTTGGCACGAAATGCGGGATTACTTTTCCTCATTTCCGTGGGCGTCTGTCTGCTTCTCCCATCCTGACCCCCTGATAACTCATAAAACGTCACCGAAATCATCAAAGCTGGCATAGAATAATTTATTCCACGTACAGAGAAAACCTCTTCAGCCACTCAAAAGCCCTGGTTCTCTAAATCCTGTGAAAAGGTCAGACTTGAAATGGTCGAAGCTCACAAAACGCTTCTACACAATCCCAGACAAGAAAACCGTCAAGCATTTAACGACGCAAGAAACCGCTATGTCCGCATTCTTTCTGAGGAAAAAAACTCGTTTAATAACCACATCAAAAACAAAGTCCTCTCAAGCTCCAACGGCAGGAAACCCTTCTGGACTCTTGTTAAACCTATTGGGAATGATTTCTGCAAAAGCACGTTCCCACCTCTTGTTTCAGGGGGTGAAATTGTTTGTACCGCACTGGGCAAGGCTGAACTTTTTGCCTTGTTATTCGCTGGCAATTCTACTCACAACTCACCTCTAAATGTTCAATCACCAACAGTCCCCAATGTCGCACATAATATGACAGTTATCATTTTCAAAACTAAAAAGCTACGAAAGATGCTCTCTTCTCTTAATACCAGGAAAGCCTCTGGTCTTGGCGAGATCCCAGCAACTGTTCTCAAAAAATGCGCGCCAGAACTTACTCCTGTCCTGACTCGTCTGTTTCAGGCCTCTTACAATAGAGGCATATTCCCTAGTAACTGGAAAACTTCTCGAGTACAGCCCGTCCCCAAGAAAGGATCCGAAGCGCCTCCTATCAACTACAGGCCTATTTATCTCCTTTCAGTGGTATCTAAAGTGATGGAAAAGTATGTAAATACCGAATTACTAAAATTTCTTGAAAATCACAGTCTAATCCACGACAGGAAGTATTGATTCCGTCAGCGCAGATCAACTGCCGACCTCCTTTTCATTGTCACCCATTCTTGGAGCAATTCTATGGAACTACACGGTGAATCCCAGATTGTCGCTCTAGACATATCCAAAGCATTCGACCAGGTCTGGCACGCAGCGCTGCTTAAAAAACTTCCGGCTTATGGCCTACCACCAAAACTCTGTACCTGGACAGCAAATTTCCTCTCTAACCGGAGCATTTCTGTTGTCGTGGATGGCCATTCCTCTAAACTGTATCCAATTAATTCAGGAGTTCCTCAAGGTTCAGCTTTAGCCCCTACTTTGTTTCTTCTCCACATCAATGACCTCTCTAGCACATCCAACCCAGTTCACAGTTACGCGTATGAGAGCATCCTCCACTCAAATATACAATACTCTAAGCCCATCTCTTTAGCCCAATTAGATGAGGATCGCAGACTCATTGAGGGTTCTGTCTCTGTGGATCTCCAAAAAATATTAGACTGGGGAAGTAGAAATCTTGTACAATTCAACCCCACCAAATCTAAGTCTTGATTTCTATCTCATAAGAGATACACCAGCCCTAGACCCATCACAATGAACAACCAAATTATTCACTTGTTGGAATTTCTGTAGATCGAAATCTCAATTGGCACCAACATGTCACATCAATTGCAGAAGCGACTGCTTAGAAATTAGGTTTCCTCTTCCGGGCTTGGTAATACTTTTCACCAGCTAATCTATATACCTTATATACTTCACAAATAAGGCCAAAACTTGATTACTATTCCCACATCTGGGGTGCCGCTGCCGCTTCTACACACGCTATCCTGGACTCTATTCAGAAGAGAGCTACACGTCTCATAGGTGACCCCACCCTCACCCAAAGGCTGCCATCCCTTGTTCACCGACGTGCTGCTGGTGACCTCTCTCTCTCTCTCTTATAGATATCTGCACGGGCACTACTCAAATGAGCTTTCTTCCATAGTTCCTCCACCTGCTGCCCCCAGCAGATCTACCAGGGGAACAGGGCGAATGCACCTCTTTACTGTCCAGGTGACCAGACATAGAACATCTTGTTATTCCCGCTATTTTGTCCCGAGGATTTCCAAGTTGTGGAACTTGTTGCCGGCACAGGTTTTTCCTTCTCCTCCGAACCTCCAAACCTTCAAGTCCCGAATTAACAAGTTGCCTCTTTCCTCCTTGTCGACACCCACTGTACGATAATATTTAGCCTGTGAGCCCTCATGGTGTGTTCTTGAAATAAATAAAAAAGATGCTAGTACGAGGCTTGTTTAATTGAAACCCATCTTTGCTTCAGAATAAAATTATTGGCAAACATATTTACAAATAATTACCACTATTATTAAGGCACATATCCCATTGTTTCACCAACCGATGTATACCCTGCTTGAAGAATTCTTGTGCTGCTGCTCGAAGAATTCTTTTACGGCATTTTGTACTTATTCGTCCGACTGAAAACGATTCCACTCTTAAATTTTCGACACCATTCCTTGACAGTTGGATACATAAAACATGCGTTTCCATACACTGCTTGCATTCGCGTATGAATTTGCACTGTCTGCAAACTTTCAGCACACAAAAATTGAATGACCGCACGCTGATTATATTTGGACGGATTGTTAACAACAAACGCCATTTTAAAGTCACAATACTTAAAATCTTTTTCAAATAGAAATGATAGGAACTGATCAGTGTGGTGTTTACAAACAAAACTAATATTGCAAAACGTCAGTTGAGTGATTACAACTGTTTCCAAGGCTGACCTGACCAAAGATGGGTTTCAATTGAACAAGCCTCGTATTATAAGATTTGTAATCTTATATTGGCAATTTGGACAACATCCACATTGCATAAGGTAAGTATGTAAATGACACAGCGCTGCTATAAGAGGCGGAAAACTAATTACAAAGTTTCCAAGGTTGACCTGAACAAAGATGGGTTTCAATTGAACAAGGCTCGTATGAAAAGATTTGTAATCTTATATTGGAAATTTGGACAACAGCCACATTTCATATAGTAGGTATGCAAATGACATAGCGCTGCTATAAGAGGCGGAAAACTAATTACAAATGACAAGTGTGCTGGAGAGTAAGTTAAAGAAAGTCAAATATAAATAAATATAACGAAAACAAAAGTAACGAAGAGAAGTATAGATGGGGTTTTAAAAATTAATGTAAAGGTAAATAACCAACAACTAGATCAAGTAGAAATATTTACGTACTATTGGAGTATTAGTATACTATTGTTTTTGATATTTATTAATGGCATTTTCAATACTGGCACACAGGAAATAATTACTGCATATGCTGCTGACACCACCATACTTTATACAGTAGGATCATGAACAGAGGTAAAAACGTTGGCAGAACAAGACTTTCCTAAGATCTGGGATTTCTTCGATCGAAGGCTACAAACTAAAATTATTTTTACATATACAGGGTGTTGTATAAGTTAAATACAACACGAACTTTACTTTTTTTAAATGGTAACTCTGTATATTGCTTCATGTTTGTAATTCGTCTTGTTTTGCCCATTCGTCCAGTATATAGTTGTTGAGGTCTGTACAGAGTCGCTCAAAAGTTATACTTTTCTAAAACATCATAGGCACATTTGACACATATCGTCATTAATATGTCAGTATAAAACACTCTATCATGTCAAACATCTGAAAAAGTTTTCTTCTTTCTACTTCAACCAATACAGAAAGAATTCCTTGAAAACAGTATACAGGGTGAGTAAAACACCGGGGTCAAGTTTTCTCGACAAATTCGAATGGAGCACCCTGGATATCATAATCAATTTCGATACATCAACAAATGTTCTTTCACTTTAAGTATTAATTTTCCTTATTTTTATAGGCGTCTGTCTGCTTTGCTCATTCTGACCTCTCTGATATCTCACAAAACGCCAACGAAATTATCCAAGCTGGCATGGAATTATTTATTCCACGCACACAGAAAACCTCTTCAGCCGCTCAAAAGCGCTGGTTAGTAGTATGGATAAGCGGGTTCTGGAACACTTTAGGCGTAGGCGCTGACAGATATGACAGATCTGTCAGCTGTCAACTGTCATTTGTCGAGTCTGTCACCTGTCATGTGTCAATTCAAGCCGCCTATCTTGGCACTAACCTGTCACTGTCAAAGAAAAAAATAATAGAAAAAGCAAACTAAAAAAAAAAAAAAAAATAGAATCACGTCAAGCCGTTATCGTAAATTCTCTGCAAGGTGTCGCTACCGTATGATTCCTAGCATACGCATAGACCTTACGGGGGCCCGACGGGGGCGGGGGTTTGGGTCTGGCGTGATTCGAGGCGGGGGTGAAGTGGGGGCTTCTGCTTCAGGACCGGCAGCGACGTAGTGTTGAGCTCAGTTTATGTTTGATTTGTTATGTAGTCGAATATATCGACGAAATAAACAATTTTATTAAACAATAGAGAAATCATAGATATAACAGTTTATAGAGAAATCATAGATATAACAGTTTATATCTTTAGCTAACGTAATATTTGCAAGTTGAACATCTAACATTCATTTGAGTGCCTTATAAAATGCAACTTCAAAAATTTTTGAATGACTATGACGATATTCTGCTTGATGATCATAGAAATGTGCTACATAGCCTTCATAAAAAAAATTTAAAATATGAACACCAAGAAACAAAAATTTCTTGTCATGGTCTTCATTATGTTAGCTGTATTTGGTCATCAGATGAGACAAAGGAAGGTCCAGACACCTGTGTATGTGTTCATCAGGAATTACTTAAACATAAAATACAGAAAATCATTAAGTTATATTTAAGAATTAGACCATCACTGAAATAAAAGTGTATCTGTATATTTGTAAATTAAGAATAAATATTTTAAATAAAACATGAAGCTTTAATTAATATTTTTTTATTTATATTAATAACTAATAGTGTAATACATTATAAAATAGGCGAATAAAATTTTATTTGTATATAAAATAAAATTAAATCACTTAGACAGGAGCATAATAACCATGATCTTCGAATGTTTGAGCGTACACAGGGAAATCCGTGTCATCATCAGACGTTGCCGCTTCTACAGGTATCTCCACGTCTTCTTTCTTTTTCAGTTCGAGTTTGTATACCTTCCGCTCCTGTCCATGGTTGATCAGCATGTATTCACCATTACCCAGCTCTGCCAACTGCTTATCACTGAACTCATTATACCTTTCGGGCAGGTATAATTTGCTGTCGCCATTGAGTTCAGCGATGATCCTTTCACCATATTTAGAAGTACCTCTAGTAAGATTGGTCAGAAGGTACGGTTTATTCTTTTCCATCGTTTCTAAATTTAACCACATGAACGCTCCTAGAGAATTGAACTTCTCTAGAGTACTCATTTTTTTTGAAGAAATTTTCTTCACCGATTGACTGGTTTTTTGCTTCTTGATAGCATTTGATGGGCTATACGAAGAAGGTGCTGCTGATCTTTTCTCCATAATAAGGATCAAGGTGTAGCACTGTATCACTAACAAGATGTGTCACTTCTGATTGTCGAATTAAACTGTAAATATTTAACAAGAAATATGATCTTAAATACCCTCTCACGTCCTGCACGTGTCTGATAAATAGTGAAAACAAAGATAACATGGAAAAATAGTTTTGTTACGATTTGTTTGAGCTTGAATTTAGGTTAGATTAATGAACTGTAAATTACACAAGATCCTTATTTGTGAGTTTAATATCAGCAAAATGTATAATTAACAGCATGATTTATTATTTAAAATATTCCAAAAAGTATCATAGAAAATAATGTAAAATATCAACATGAGATGTTTTTGTCATCGTATCTCTGCAGTTATGTAATTAAATTTCATTACAATAATGAACTTTGGATAACACGCGGCCTTATGTTGATGAATTTAAAATGTGACTTACAACATAATTATTATTACAAGCTGTTATTACAAAATATTATGTCTGATGAAATTATAATATATTTGTCGTCTAAGTATACATAATAATTAGTTTAGGAAGTAGAAAAATAATGATGACATTATTTAATGAATCAATTCAGAAAAACATGTTTTCGATAATTTTGAAGATTATGAAATTGAATATATTTTTGATATAAGTTTATTGGTCTGAACTAATTAACTGATGAAATAGAATAAAATATGTGGTCATAACAAGTTTAATGAAACCGAGTTTTCGAATACATAATAAATTTCTTAACAGAGCTATTAATTATATTGTTTACTTGTATGAGGTCAACAACTTGACCTCAAATGATAAGAATAAATTATTGTAAAAGTTTCCTAAGAAAGAGTTAACAGTTATTTTAAACAAAATTTCTACATCATACAAAGATAATTATATCAACTAATTAATAGCCGCCTGTTTTGTGTTTAATTATGAAATGTGGATATAATTTACGCATGTGTTTCAACATGATGACAAATATTATTGAGTATTTTTCTAATTACTTATCTTGTTATTCAAGATAATTCAAAGCGCGGTTAATATAGATGACTTCTCAAATATTTATTCATATATTACAGTTCTTTCGAAGCAGCAAGTAACCGGTTGCCTCTACATTTTGCGCGTAAATATTATAGTATTTTCAACTTAAAAATTAAATATTTCATTATGAGTTTTTGTCACATCTGCGGTAAACTATTCACACGGTTAACCGATTTTCGAAGACACGAACGTACGGTTCACAGTAATCTAGGCAAAGCACAATGTCCTGTGTGTAATAAGTCCATGCGTCGGGATAACCTTTCCAATCATCAGAAACTTCATCTTGAATCAAAAAAAGCACAGAAGGTTTCTAAAAGTAATGCTAAGACTACTACTGTAAGTACGAAGATTGTTCAGTCAACTAGTAGAACAAAGGGCACAAAAATGTGCGAAGACTGTTTGATTGAAATTCCTTTCAATGAATGGCAATATCATATAAGGACAAATAGTCACAAAGTAAAGGCATCTGTTCCGCATACAGAATCACTAAAGGTATTTATACTTCATTATTTGTTTTATCTATTTCAGTTTGTAACATATGTTATTTATAGGTAGTAAAGAGTAGCTTCAAGCGTCGTATCGAAACTTTTATATTCGAGAATAAAGATCAGTCTTGCTTAGACCCTCTTAAATTCTTAAAATTAGCTGAGGAATTAGTTAAACCAGAAATAGTTAAATATATTCAGAAACATATTGCAATTAAATTTAATTTAGAGCTATTTGCCGAATATGTAAAGTTCACTGAAAACGACCAAGAGTTTTCGATAAAATCTTTTCAATCTAAAATGTCTATCGCATTAAATAAAGAACAACTTTATCAAGTTTATTCTACACTAAATGATCAAATTTTGACTAAAATGGATGAATTTCAAGAGAGGAATAGTGGTTGGGCGTTAGTTGCCTTACTTCATTTGGAGATTAATATCAATAAATATAACCCTATTAGAGGATCAAATTATATAGCACTACCGAAAAATATTTTGTTAAAAAAGGCTTGCGTTAACGTTAAAAATGTTGATGAATATTGTTTTAAATGGGCCGTCATATCTGCTTTACAAACTATCGATTCTAGTAAATTACCAAATAGAGTATCGTCTTATGAAATTCAAAACATTACCGCAGACATTATTACTTTGAAAAATGATAAAAAAGTTGATTTCAGTGAACTTAGATTTCCATTAAATCCTAGCGACATATCGATATTTGAAAGGCTTAATAAAGATATAAGTGTAAATGTATTTGGTTTAGACGGTGATGAAATTATAGGACCATTTTATTGCACAAAACAGGAAAAAATTAATCACGTTAATTTGTTGCTTTTACAAAATGATGGGAAATCTCATTACGTATGGATTAAAAACATATCAAGATTAGTAAGTCATCAGACAACACTAAGTAAAAAACAAATATTCATTTGTAATTGCTGTTTGTTGCATTTTAGCAGTCAAGATTTTCTCAGTAAACATAAGTTAGAATGTAATAAAATTGTTACTGTAATGCCATCACCTGAAAAGTGTATATTAAAATTCGAAAAATATGAACGTGGAGTACAATTGCCATTCGTAATTTACAGCGACTTTGAATGCATTTTACAGAACATCGATACGTGTATTCCAAATCCTCTAGGTTCATCAACTACAGATATGCAGCAACATGTGCCATGTGCATTTGCGTATTACATTAAATGTTCATACGATAATACATTAAATAAACTACGAGTGTATAAGGGTAAAGATTCACCTTCAAAATTTATTCAAACTCTTTCTCAAGATATAATAACAATATATAATACAATTATAATGAAACCAAAACCTATGATTCATCTAAATAATGATCAACGTAAATTTCAAACAGAATCCAAAGAATGTTGGATATGTAAAAAGAGTTTAGGTACTGACAGAGTAGCTGACCATTGCCATTTAACGGGCAAATATAGATGTCCCGCTCATAATGATTGCAACTTAAAGTATAGGACTCCGAAGTTTTTTCCTATCTTCTTTCATAACTTTTCAGGGTATGACTGTCACCTATTCGTAAAAGCATTAAATCAGATAGAAGGTGAAATAACTTTAATTCCACTAAATAAGGAAACCTACGTTTCTTTATCTAAACGTATATTTGTTGATTCAAAAGAAACTGTAGAATTGCGGTTTCTCGACTCCGCTAGATTTATGCAGTCTAGTTTAGCAAAATTAGCAGATAATTTATCAATAGAAAACTTTGAAAGTGTAAGAACGATTTTTAAAAATGACGAACAATTTAAACTAATTACTAGAAAAGGCGTTCTCCCTTATGAGTATATAGACTCATGGGAAAAACTAGATGAAACCGCTTTGCCAACTCAATCTTGTTTTAATAGTTCACTGACAAATTCACAATGTTCAGATGATGACTATAGCCGCGCTAAGATGGTTTGGAAACATTTTCGATGTTCTAGTTTATGGGAATATTTGAAAATTTATCTTATCACAGACGTTCTATTGTTAACAGATATTTTTGAGAATTATAGAAAAATTTGTTATAGTATATATTCGTTAGATCCTTGTCAATATTATACTTCTCCAGGATTGTCGTGGGATGCTATGCTAAAATACACAGGTATTGAACTAGAACTTTTAACAGATTTTAGCATGTATTCTTTTATTCAAAAAGGTATCAGAGGAGGTATTACTCAGTGTTCGCATCGTCATTCTGTGTCAAATAATAAATATATGAAAGATTATGATGAAACTAAAGATTCAAGCTATTTAATTTATCTAGATGTAAATAATTTATACGGCTGGACTATGTCCGAATCCCTCCCTTATGGAGGATTTAAATGGGTTGAAAAAATCGAAGATATAGATATAATGGCTATTAAAGACAATTCAGAAATTGGATACATATTTGAAGTTGACTTAGAATATCCAAAAGAACTGCATGATGATCATAATGACTTACCATTTTGTCCCGAAAATAAGTGTAGCCCAGTTTCAAAACTGCCTAAATTAATAACAGATTTTAATAGTAAAAAAAACTACGTCATCCATTATAGAAATCTCCAACAATGTTTACGACATCATTTAAAATTAACAAAAATTCATAGGGTCTTGCAATTTAAGCAAGCTAGATGGCTGGAAAAATATATCAAACTAAATACTCACTATCGTACTATAGCAAAAAACGAATTTGAAAAAAATTATTTCAAGTCTAAAAATAATTCTGTTTATGGTAAAACAATGGAAAACGTTGACAAACGTAAAGATGTAAGGATTGTAACACAATGGGAAAGCTCTGGGCGTAGATTAGGTTCTCGAGCCTTAATTGCGAAACCAAATTTTCACAGTGCAACTCAATTCACTACCGACATGGTAGCTATTCAATTAAGTAGAGTGAAAACAGTTTACAACAAACCAATATACCTTGGTTTTACTGTTTTGGAACTATCAAAATGGTTAATGTACAATTTCCATTACGATTATATGAAACCTAAATATGGTAAAAATTTATTGCTTGATTATATGGATACAGATTCATTTATTTATTATATTTTAACTAAAGATTTCTATTCTGATATAACAGATGACATTGCAGAACACTTTGACACATCTGAATATGATCCTAGTAATAAATATAATATTCCACTTCTAAATAAAAAAAAAGTAGGCTTAATGAAAGATGAGAATAACGGAAAGATTATGAGAGAATTTATAGGTTTAAGATGTAAGATGTATTCGACAGATGTAATTGATGACAAAGTTACAAAGAAAGCAAAAGGAATTAAAAAGACAGCTGTAGATGGACTAAGTTTAAGCGATTATAGAGAGTGTTTGTATAAAAAGAGAATTTTTTATAGTAATATGCTTGTTTTCAGATCAAAAATTCATGAAGTTTACACACAAAATATAAATAAAATTTCGCTAAGTTATTTAGATGATAAGAGATTTATTAGAAATGATGGAGTATCAACTTATGCCTGGGGTCATTATAAAATTGAAGATGAAAGTTTATAATAAAACTGATTAATTTATTACTTTTATCGTTTGTATTAAAACACACTTTTATAGTAATATGTTAATTTTTAGGTTCAAAATACATTATATTTACGCGCAAAATGTAACTAAAATATCTATGTAATTTAGATCTTAAGGATTTATTAAAAATAATATGTTAACGACTTATGCTTGAAACTGTACTAAAAATAAATAACAAAGTAAATAAAACTGCTCATTTAAATTTTTATGTGTTTTATTTGAAAATCTCTAGTAAAATTACATACAACTATTTATTGTTAATATAATACTTAATCAAAAACACATTTTCCAGAGCGCAACAACCACTGTGTGATGAGCATCTATTTGTAAATGGATAGTCCCTTTTTAGTTTCTCCAAACTGTTGCATCCAAGATCCTCAACATTGATTATATTTGAATCCTTATTAAGAATTGAAATTATCCATTTCTTCTTTTCAGAACCTTTCACAAAAATACTGGTATGTAAGTCTATATTGGAAATCAGAAATCTTCTTACGCTCTCAAAGTTAGAGGATCCTTCATTCCACACAAGTCCATGATGATTTTTCTGTAGCCAAATAGCTTGTTTCTGTTCACTTATACTTAGTTGTGAGAAATCGTATGGTGGTTTAATCAGAAAACGTAAATATTCCACATCATTAAAAAGAATAACTAATTCTTTACAGATAAATGCATTTGAATAGTCTTTAAACCCTTGTACATCAATTACCATTTGTTTCTTCATTATGCAGTTATATATTGATGTGAATATAAGAAATGTTTATAACTTCGCTGTTGAATTAGAAGACTGGTTGTCCACATTCAGATACATCTGCTTTTATAACAGTTTCGAGGATGGGAATGTAATTTTAGACTAGAGATAAAACTGTTTGTTAACATATCAATGTTTTATTTCACAATATATCAATAATATTTACTATTGCAGCTGTAAAATTTTGTTGTATTAAATCAGTTTTTTCACGTCGCCACTTAGCGGGGAGTATTCAATTTTTCTGTCATGTAACAATAAGCAGAACGCTGAAGTGCTTTCTGGAATTTCGCTGGCAGTCTCAAATTCAATCTGAACATCGACTGGACCACTTTTGATAACCTCATTTTGATGTGAACAATTAATGATAACAATAGGTGCTTGAGATTTGAATTTTTTTATATCCAGTAAAGGTGATGAGTTGCATCCATAATAGGATTCTTGAAAGACTGAATACATATAATATAACCATGCATATCGATTTTCTTGAAACGAAATATTTAAGTTATCGTATGGATGCGTTTCTGAATTCAAGTGTAATTTAAAATTAGTGAGGTGACAGTGATCAAATTCACTAGGATTTTCTCTATGTTTATTGGGGTTGTTAGTCTGAAATCCAAATATTACAAATCTAGGTTTTTCAAGTTGATTAGTTGTTTTCACACGCCAAATAGTGTGTGTTGATTTTGGAACATGCGGATATTCATACAAATCCCAACTGCGAAAACTTATTTCCATTGGACGTTGACTCTGTATCCTTTTGTAGAGTTTGAGTCGTTCAGCATCGCTAAGAGTAACATGCGGCACTTTCCATACAATCTTTTTGATATCCAGTGTATACTTTGTTAATTTTGTACTTACACAATTATTATTTGTTTTTGCTCTCATTAAAATTAATTCATGTTTAGCATTTGGTATAATTTTCCTAAAATCTTCAGCGAAACCTAATAACATTTTTAAAGGTGCGCAGAAATTAAACGGCCCACTTGGATGTTTGGGATCATTTTTTACATTCCAACCTGCATTAATAAGTGCGGTGCTTTCAGCTGAATTTAGTGACACATAATTTTTCAAAGCTGTGCTAATTCCCACATTTCGACAGTTATCAATCTCAATTCCATTTATTTCATAACGTATTTCATCAAACATAAAAGCAAAACAATTATTTGCAAATTTAAGTGCATCGTCAGCTGTCTTTTTCTCATTTAACAGTAAACCTTCAACAATAAGAACACTTTCGCATGGTAACAAAATTAAATCCTGATTTTGGATGCAAATTCTAATTATATCATTAATATCGTATGATTCAACAAATGGAGAATACGTATGATATGACTTGTTTGCTATCGACTCATCATATCGAGCCATTTCAGTTATATTTAATACATCACTCATTTTGTAAAGTAATTCCAATTGATTTCAGAAATTCTTTATTTTCTTGAGTTAAAGATTTTGTGCTCTTCCGCTTTGTTGTTGTATCTGTCAATTTGATATGAGAACTGAATTTCTTGTACGATGTCTGTGTATATTTATTACTTTTATTATTAATGTCGTAAACTAACATACCCAATAAATTGTTTAATTTCACTACAAAAATTAAAAAGGCTAACTCTTTCAGCTGCACACAGATCTTAATCCTCTGACACTCATCTATGAATTAATGTCTTTTAAGAAAACTTTACTTATTTAAAGTGTTTGTTTCCATCATTCCAGGTGAGAGGTCGTAAATGTAATCTTACTGTTATTTTTTCTTTTCGAAAATTAATTAAATCTCCGTCTTGATCTACTAACTGGATAACAACTGAATGTATTTCATTAACATTAACAGGTAGGTAGATTATATTCGTTGGGACCTCGTTTATTTTATATCCTGGTGAAACATTAGGTGAGAACTCGTGAATTGTATGAACAAGTTTATTATTCACATACGAATCAGTCACTATATTACATTCAACACGAATACTGTTAACTTTATTTATGTTTACAGGTAAGTCAGATTCAACTTTTACGTCTGGAGTTATTTCACATTTACTAAAACCCAACAATTTACCAATTGTTCGTTCACGGTTAAAGTAAATTGGAGCAGTAGATTTAATTTCTGTTTTTAATGTGTTACTATTAGCTTCTATTTTAACCATTGGTTTACTTCTTGTTTGCTTTAATTTAGCTGTTATGTAATTCACAATATCATTTATTTCGTAAGAACCTTCTGATAGCTCAATAACTTCACTTCCGACATGAAATAAATTGTTGCTCTGATTTATGTTTGGTATCGAATTATATGTATATAAACTGACTAAACCGCATTCATAAGCAGTAGGTACTGGTATTGGTGGAAAATAATTTGCAGTTAAAACAGAATCATTTCCAGTAAATTCTAATACTCTTGACATACTGAAGGTTTCAATAAAACTAAATAGACAAGTAACGACATGGCTTTATTTATTAGCATTTTCATATAAAAAGTTTAAACATAAATGGCCGCAAATTACAGTATCATAGTTTTGATATCTATTATAATTATATATAATATTGTTTCCTAAATAAGCTATAAGTTCTTTGGGCGGTCGAAGATTACCATAACTATCAAAATAAATAATTCTATTGCGATCTTTATAATACGCCACCCAGTGTGTCCCTGAACCGTTTGATTTATCCAAGTTAACAATGCCACATTCCGTTTTCTTCGATTTTACTGGTAATTCATTTAACATGAATACTCCTCTAAAATTGGGAATGTCTTTTGCAAATTTATACAAATCGAGTTCATTGAGAGGTCTGCTGGGTAGCACTTTTACAAGTTTTTTGGCTTTAAATACAAGCCAAGACCTTTTCGATATGGCTTAAGAAACAATCCTTTTCCCATTGCGATTGTTTCCATTTTCTTATTATGCCTCTCGCTTTCAACAAGTTGCTTGCGAGCATGTTTTGCATCGTTGATGGCTTTTGCGATAGCTGCAGCTCCCCCAGATAATGTTCCAATCGCAGATAAACCTGCAAATAATGGAATAAGAAAAGGAAGTACACCTCCAGTTTTTGGAATCGGAATTATCCGCATTCGCGGAGGAATAATTTGTTTTCCTTTGATGCCTGTTTTAGCTGCCGCCAAAGCTATTCGAATAGCACTTTTTACACTTTGAGGTTTTTTAGATTTAACATCAGCTTTAGCTTTCGATATAAGATGATTCAGAATATTTTGTTTGATTTTCTTATTGGGATTCCTTTTCTTTAACTTTACACCCATTCCCATTTTAGCTTTAGCTTTCATAACGTTTGTTACAAACCATGCGTTTATTCGCTCACCGAGTTTTGAATCTTTAGCTTTTAATCTCTGCCAAGCTTTATCGGCTAACACAAGATCAGCTTTATTTCTTGTTGATAAATTGTTTGTTTTAGAGTACGCTATATCATGTTCTCTGCATGCGCTATCTAAAGGATTTATACCAAGGTTACCTCTTGCTAATCGGTCTTTAAGTTTTGTGCCTGGTCCGCAAAACTGATAACCTCCTGGCAAATGAATCTCAAATGGTAATTTATTTATAACTGTGTTAATTAAACCCGAACCTCTTGAAGTTAACCTTCGACTGGTTAAAGGACTTCTGATGATTAACATCGTATCTCAATGTTATTTATAATAATAAGTTCTGTAAACTAAACGTATAGTTTAAAAGCATTTTCTTTTATATGTTTACCCAGTTGTTAAAATGAGACTGATTCGTCAACATGATGAGTTATCAGTTAGAAACATTGATTTTAATCATAACTGTAAAAATCATTTCAAACATAGTAAACTATTACCTAATAGTATACGAGCCATAATTGTGGGTTCGTCAAATTGCGGAAAGACTAATTTACTTATATCTCTACTAGAACATCCCAATGGATTGAAGTTTGAAAACGTTTACATTTACTCAAAGTCTTTATATCAACCTAAATATTTATATCTAAAAAGGCTGCTTTCTGACATAAAAGGCATAGGTTACTATACTTTTACAGAAAATAATGCTGTGTTGCCTCTTGAAAAAGTTAAACGTAATTCGATATTTGTGTTTGATGATATTGCTTGTGAGAAACAAGATCATATAAGATCTTATTTCTGTATGGGTCGACATAAAGCCATTGACAGTTTTTACTTAGGTCAAACTTACACACGTATACCAAAACACTTAATACGTGATAATGCTAATGTGTTAGTAATTTTTAAACAGGACAGGCTTAATTTAAAACACATATATGATGATCATGTAAATACAGATGTATCTTTTGAAACGTTTAGACAAATGTGTTCAGAATGTTGGAAAGACGAACATGGGTTTTTAGTCATTAATAAAGATTGTACGTTAGAAAATGGTCGATATAGAAAAGGATTTGATACATACATTATACTATAAATATTAGTGCTATCCGGGTTCATATTCACTCTATATCTGTTCAATAGACAGTCAAGATTATACAGTCAACAACGCTGTTCTGAAACTCTGATTGAGCTGTTTGGATGCTGATAAAAGCTGTTAAAGAAGCTGTTCAAGCTGTTTATTAAGCTGATTAAGGTTCAACAGCACCTGTTTAAAGAAGCTGTTAAAGGACCTATATCCGTAAAGCTACATTATATTTTATATTAATTAAGCCACCTAACTAAATAACCATGAATGAAGAAATAGTGAGTGACATCATAAAAACACAAAATATAATTAGAAAGAAATATGACTCTCTGAAAGCTGCAAAAATAGACGATATCGCACAACAAGAGCAAATTTTTCAACCAATTACAACTCCTCTAAAAAAACTAACAGATGTACCACCAGTAAAAAAGAGGAAAATCAGTGAAAATGAACTCAAGTTTGAATCATTCGCATCGGAATATCCTGAATCACAGATAAACGAAGAGAGTTATTTAACACAGCCAGATATCGAATCATCTGGATACGAAGATAAGCAGTTCACTCCACAGGATGAAACAGGATTTTTTATAAATTCGTTGAATATAAAACAGAAAGAATTTGATCAGAAATATGCACCTTATTTCAATGAAGACGAGAATCAGTGGAAAATTGGAAATGTACCTTTTGCACTTAAAGATAATAATATTTACATAAATGGACAAGTGTATGAATCGACGCCTGGATTAATAAGCCTGCTTTTTTTTTTAAAACCTTCGTTAGATCAATGTACTGTTAGTGATAAATCAAACTACATTCAAATTGTAAACACTGCAAATTTACTTCACCGAAATTTTGATAAATCCCAACAGCACGCTGGAAGTAAGAGTGTTAAATATAAGATAATCACAAAAATTTTAAAGCAGCAAAGATTAGCGGTCGTGGGAAAGGGATTAATGAAATCTTTATCAGATAAGACTGATTATGTTTACTGGGATGAACCCAACGAATTAGTGGAAAGACTAAAACTACTAATAGCATCACAGCAAGCAGGTCATACTAATCATAATAATGAGATTATTTCCATTCTAGAAGAGCTAAAAGAAGCAAAAATTATTATATAAAAAGAAAACATATTTTTCTTTAACATAACTAAAATGACTATCGATAAATTCGGACGTTCCTCCTCTTCTGAACGAATTAATTCAGATCGTGTTGGTGCCTCGTTTCTTCGCAATTTAGGTTTTTCTTTAACTACAGACGGTAATCTTGATATACAGAACAGACGTATATGTAATTTACAAAGTCCATCAGCACCGAAAGATTCAGTTAACAAACAGTATGTTGATGATAAAGTTAATCAAATAAGTTTAGTTAAAAATGAGATGCGTCAAAAAATTTTTAAACTAAATAATACATTGAATAAAATACAGAAAGAGTTTGAACAATTTAAGAATACCATTTCTAAGGAAAAAGTTGTGAAGCCTGTTGGAATTAATCTATCTTTAAAAAGAAGCCTTTAAGATAAGACAAAAACACCAGCCAGAAGTTATTTTCAACATCTACAAGGGAAACAACAAAAGAAGACACTTTGCAGAAAAGCAATGCAATTATATTATTAAACGTTTAATGGTTGTTTAATAACAGTTTCGATAAGATGAGTAAGCAAGATCTAGTAAACGAATTGCATAGACCAGCACGTCGAAACTTCAAACGACGTGCGGTTATCTTAAAGGGCATCAACGACCTTTGGCAGGCAGATTTAGTTGAAATGGGAAAATACTCCACTGAAAATGACGGATACCGTTATTTACTAACAGTCATTGATGCTTTTTCAACGTTTGCATGGGCTATACCAGTAAAAACTAAGACAGGTTCTGAGGTAAGCAGTGCAATGAAACAAATCTTAAAGAAACAGCGCCCTGCAAATTTACAAACAGACGATGGGAAGGAGTATTATAATAAACAATTTTCCATATTAATGAAGAAACATAACATCAATCATTACTCTACTTATAGTAAGGTTAAAGCGTCTATCGTGGAAAGATTTAACAGAACTCTAAAAACCTGGATGTGGAAACAATTTAGTTTAAATGGATCTTATAGATGGATAGATAATATTCAGAGTTTAGTTGACAAGTACAACAATAAAGTGCACAGAACTATTAAAATGAAACCTCGTTATGTAAATATTAACAATGAAAGTATATTGCTGAAAACTGTATATAGTAAAATTAAAATATTTCCAAAACCGAAATACAGAATTGGTGAATTTGTGCGTATAAGCAAGTATAAACATTACTTTGAAAAAGGTTACACGCCAAATTGGACTACAGAAGTTTTTAAAATTGTCAAAATCAACATCACCAATCCTGTAACATATATTCTCGCAGATTACCAAGGCAATATTATAAAAGGCTGCTTCTACGAGTTAGAATTACTAAAAGCTAAATTTCCTAATGTATATCTTATTCAGAAAGTTTTGAAAGAAAGAGGTAATAAAATATATGTGAAATGGTTAGGCTTCTCCGATGATCAAAATTCTTGGATTGATAAAAATGAACTTGTATAGTAATAATAAAATATCTATGATAGGTAGGTTGTCTATGATTAAAGAAGCTACTACACAATTTCAAGTTTACGAACAAACAACTGAAAAACTTTCAGAAATAAGTCTTGTGACAGTGGAGGAAGCTATTGAATCCTTCAGACAACATCTAATTAAAAAAGAGTTGGAAATTGCTGGCATCATTGAAGAAGCGTTTACATCATTACCTGAATATATAGACGCAAGAAATGTTACACAAACTTATTCGATGAGTATTTCTTAAACTGTAATATAATTTTTGTTATTTTAAAAACAACACTGATAAAATGTAAACTTTCTATTATGTATACAAGTAAAAACAAATATCTAAATATATAACATTTAATCTCTTCAGTTGTACTTTATTCAATTCATAATCCTTTTCAACAAAATCTCGAATCGTGAATATCATCATTTTGTTTACAGCGAAACCTTTTCTTATTAGGTTGAACTTTTTAATAAAAGTTAAGTAATTAAAGATAAAAAATCAGTATTTAAAAAATGGCTCTACTGAAAACAACTCTTCTTATATTTGTTGTTTTAGCTAAAAATAATTTTATAGTGTATCATCAATCTGAAGTGGTAAAAGCGTACGCATGTTTCAATACAGAAAATAATACCTGGCCGCATAAGTGGGTAGAGCTGGTTCCATTGATACAAGATGGTATACCAACTTTACAAACATCGAACATTCCTAAGAATGACATTAGCATTCTGAAATATAAACTCAGATTCATATACTCAAATAGAAGTTACGGCGAAACTCAGTGGAAACAAGTTTTAAATGAAACTTTAATTACTCAAAAAGACTATGAAAATACAGATGCAGTAAAAACAACACGGAATTGTTTTTCACACAGAGGTGATCTATCAAAACAAAATTCTACAACTGTAACTTTCAATAATGATGATACACAGCAGATACTGGACATCATACTATTTATATACTCAATTTTCACTACATTTTATATATTTAGGAATAAAATTTATCCTTTTGTTAAAGACAGGATATTTACAAAATAATTAAAGTGAGAAGAAATCAATAAAAAACGTTATCCGATTACTTTGTGTTTCATTTATTTATTCACACTGAAACTTAACTACTGTAGAAAGAAACAAAGAATATTTTTTAATTCAGAGGGATAGAAATGGTGAGAGAAAAAAAAACAAAACAAAAAAAATATTAGCCACTATTATTAACAATGATACATGTATAAGGTAACTAAAATACATTTCTCTTACAATATAATCTTTCTTTACTACTGCTTGAATCGCAGAATATCGTCATAGTCATTCAAAAATTTTTGAAGTTGCATTTTATAAGGCACTCAAATGAATGTTAGATGTTCAACTTGCAAATATTACGTTAGCTAAAGATATAAACTGTTATATCTATGATTTCTCTATAAACTGTTATATCTATGATTTCTCTATTGTTTAATAAAATTGTTTATTTCGTCGATATATTCGACTACATAACAAATCAAACATAAACTGAGCTCAACACTACGTCGCTGCCGGTCCTGAAGCATTAAATTTGACTATCATTTTGTCACTAGGCATGGCAACAAATCCAAAGAGATACAAGATTCTTCAACTTTGTGTTGTTCACTTATGAAGCAACATTTCATAAGAAGGGACATGTCAACATACATAACTTTCACTAATATTCTACTGGAAACCCTCACTTTACTCACATGACTAGTCCAAATAGGTGGTCTTCATGTTTTTGTATACAGGTACCAACACATTCTGTGAGGAATATGTCACAGTTGAAACAAGCCGACATTTGCAAGTCTTTTAAAATACTAAAACGAGGTCGGAATACGTACTAGGTTTTGAGAAGTAGTGACCGTAAATTTTAAAATAATTCCTCATGTGTCCCAAAAGATGATGAATAATCAAATCGGAAAGAGTCTAGACAGGAAGCTGTATACAGGTCTTTAAAAAATAATACACTAATTCGTTCCTGTGGACAAATGTACCTTTTTTCTAAGAAAAGACCCAATATCTCAGTAAATACTGGCTTTAGGTATAGGGAATAATTCATGAAACTGAAACAACATTTGTTGATGTATCGAAATTGATTATAATATGTAGGGTGTTCCATTTGAATTTCATAAGTTTTGGCCATAGCGTTTGAACGACTCTGTATAGACCCCAAGAACTATACCCTGAATGAATCGGCAAAATAAGAGGAATCTAAAAATTTAACATTATGCAGACTGTACCATTTAAAAAAGGTGAAGATTGGTTTTCACGTAACTTATGCAACACCCTGTATATGCAAAAATAATTTTAGTTTGTAGCTAACGTTAGTACCTGCAACTTTTATTCCAATTTTTTTTAAATATTGAATAATAAAGGAAATATTGGACTTGAACACACTGTTGAACCATCCTGTATGTATAGATTAGATCGCCGCTGACTGGACTCTCAGAAAACTTTGATAAACCACACAACCTCAACCTTTTATCGTAATGTGGACGCACAGTGCCATAAGGTAAACTTGTGGCGTCACACTGCACGAACTGCAACAAACCCTTGTCTCTTTCCAGCATAGGACACCACACAACACCTGTATACAGGACGAACATACATAGTGTAAAGCCCATTAAAAGTTTGGACTGAACAGCCTTTAAAAACATTGTGCATCAAGTACAATAGCTTATTGGTTTTATATTTTATGTATGCTATATGAGCAGACCGTGACAAATTGGACAAAATATGAGTCCTAAATCTTTATGATTCTCCACTGTATTTATATATTGCTGCATTATATAATATGGAAATTGTGGGCTGTTGAAAGCTAAATGCAAAACAGAACATTTGTCGATGTTTAATGGTAATAGTCAGTTAGTAGACTAATTTTGAGCAACCGATAGATCATGCTGAATATCACTATGGTGTGTTAAATGATGCTGACACCCTCTCAAATCATCGGCTTAGAGCGCAGTCAGCAGGCGGGGTAAATCCGAAGTATATATTACAAACAATAGCGGACCAAGCGCAGTTCCATGTAGTACTCCACTAAGAATATGACAAAATGGAGATAATTTTATGCAACTGTAACGAAATAGTAGCGATCGGAAAGAAAGCTATTGATTCAGCTCAGCACAGGGCAGCGAATACCATAATGTTCTAACTTTAGTAGTAGACGATTGTTTGGAAGACGATTGAATGCTTTAGAATAATCAAGATAGAAAACATCGACTGGATCTTTGTTATCAAGTGATCCCATTTACCAATCTACACAGGTTAATAAATTAGTGACAGCTAAACGCTCAGAACGGAATCCGTGTTGCTTGTCGAAAAAAATTAAGTTACTTAACCCTCTACTGGTGACGTGGAGTCTGTCAGACTCCCGGCATAATATGTTTTTTTGTGATTCCCAGAATTCTACAGTGATTGAGCCCCACCTCTCAGAAAATTCAGTCGATATCTAAAAGCATCTACTGGTGTCGATTCAGTGTCAACAGAGCCATATTAGCTGTGGTATCGGGGCTCAAATTATTAGAAGAGTCTGAGAGGCTCCAGGTCACCGAGTGTGTAAAAATTTCGCTCATTTCTCCCATACGGTTTAGCGGCTTCTCACAATGGATAACATGCCAGGGAGTTTGGATACTGTGAAATTTTGAGATCGTGATTTCGAGTCAAAACTCTTACAGTGGTTTAATGAACTGGGGGCTCTCTAAGTGAGAGTGTAAGAGTTGATGAAGAGTTTGCAATAGAGAGTGACCACGATACAAATTCAGAAAAATCCGAAGCAGAAGGTTACTTCTGCTTCGGATGACAAGATGAACAGGTCAATGAAAATGAAGCGAAAGAGGAAATACATGTTAAGACTGCCTGTTCTACAAAAGAAGTAGAAAAAACTCGCAATTTCTAGGGAAAATAGATATAAGTGGTCATAGCAAGAACCACTTCCTAGGACCATCAGAACCCCTTCACACAACATAGTCTTGCATTTACCAGAATTACTCCCACCGGCCCTAATTGCAAATAGCGGCATTCCTGAAAATGTTTGGAGTCGTCTTTTTAACGAGCAAATGATAAACCTACTAGTTCAGTTGACAAACAAAAAATTAGACGAGGAAGCAGTTAGATACAGCAAACGTGACAAGCCAGAGCTACAGAATGTTGACTGTGAAGTGGTGAAGGCATTTCTGGGTTTACTTGTGTACACTGCCGCGTTCAAATCCAACCACGAAGACATTTCTGCAATATTTGCTACTAATGAAACTGGCAGACATATTTTCAAACTAGTAATGAGCCAAAAAAGATTTTCTGTCCTCCTTGCTGGCCTACGGTTTGATAATCCAGATGACATTTTGACCTTTTCAAGCCAGACCTTTTCAAGCCAGACTTGAAAAGGTCAAAGCGCACAAAAAGCTTCTACACAATCCCAGTCAAGAAAACCGTCAAGCATTTAACGACGCAAGAAACCGCTATGTCCGCATTCTTTCTGATTCAAAAAACTCGTTTAATAACCACATCAAAAACAAAGTCCTCTTAAGCTCCAGCGGCAGCAAACCCTTCTGGACTCTTGCTAAATCTATTGGGAATAATTTCTGCAAGAGCACGTTCCCACCTCTTGTCTCAGGGGATGAAATTGTTTCTACCGCCCTGGGCAAGGCTGAACTTTTTGCCTCGTTGTTCGCCAGCAATTCTACTCTTAACCCATCTCCAAATGTTTAACCATCAACAGTCCCCAATGTCGCGCATAAAATGACGGATATCATTTTCAAACCTAGAAAGGTACGAAAGATGCTCTCTTCTCTTAAAAACCAGGAAAGCCTCTGGCCTTGACGAGATCCCAGCAATTGTTCTCAAAAAATGCGCACCAGAACTTGCTCCTGTCCTGACTCGTCTGTTTCAGACATCTTACAATAAAGGCATATTCCCTAGTAACTGGAAAACTGCTCGAGTACAACCCGTCCCCAAGAAAGGATTGAATGCGCTTCCTAGCAACTACAGGCCAATTTCTCTCCTTTTAGTCATCTCTAAAGTGATGGAAAACTATATAAACACCGAATTATTAAAATTTCTTGAAAAACACAGTCTAATCCACGACAGGCAGTATGTATTCCGTCAGCGCAGATCAACTGCCGACCTCTTTTCCTTTGTCACCCATTCTTGGAACAAGTCTATGGAACTATACGGTGAATCCCAGATTGTCGCTCTAGACATATCTAAGGCATTCGACCAGGTCTGGCACGCAGCGCTGCTCAATAAACTACCTGACTATGGCCTACCACCAAAACTCTATACGTGGACAGCAAACTTCTTTTTCAACCGGAGCATTTCTGTTGCCGTGGATGGCCATTCCTCTAAACTGTATCCAATTAATGCAGGAGTTCCTCAAGGCTCAGCTTTAGCCCCTACTCTGTTTTTTCTCCATATCAATGACCTCCTCTCTAGCACATCCAACCCAGTTCACAGTTACGCGGACGACAGCACCCTCCACTCCAATATACAATATTCTAAGCCTGTCTCTTTAGCCCAATTAGATCAGGATCGCAGACTCATTGAGGGTTCTATCTCCGTGGATCTCCAAAAAATATTAGACTGGGGAAGTAGAAATCTTGTACAATTCAACCCCACCAAATCACAGTCTTGCTTTCTTTCTCATAAGAGATACACCAGCCCTAGACCCATCACAATAAACAACCAAGTTATTCAAAGTAATGAGTCATTTTCACTTGTTGGCATCTCTGTGGATCGAAATCTCAATTGGCACCAACATGTCACATCAATTGCAGAAGCGGCTGCTAAGAAATTAGGTTTCCTCTTCCGGGCTCGCAAATATTTTTCACCAGCTAATCTCTATACTTTATATACTTCACAAATAAGACCAAACCTCGAATACTGGTCCCACATCTGGGGTGCTGCTGCCGCTTCTACACTCGCTATCCTGGACTCCATTCAGAAGAGAGCTGTACGTCTCATCGGTGACCCTACCCTTACCCAAAGCCTGTTATCCCTCGCCCACCGACGTGCCATTGGTGACCTCTCTCTCTCTCTCTCTTTTATAGATATCTGCACGGGTACTGTTCAGAGGAGCTTTCTTCCATAGTTCCTCCACCTGCTGCCCCCAGCGGATCTACCAGGGGAACAGAGCGAATGCACCCTTTTACTGTCCAGGTCACCAGACACAGAACATCTTGTTATGCCCGCTCTTTTATCCCGAGGACTTCCAAGTTGTGGAATTCCTTGCCGGCACATGTTTTTCCTTCTCCCCCGAACCTCCAAACCTTCAAGTCCAGAATTAACAAGTTGCCCTTTCCTCTTTGTTGACACCCACGGTATGATAGTATTTAGGCTATAAGCCCTCGTGGTGTGTTGTTTAAACTTAAAAAAAAAGACAGAGTCCTAAGAAGATTATCCGACCCAATCGCGCCGGTTTCTGAATTATTTGCATTATTTTTCCGAAAATGACAGAATATGTATGCGATTGGCGAAAATGCTTGTATAGATTAAATGTTGATTGCTTTTCGTCGGCGTTGTAAATTTAAGATTTATATGCCCCAAAAACTTGCAAAATATGAGTTGAAGGTACAGCTGCTCGAACTGGATTTGCTTATAATGGGTACATTTACACCGGCAAAGGTTCGGATGGTGCTGGTCTAACCGATGAAGAAAAAAAACTGAACATTCCTACACAATCAGTCATAAAGCTATCCAAACTCATAGATTTCACTAATAGGAACATAACGGCTGATAACTGGTTCAGCTCAGTTGAACTAGTTCATCAGTTGAAGACTAGAAAACTAACCTATGTACGCACGCTTCGAAAGAATAAGAATGAAATTCCACAACAATTTTTACCGAATAGTATTCGAGAAGTTGGTTCCTCTTGGTATGGTTTCAAAAGGGTTTCTACATTATTGTCTTATGTGACGAAAAAACGCAAAGCTGCACTGCTAGTTTCGTCCATGCCCCACAGCAAAACATACATAAATGGTAAACCTGGCTCAAAAACGTTACCATTTGTGGCAATACAGATTTAGAAACGATGTCGTAATGCCTGATAACAAGAGTCTAACAAACAATGACTACTTATAGCGTTAACCCGTTTGGTGTTAAATCTGGCGAAAACGCTGGCCAATCGAGTGGTCCATTAGTCTCGATCCACCTTTCAGGATAAGTACTATTCAAGTACTCTGTAATTCAAGCCGCATTATGGTCATGTGCCCTATCGTGTTGCCACCACATTGGCCAATGGCAATATTTTTTTAGAATACTCCATATGACTACAGTGAATGCGTTTATCATATATAATAGCTGCAAAAATAACATGCGGATAAAACGACTAGTCTTCATGAAAAGCCTCGCAAAAGAATTAGTCTACGATCACCATGTACGACGAAGACAAAACTAAAGAATTCCAAGTGACATACGAAAAGGAATTTCGAGGATATTGCACCTACCTGAAGAGCCTTCGCTAGCTGAAGAAACACTGGAAATGCGGAAATACTGTTATTTATGCCCGAAAGGACTTCATCGAAAAACGAAATATCTCTGTTTTCAGTGTAAGAAACTAGTATGCTTCGAGTGCTTGAGGAAAGTGTATTCTGACTGTGTGGCTCATAAAGACTAAACCGAAGACTTGCAGTTTCTTTTCTTGCTAAATACAGAAACTGCGAATACGGCACCCAAGAAAAGCCCATAGCTTCTATTTTTTGAAAGTGGTTTGCTTTTTTTGCACTGTTCACGTAACGGAATCTATAGCTACTTAAGTGTAAATATGTATTTTTTTCTTGAAAGAGCTATATTAGTGAAATATTGTTTTTTTCTCGCAGATATAACTGTTTTGCATTATTTTATGTTTTCAATAACCTCGAAGGGTGCCGATATAATTTTTTTTCCTTAAATTACATTTCCAAAACCAAAAGACCTTATTTTTGTAGCGGAGTCTGTCAGACTCCACGTCACCTACTATGCTAAAATTTTGCATGTCACCGGATAAGGGTTAATAGAAAAGGAAAGTGCTTATTAACCTGCAACTTTAGAGATTATAGGTTGAAGACTTATAGATCTGTAGTTTGCGGGATCTGGATTAACCCGTTTCAAAGATAGCAGTAACCGATGCCTTAAGTTAAGCAGTGGGCAGTAGTTTCCTGTCGAAAGAAACTCCAAAAAGTGCCTACTGTCAGAGGGTATTTTTTCAAAAAGGTGGCAGAAATGCCGTCAATATATGATTATTTTAAAAAAGTGATGTGCCATTTGGAATAACAAGATTTTTTTTATTACTACATCTTGATTTATAACATAATTTTATTTAAAAAAATATATTAGAAGATTTTCTGTAATATTATACAGGGTGCTTCACGGTGAGTGGGCTATTAGACGTTTCTGGAGAACTACATCTATTTAAATTCTGAAAATTGGTATCCGCACGTTTTTGATACTGGTCTTTCTAACTAAAATATTTTCAATTAGCCTGCACTTCCGGTTATACCGGAAGTCGACACAAACTTTGTTTTTTTAAATCACCCTGTATATTATTAGCTTATTGAATTACACGTTCAATTTAAGGGCCACTTGATGACAACATATTCGGACTAGTTCGTATCATTTCGAATTTATTGATCATTTTGTAGAAAAAATTACGCTTTAGAAAAATTCCGATATCTTTTAAGACGTGCAAGATAGAAACATGCGGTTTTTACTATCCCATAGAGCGTAAAAATTCCCACATACTGCTATAAACACAATACGATTTTAAGATAACTGTCCCTATCTTTTAAGTATACGTTACCCTATACCTGTCTCGTACATTTTTCTTTGAAAATTGATTTGAAAATAGTAATTGTTAGCGGGGCGATATCATTTTTTTTGTACGTAACAAAAAAAACAGTAGAAACAAAAATATTTCATGTTCAAGTTAAAAAATATAATAAAAAATATTGTTACTGTGCTTGAAAGTTATGTATTTAAAATATTTTAAATTTTTTTTTTTAAAATTCTAAGGATAACAACAGTGATATTATTACCTTACACAATCTTATAAATCCTCGAAGTATTATTACAATACGAGTAACAAAACAACTCACACCTCCTAAGCTAGTAACTGCTCAAAATGTTGTCCATTAACAAATATTTTAATATTCGCGTTAGTGCCGCTAGTGGTTGCTGACAGAATCTCATTCCTATCTAACTCTTCAAACGCCCTTCTTACTCTGATCTCTAATTCTTCGCGTGTATTGACGGGCGTTTCATATACTTTGGTTTTTATCTTTTCCCAAAGATCGAAATCAAGTGGGGTAAGATCTGGACTTCTTACGGGCCATATCCAGGGACCGCACTTTCCAGCCCATCTATCTTTAAATAGATCGTCAAATGTGTTAGATATTTCTCGTGTCTAGTGCGCAAGAGCTCCGTCATGTTGATACCAACAAGTTCTATATTCTGATAATGGTAAATTATCTAAAAAGTCTGTAACTATTGTTCTTAATATATATTGTTCCATCATAAATATGATAATAAATATAAATAATAAATATGATAATAAAAGTTATTACCTTTCAATACACATTGAAACTAAATTTTACTTCACATCCCCTTTCGCTAATAGCGTGAGGGTTTTGATTTGCACAAACATGACTTATGTTTATTGAAAACTCCTTCATGAGAAAATTTCGATTCATCAGCCCATATATATATATATATATATATATATATATATATATATATATATATATATATATATATTAGGTCATCATCTCCTGATGACTTAATATATATATATATATATATATATATATATATATATATATATATATATATATATATATTAAGTCATCATCTCCTTGAATATGCATTAACATCGTTTAAAAAAACTGGACCCTTTTACTAGCATCTTCTGGATGCAGAGCTTGCACCAAAGTAAATATTTCTTATGTAGAGTGCGTAGGAGCTCCGTCATGTTGATACCAACAAGTTATATATTCTGATAATGGTAAATTGTCTTAAAAATTTGTAACTATTATTCTTAATATTTCCATGTAACGATTAGAAGTTAAGGTTCCATCATAAATATGATAATAAAAGTTATTACCTTTCAATAAACAAAACACATTAAAATTAAATTTTACTTGAAATCCTCTTTCCCTAATCGCGTGAGGGTTTTGATTTGTACAAACATGACTGTTATGTCTATTGAAAATTCCTTCATGAGAAAATTTCGATTCATCAGCCCATATAATTTCTTTAAGTCATCATCTCCTTCAATATGAATTAACATCGTTTCAAAAAACTAGATCCTTTTACTAGCATCTTCTGGATGCAGAGCTTGCACTAAAGTAAACTTTTAGTTGTGCATTTTGTGCTTCAACAAGATTATTTCTACAGAGGAGTAAGGAATACCTATGTCGCTCATTGCTCGTTCATAGAGGCATGTTGGATATGCTTCGAAATAAGCCAGGGCGGTTATTTCGTTATCTTTATCTCTAGTTGCTGGACTGGAATTAACTTAAGGCGCTTTAAAAGTAACAAATTCTAGGAAATTCAGCTCAATCCTTCTAAACTTCTCTTCATTCATGGGTGGCAGATTAGGATTTAACTCACTAACCTTTTACATGTTCTACTAATAATTCGGTTGCATTCTTCATCGATGTAAAATAAATTTAAATAATCTGCATTGGAATAACAATGTCCCATGTTAACTGTGAACATTAGTACATTGACATTTATCGAATAATTTAGAATAACAAGTATGTAATATAAATTGTTCATCATGGCACACTTGCCTTAACGTTGACGTTCAACCACAGTATAAGGAAAAATTATACTGTTATGTTTTTGAATGTCTCTAAATACCTCAAAAAATGGCCTTTTTCTATAAGAAATACCCAATATAGGTCGGAAAGTTATCAAAAAATGAATCGGTTGGAATTGCAAGTTACTGTGTGTCCCTTTTAAAATAAGACACTCATTGAAGGCAGAAGTAGTCAAAGGTTGGCGCCACCCCGCTGACCATTAACATTTTCGAATCAATTTTCAAAGAAAACTGCATGAGGTAGATATAGGGAAATGTATACTTAAAATATAGGGAATTTAACGCTGAATCAGATGCTGGGGACATATGGGTACCGTTCCATTAAAAAAATCAAGTTATCTCTGATTGAAAATTTTCAAATTCAAATGTATGTTATAAATAACAGTTATCCTAAAATCGTATTGTGTTTGTAACAGTATGTAGAAATTTTAAGGCTCTATGGAATAGTGACAACCGCATGCTTCTATCTTGCACGTCTTTAAAGATATCGGAATTTTTCTAAAGCGCTCCAATAATATTTATTTCTACAAAATGGCGAATAAATCCGAAATGATACAAACTAGCCTAAATATGTTGTCATAACGTGGCCCTTAAATTGAACGTGTAATTCAAAAAGCTAATAATATACAGGTGTTCTATTTAAAAAAAAGTTTGTGTCGACTTTCGGTATAACTGGAAATGCAGGCTTATTTAAAATATTTTAGTTAGAAAGATGAGTATCAAACACGTGCGGATACCAATTTTCAGAATTGAAATAGATGTAGTTCTCCAAAAACGTCTAATAGGCCACTCACCGTGAAGCACCCTGTATTGTGTAGTGCATACTGTCTCAAATTTATTTGCTAGGATACATTAAAACACAAAACTTTTTCTGCAAGTATATGCTCGCTAAAAATCCATAGTTCATTAAAACACATTAGACTGCTAATGTGATCGTGACGAAACGTCCACTAAACTTTTAAGCATGCAACCGTATAACTATAAGAAAGATAATGCTGTTAATAATCGTTCTAATTAGCGAACCAATTAAAATGTAGTTAGGATGAATTGTAGCCACATGTATCTACATTAATGAGGGGACCTCTGACTTGTTATTAGTGAAAAATTCGGTAGCCCAGAACACGACATTCTCAAATTATTCTTGTCCCAAAAACGAAATAAATAATAATTTGATGCAGGAGGCTGGACGAATAATATCTGTCCCCTACGTAGGTACGCCTGACTGAAATAAACTTTGTAAATAAGAGGTATACTACTAGCAGATGTCATGTAGGCTGTATTTGATGGTAGGAATTTTAATTTTGATTTTTTAAGGGAAATGATTGGACATAATTTTTACACCTAAATCTAATATTACGTTCTGACATAATATATAATACAGAGGATTCATGAAAATTTATGAATCAACTTAATCGTGACAGCGAAATGAAATATTGAGTCGAAACAAAGAAAATCATATTTGATAACAAATGCGATTTTATAACAAAGCCCATATATTGTTCAATAATTCTGTAAATAATAGTAATAATTATATGGCAAGAACAAAAATTGGTCAATCATCGTTTAAAGAGTAATTATCATGACAACTAAAAAAAAGTGTGGACGCAGCAAGTGCGTTATGGAAGTACATTTTCATAAAAATGTGTTAATAGCAAATGCGAGCAGGCAACAATCTGATTACCGGTCTGGCCTATGTAGTATAAACAATGTACTTTATTTTATCAATATTACTTATTGTTTGAAAACGTACAAAAATTATCCGAAAAGAAACTTAAATGTTGGTTTCCTAGCCAACAAACCTTATGTTAATAGCAAATTGAGTTATTGAAATTTGAAGGATTTAAGGAAAATTCGCTACCAAAACGCACTTACTGCGTCCAGATTTTTTTCTTACAAACATGCATCATATTTCGATAAAAAATGCAAAAATGCATTAATGAATTTGTTCTACGAAAATTAGCTACAAATTACAGATCGCTAAATCATAAACTTAACTAAACCTGCAGCGAAAGCATCAACTTAACTAAACCGACAGCCAAAGCATCAGAGAAAAGGTTTATTTTAAATGAATTCTCTGCAAATATTTTAGTAAAATGAAGGGCAATGACGGTTGAAGCTTAAACCTAAGGGTTCGGAGAACACTCTTCTTGCAACATTTCCTTTTCACAATCCGTATTTTTTCACGTTCTTTGCCCAAACATTGCCAATTTTGACGTTTCAAATCGCGACTTTGTCGTTTTGAGGAAAACTTCACTTTCTTTTAACTGCCCATAACTTTCTTGCCTTTAAACCTAGAGACATAAGTTTTGGTGCAGTGTGCACCCTTTAGAACGCAAACACGCGTACGAAATTTGGTTGCCCTTACTTTGTTATTTTCGGAGATATACATTTTTTAGAAAGAAAACACAAAATTTTTTATGAAAACCCGGTCTAATTTTCCTGGATAACGAACCTATCCAAGCCACTTGCAAATGGAAGGTGTGTGTGTGTGTGTGTGTGTGTGTGTGTTGCATCATGGGATGGTTTTGAACGTTTCATTCATCAACCACAGACTTTTATCCCAAAATTTCGTTTCGAATCATAACCACACCCAGTGCGGCACCTATAATTAGATTTTCTTATGTGAATAGGTGATAACTATATTCGCGAATTCTTTGAATTATAAATAAATGGAAGGTACTCACCAAATTTCATTAACATCGGTCTATTATTTTTTTTAGTTATCGGTACGATATATATATATATATATATATATATATATATATATATATATATATATATATATATATATATACGGATTTCTCATTAGTGAACTTTTTTTAAGAAAATTCACTAAAACGAGAGCAAAATGCCAATATCATATGTCGAAATATAAAACAGATAAGGCAACAGAAAATTATATACATAATGTCTGTGCACAAAGTGTGTAAAAAAAATAACATATACCTACCTACTAGCTACGACTGTAGAAAAAAACATCTAGGCAGAGCAAGTGCTTCATGGTAGCGAATTTTCATAGAAATATTTTTAATGTTAAATGTTCTTTTTAATGAAAGAAATCAAATTCAGTAGAAAGTATAGCCTTTATAGAGTAGAGTAGAAACCATATACTTACCATATTTTATCAAAAAATATTTGGAAAAGCACAACAATTTTCCCAATATCAACTTTAACTTCTTCTACGTTTCTGTGACTAGTTTCGCTGCTTGACAGCATTCTCAAAACTAGTCACAGAGAAGTTGAATAACATCCGAGAACATCTAGAATTCATAAGGGCCTCTTGCTCCAGTTAGCTTACGCGAGTTTGAATAATGCCCTTTTGGCAAACAAAAAAACTTTTTTTCTAAATTACAAGTTTAATTATAATTCTAAAACAAAGGAGAAATAAACGATGTTTAATGTTGAAACACTCGTAATATATTCTAACATAATATTGTATCTTACTTGTATATATAAACTCGAATATGCTTAGCTAACATTATAAAATAAAACAACTTAAACTAAATAATTATGTTGACTATAATTAATCAGCGGTTTTATTATTTCCGCGGTGGACGACTGCTTCCATCCTATTACTATACTAACACGAGATATCAATACATCATTATAGAGGGTACTGTAACTCGCGCTGGCTACGCCCTTCGCATACAGAAACGAAACCCAACTGTGAAGCCAGAGAAGTGGTCTCCAAGTGTGTATGTAGTATGGACCAGTTTCACCAAGTAAGGGCAACAACAATCAATGAACTTTCATATGTGCAGTGTGGTATGACAATAATAAAACTATTCGTATGAGCATCAGTACTGGTGACATAAATGTTCGAATTCATGGCCATTAATTTGAGGACATGTGAAGAATATGTTCGTTACACCACCAGTAGTTGCCGTCTGAATTTCTTCGGCATCTAACTCTTCGAATTCTGATTTGACCCTTACCTCCAGTTCTTGTTTTGTCGATACATTTACTTCATAAACTCTACTCTAAACTCTTTCCCATAGATAAAAATCTAATAGAAATAAATCCGTTGATCGAGGTGGTCAGATGGTTGGGCAGCGTCGTCCCATCCATCTATCTGCAAACATATTTTTAAGTATTCTGCTCATTTATTTACTTCTATGAGGTGTCGTCGGGATAATCGCTAACTATTGTCCTGAGTATTGCAGTATGCCGTTGACTAGTTAAAGCTCCATTATATACGTAAAAGCACAGCTCATCATCTTTCAACATACAGAACACATTGAAGTTGAACTTATTTTGGAAGTTTCTTTTGCCCAAATATGAGCATTTTGTCTGTAGAATTGGCCTTCTAGGGAGAACTTTGACTCATGTACCCAAATAATTATTTTCAAAAAATTTGGATCATCTTGTGTACGAATCAGAATTTCTTCGCAACACTGTATTCTGTTGTCAGCATCTCCAGGATATAACGCCTTAACTTTAGCATACTTATAACCATGAAATTTGTGCTTTGTCAAAATTTTTTAGTTGGATGAGAAAGACAACCCTAAATCAACAACGGTACTGTTTATTGTTGTGTGTTTATTAGCCTCAAAATAGGCTAAAATTGTTATCTCATTGTCTTGATTCACAGTAATTGGACGATTGTACAAGGTATTTTCTTGGAGATACCATAGTCCAAGAAATTATATTCAATTCTTCTGAATTTCTTATCGTTCATCGGAGGCAAATCTGCATACATTTCATTGAAACGTCTGCAAGTTCTGCTCACAATTCTACTGAATATAGAACACTTGCCATATATTGGCGTTGGAATAATTTTTTTGCAAATGTAATTTCAATAGAGATAAATGTTAACGAGTACCTTGTTAACCACTAGTGAAAACCTAATGTGAGAAGTGACAGTTTCCGTTTCGTCATAGCACACTAAAAATATGAAAGTTTATCAAAAGCCTAGAAAAATATTTAGTGTACTCAAAATCAGACTTTTCAGCTATGCATAATCGTCCAACATACAAGTGAAAGGGGTCAATATATCAGATATATCTAAGAAATGTACCGTGCGTCATTTAAGTATCTCATAATTATATGTTTATTCAAAAATGCAATAATATAGAAGCTTTTTTTGTTTGTTTGAAATAACAAAGTTCATAGCAGTTTCTGGTATAACCGGAAGTCGGCCATTTTGGAAAGTATCACCAACTGGTAGAGTAAACCGATATGTGCAAATTTTTAGTGCTCAATTTCATATAGTTTGAAAAATAATCTGTCACCATGAATGACCCTGTGCACATACATACATACACACACAAACAGATATATATATATATATATATATATATATATATATATATATATATATATATATATATATATATATATATATATATATATATATATATATATATAGAGAGAGAGAGAGAGAGAGAGAGATAATTTTCGTAGAAAAGAAAGTTATACGCATATAAGCGTTTTAAAAAAACATCGGTCTCACTGGAAGTCAAAATACCAAAAAAATATATGGGATTAACAAAATCTATACCCTATTACAGACGAAAAAAAAATGTTTTTTGATGCAAAAAGTTAAAAAAGTACAAAAAAATGCTTGCATAATTTTATTATTTTCTTTCTGCAGACGTCAAACTTTGTCGATTTGAAACGTCCAAATTGGCAATTTTTAAACACACATTCCGAAATGAAGGCGGGATTTGAAAAATAAACATTACAAAAAGTTTGCTTAACAGGGTCTCACTGTTTCAATAGCTGCCGATCTTCATTTGGCCAAAACATTTGCAGAAAACAAATAGACCCTTTGTTCGGTTGTTTTATAGCAACAGTTTAAAATAAAAAGTTTTTGAATTAAATGTGTTTTCATTTAACAAAATAAAATTAAAACATTCCCTTTCTTGAGTCAATAAACCGATAAAAGAACAATTTGGTAGTTTTAGTTCATATGCAGCAAGTGCATTGCGGTAGCACATTTTCATCAACTTCCTTCAAATTTTAATGAACTGATTTTTTTCTCAATCAATAGAATCCAACTTTGTAAAAAAAATTAAATGTAACATATGTACGCAATTTCATCAAACGAAATTTATTGTTTTCAGAGAGACAATTTTTTTACTTTTCGTTTTTTCAAACTTTTTAAATAAAAATTCACTACTATAACGCACTTGCTGCGTCCAGACTTTTTTGATTAGTGTACACTCTCTTGGAAGTTTGCTTGCTTCGCTGTTGTCATGTAGCCCAAATAATATTTGACATTGAACTTTACCTGCCAAAAAAATTGTAAAAATTTAAAACAACTTCTGGGCTGCCAATTATTCTTAGATATACCATGGGTTATCAGGAGATAGTTCAGAGTTTAATGCAAACTACAGAATCACAAAATTAGATTAGGTCTTATTTTTGAATAAGTTTTGGTACGACCGGAAGCTCACAGTTTCGGTGGCTCAGTGGTAAGAGCGTTTGCGTCCGTAGTCAAGTTCAAATCCTAGTAGGAGTGCTTGGCCAATTTCTCGTTTCAGCACTTACTGCAAGAGTAAATATCCACATATACGGCCCTTGATATGGCGATCCTGGAGCGTGTGCTGGCGTTCCACATAACGTGCAGCCAGTTACACAGGTCGTCTAGCCGGAATGACTCGCAGGCCGAGATATCGCGAGCCAAGAATCCACTAGGGTGTTGGTAAAATGTTCATCCTCAAAGAAACTAAAAAAACTCGGCGCAATGCTAGCAAGTCAGTAGTGTATTAAATTGTCGCTCTAGACATTTCCAAAGCATTCGACCAGGTCTGGCACGCAGCGCTGCTTAATAAACTTACGGCCTATGGCCTACCACCAAAACTCTGTACCTGGCCAGCAAATTTCCTCTCCAACCGGAGCATTTGTATTGTCGTGGATGACCATTCCTCTAAACTGTATCCAAATACAGGAGTTCCTCAAGGTTCAGCTTTAGCCCCTACTTTGTTTTTCTCCACATCAATGACCTCCTCTCTAGCACATCCAACCCAGTTCACAGCTACGCGGACGACAGCATCCTGCACTCAAATATACAAAATTCTAAGCCGGTATCTTTAGCACAATTAGATGCAGACTCATGGAGCGTTCTGTCTCTGTGGATTTCCAAAAAATATTAGACTGGGGAAGTAGAAATCTTGTGCAATTCGACCCCACCAAATCTCAGTCTTGCTCTCTATCTCATAAGATATACACCAGCTCTAGACCCATCACAATGAACAACGAAGTTATTCAAAGTAATGAGTCCTTTTCACTTGTTAGCATTTCTGTGAATCGAAATCACAATTGACACAAACATGTCACATCAATTGCTGAAGTGGCTGTTAAGAAATTAGGTTTACTTTCCGGGATCGCAAATACTTTTCACCAGCTAATCTCTATACTTCATAAATAAGGCCAAACCTCGAATACTATCCCACATCTAGGGTGCCGCTGCGCTTCTACACTCGCTATCCTGGACTCCATTCAGAAGAGAGCTATACGTCTCATCGGCGACTCTACCCTCATCCAAAGCCTGCCATTCCTTGCCCACCGACGTGCCGTTGGTCTCCTCTCTCTTTCTCTTTTATAGATATCTGCACGGGCACTGCTCACAGGAGCTTTCTTCCATAGTTCCTCCACCTGCTGCCCCCAACAGATCTACCAGTGGAACAGAGCGAATCCACCCTTTTACTGTCCAGGTCACCAGACATAGAGCATCTTGTTACGCCCGCTCTTTTGTCCCGAGGACTTCCAAATTGTGGAATTCCTTGCCGGCACATGTTTTTCCTTCTCCTCCAAACCTTCAAGTCCAGAATTAACAAGTTCCCCTCTTTCCTCCTTGTCGACGCCCATGGTACGATATTATTTGGACACGCCGTGTAGCACCTCTGACCCATTTAATCACATTTCATAAACAAAAAAGCTACAAGCTCGTTGAATGGGAATCCATGGACCGTCTATTCGGGCGTTAACAGATACCGAGTTTGTGGCAGTGTTTCTGAGCAAGTCAGCCGTTTCGCCAATCAGAGGGGGTGTAAAAATAATATACAGAAAAGTAGAGATTTTCGAGTAATATTCGTTCCTGATGTCGGTGTTTGGCCATATTGACGGAAATACGCCGACAATAAATAAACAAACACATCTATACAACCGGATGCAGTATATCAATTATGATATTTATACTAATTGTAACTTTTTTAAGGTACTTCTTTTAGGCGGTCTTCATTAGACAGCTTTTGTTAAGCAGGTATCGTTTTGAAATAAATAGTAAGTAAACAGGTTCAACATAATGCAACATGTAGAATTTATATTCAAATTATTTGAATAAAACTTTGTATGCATAATGTAATTCCACTTAAATAAGTCATACAGGATCATTAGAGTTCCATCATGTTTAAATTACAAAAGGACATTGGCTTTAATAATCAAACAGCAATAACGCAATCCCATAAGTCATATAGGTCCAAGCGGGTTATCGAAAGAAAAACAAACATGACACACAAAATCCATTAGAGGTCTGAAAAGCTGACGGTAAAAGCCGTGTAAAAGAAGTGTCAAAAATCCAACAATAGAGTCAGTAATGACCCTAATGGCCGGTGGTGTATCGAGAAGCGATTAGTGCCGATGCATCACGAAACTCGATCGGTCAACGGTTGGCCAGTGTAAATGATGTAGGCGCCACGCCTTCACCTCATTACAGGTAGGGAGCTACCATCAATTTAAAAACCAATCAGAACTCGCGCTCGTCAGCTGAACCTAGCGTGCTCTCTGCTAATGACAGGTAATTTTATGTAGAACAAAAACAAGTCCCTGATTATATCTCCGAAATTGTCTCAGAGTTTTTCTCCTCAGCTCTTACAAACAACTGGAACTATTCACTGCCAGTTCCTCTACACATGTTCTTCTGCATTCCTAAAAAGTAAAATCATTCGTTTCGGTTTTTATACATGGCCGAGGGGGTTTAATTGAAGCAGTCAAGACCATTCTTTAATTAAATATTGATTAACACGCATCAGTTGCTTGTACTGGACTGAGACAAGGAAATATATATCACTAATGAACTGACTTCAGATTCACGATACAGTGGCAGTGTTTTTTTTGTTGCTGATAACCTTTTTGAGAGCGAGACAGTGTTTCATTCTTGTCTTGTATTTCTGGAGACTCACAAATCTTTGAAACATAATATAAATTGTATATAAAAAATTACGATAACAGGTTCAACAATTTACCACGCTGGTTTTAACTGAACATACACGCCCTACAATGTAACATGTACGTTAGAAGATCAGTTACTACGATTTTGTGGAAATAATTTTTCGTTTTAAATTGACCGCATGCATAATCGATTTAGTATTTATATAAAAATTATTTTCAGTATTGTTACCAGGGTTGATCAAATATAAACCGGATTTTTTTAATTTGTTGACACAGCAATAGAATTCTAGAATACATCTTATTTTCTACGTAGTCTTCCCTTTTATCAATACATTTTTCTCAACGGTTTGAAACTTTTTCAATCGAAAAACTGATTTGGTCGTGCCTCTAACCAATTTTTCACGAACGCTTCCACGTCTTGGTCGTCATCAAATCGGAGTCCTCGAAGTTCCCGTTAAGTGGTCCAAACATGTGATAGGAACATGGTGACAAATGTAGGCTATAAGGCGGATGTTCAAGTGTTTACCAATGGATTGTTCTCAGTTTTTCTTGGGCTTAGCTATATGTGGCCGAGCGTTGCGTTGAGAAAAATCACACTGCAGATGGGAAAATCTCGTCTTTTTCGTCGAAAAGCTAGTTTTGCTTAAGCAAGGAGCCGACAGTAGTGGATGCGGTAAACTATACGCCGCTCATGGATAATAACAATGAGCAGTATGCCTCTGCAATCTCAGAAATCGTGGACGCAGCAAGTGCGTTATGGTAGTAAATTTGCATAGAAATGATCTGGCACAAAATATTTTATTTTAACTTTTTTTCTTGTAACATAGAAATCTAAATTTTTGTGTGTATTTTAAGTTTTATATTGTAAATCTACCTACCAAATTTGGTTATCATAGCTTTTTTATTTTTTGAGATAAAAATTATTTTCCAATAAAAACTCAAAATTTTCCCGGAAACTAACGAACGACTAACGAACTTATCCAAGCCATTTACAAAAGTACATGCCAAATTTTATCAAAATCGGCCCTTTATTTTTTGAGTTATCGGTGATATATATATATATATATATATATATATATATATATATATATATATATATATATATATATATATATATATATATATATATATATATATATATATAACATGTAAAAATTAAAACTGTCCCCGGATGTGGGTTCTAGGGGTGCTAGTTCGCACTCATTTCCAAAAAGTTTTTCAACATTCAAAAGTCGGGATCTCCCCATTGTTGAATTTTTTCCACGAAAATTCACTAAAACACTGGCAAGAACTTTTTCTGCAAAAAAAACGACTTTTGGCTTTTCGTAGTGAGGCTTCTTCAGGTTTGAGTCATTCTATGCTGGCTTGTTTAGATTCTGGGGTGAAATAACGCACCCATGTCTCGTCGTGGGTGATAAAGCGATCTAAAAAATTACCTCTGCTCAATATCTCGCCAAAAGCCTTTCACAAACTAAACGATTTGCTTTGTGATCTTTCGTCACAAGGCAAGGAATCCAACTTGATGACCCTTTTTGGTGACCCAGGTTATTCTAAGTGATTGGTTGTGCACTTCCGTATGATATTTAGACCCTGCAGCCATTTCTGATACTCCAAGGCGCCGGTCAGCTTCAATTAGGTCACGGACTGCACGAATCTTTGCTTCATATGTTTGTCATGATCCACGTTCACCACTGATTCTCAGGTACTTGAAAAATTCTTATGTTAGTCATAGATATGGGCCTTTGAGAGGGTTTTGTCGCCCAACTGCGCAGTCAATTGACGCAAAATTTCGGCGAGTTTTACGCCGACCCGCGACAAAAATTTAATATTAATGCGTTTCTCGACGAACATGTGTACCTCTTACTCATGAGACTGCACAGTTAATTACCATTAGCGAGCCGTGCTGATGAAGTCACCTTCACTTCACATCTTCACCTAATATGCAGTATGTAGAAGATACGGAGGCCCACTATGGGGACCTTCAAAACGATAGCATATACAGACTTGGTTAAATAGGAGAAAAGTTGCACATTCAAAAGCCCAACAAATTGGCGCTTAGACATCTCCGAAGGTTTTTTTGTTTTTTTAAATATTTTGAAAAATTTGTATTTTTTTCTGTTTTACATATTTTTTCTGGTCTTAACGATGGACCTACACCATACCGATGACACTTATCCACATCAACTTCTCATTTTCTTTAGCGTGTCATTTTTGAAATACGGGTCTCATTTTCTGATATCATATTCTGAAAGTTCATTTTATTCCAAATTCATCAATGTGTCACACTTTGTTGTTTAGTACCAATTTAGCATTTTTTCGATCTTAATCAAGAAAATTCCTATTACGGGCCTGTAAAAAGCTTTTAAACTTAAGTACTAAACAACTAGCTATATCAATTAACCCTGTATATCATCTAGGCGTTTAATAATAATGGACGACTTAAGGCGATAATTTAATGGAACATTACTTACATACTTTGTCCATGTATTGGGGAAGAAATGGGCTAGGGCTGACAATTTACTCAATTGTTAGTTGGTTGTATAGTCTCTATTTTTTAACATTTTGTGTTCTTTGGAGCTGCCGTGGCAATATACTGCTTGGGTCCGAACGAGATGGCGACACGTGTTTCGCGTCTTACAGCTCACTTAGTTTTGGAAGGCTGGCTATCATAGCCGTATTACTTTATAGGTGTATTTTCGCTGCAATTAGTATACCGTACTGACGAGCTCGGTGGTGATAATGCATCTAGCCATACATATTGTGTTCCTATATTGGGGAATAAATGGGCCAGGGCTGACAATTTACTAAACTGTTAGGCGGGTGTATACAAGTAAGGCTAGATGCATTCTCACAACAATTAGAACCGTAAACTGGTTCAAATTATTAAGAGAATGCATCTAGGCTTACATACTTTGTCCCTATATTAGGGTATAAATTGGCCAGGGCTAACAATTAACTAAATTGTTGGTTGGTTGTATACAGTCTCTATTTTTTAACACTTTGTGTTATTTGGAGCTGGCGTGACAACATACTACTTGGTTCCGCAACTAAGTGGCGGCACGTCCACCACTTAGTGGTTGTATACAGTTTCTATTTTTTAACATTCTGTGTTATTTGGAGCTGTCGTGACAACATACTACTTGGTTCCGCAACGAAATGGCGGCACGTGTTTCGTGTCTTACAACTCACTTAGTGTTGGAAGGCTGGCTACCATAGCCGTATTACTTTATAGGTGTATTTTCGCTGCAATTAGTATGCCGTACTGACGAGCTCTAATTAGACAGAAACCGGTCTAAGGTTCTAATTGTGGTGAGGATGCATCTAGCCTACTTAACCTACCTAATAGTAATTTGCAAATTACTTGCTTTCCCTTTTATTCCATTCCGGCTTGGGATGTAAAAAAATATCCAGGGAGTCTCCAGCGTATTGTCAGATTTGATTAACTGGGGCAGCTTATGACACTGTAAAATAAACATTTTCCTTTTTGGACTCGAACTACCTAATTCATTTTTTAACTTTAAATCCCATCACATAATCTCAAGAAAGGGTGGAAACCTACTCTTGGCCTGGTGTAAAACCATCATACAATCTTGTAGATTCTGATAACGATGAATAAGCTACGGCCAGTATTTGGTCTAAATGTTGGAAATTAGGCAGCCGTGCAAGAACTGACAGCTCCATTTCTTTAGCAATGATACAGCTTTGAAGCAGTTCCGCAGGATGGGCGTCCATCAGTGCCATTGGCCAAAATTATTGATCGCGTATTGGGAGGCTGCGAAATTATTTGGCGAAAAATTTCGAATCACTGGTTCTACAAGAGCGCACCTTTAAGGAGCCCGAACCTGTCTTTTCGGAGAGATTTGCGGAGGCCACGGTCGCCTCGGATAATGCCTTAAAATCGATCAAGTCTGTCAAAGCTGATTGTAACTGGTTGTGCATTCATATTTTCTGCACAAAGTGAGATGTAAGAGGGGATTCTCCGTCTCGTTGCACAACCAAGTAGTATGTTGTGACGAAAGCTCGAAATAAGACAGAATTCGGCTACCATAGCCGGATTACTTTATAGGTGTGTTTTCACTTCAAGTAGGATACCGTACTGACGAGCTCTAATTAGAGCGAAACCGGTTTGCGGTTCTAATTGTGGTGAGAATACATCTAGCCTTACATACATTGTCCCTATATTAGGAAAGAAATGGGCCGGGGCTGGCAATTTACAAAATTTTTAGTTTGTTGTACATGGTCTCTATTTTATAACATTTTGTGTTATTTGGAGCTTTAGTGTCAACATACTACTTGGTTCCGCAACTAAATGGCGACTCCTGTCTTACACCTCACTTTGTGCTGTGGGGCTGGCTACCATAGTCGGATTACTTTATAGGTGTGTTCTCACTGCAATTAGTATACCGTACTGACGAGCTCTAATTAAAGCGAAACCGGTCTGCGGTTCTAATTGTGGTGAGAATAGATCTAGCCTTTTATATTTTCTGTTTTAGTTTAAAATTTAGAAAAATTCGACATAATTTCAGAATACCCTAAGTAGCTAAACAGACTTTGAATTTTCTTTTCTTAAATAACATGTGTTTTTAGGTACGTAATCTATGGGATTTGTTCTCCGTACGTTCCTAAGTGACAGAGATTATTTTATCTCTCAAAAATTTAGAAAAAACAAAATAGGAACCTGCAAAACTATTCATTTAGAAAGGAAAATACATAAAACTCGACAAGAACAACGGTCGTCGAATTCCCTTTCTATCAGTTATGTCTAAATTTGTAAGAAAATTTGATGTAGAGGTTATAAAGTATCGTAATGAATTAAACATACAAACGTCCACCGTTACGAGTTTCGTCCTAGCCTTCTTAGCGGTGATATATTTACATACATACTTCACTTAAATAAGGAGTTTTATGAAAAAAAAAAAAACAATTGGAAGATCGTGTAATTTGGTTGGATATTTCTGGAGTATTCAATCAAGTCTAGCATTGGGCACCATTAAATAACTGCTCTCTAAATGCTGCTTACGTATTCCCTTTCCATTGGGGGTAACTACCGCAAGGCTGCTCACTTCTACATGTTTCCAGCTTTACAAAGCCTGATTTGGAAATTGGCTTCTATAACTAGTACTTTTTATACTGTATAAGAACATCGTTTTATATTTAGATTTAAGAAGACATTTAGATTTTGTCACTACGACTTTTAAGACATATTCTAAAGATTCAATATAAATCTCTGGAGCACTATGTTCAGTGTTAATGCCCTTAATAAAGTTCACAGTCTCTTATCAGGCCCCGTCACGTAGTTTTTGAGCCTTGCTTTCTTTTCCACGTGATTGAAACCTCAACCCAGGTGGGACTTTGCATTAATATAATACATGTACTGGGGGTTTTTCTTTTCTTTGACCATTGCCTACATCCGAAGCAGCTTTAGCGCAATCAAAATTAGTTTGCGCGAACCTAATACTTCAGTATAGTGTGGGAAAAATTTACGATAACGCCTCCCTTAAGCACCGTATAAGTTATCCACCTTAAGGCTATGTGTCTCTTTGAAGAACTTTGATCAAAGTAATCCATGGTACTGAGTGCCCAAGTCTCTTTTGTCTTGCAATAAGGCTCAAAATCCACCATTTTGCCTTTCTAAGATACGGTGCTTATAGGGGGTTTTTGGCCTGTGGTGGTTTTTGTCTGTCTTGGACTATGCCACGTGCCCCCCACTCAGTGCTGCTACCATCCCTATTTGTGTCTACTTGTCCAATTTCCAGGGATTTTAAACCTTTCGTTGGTTTGGCATTTTGCAATGTTTGTCTTAATCCTACAAATTCCGTAGGTGCAAGTCATGAGCTAATACTAGGTGGTATGCCTGGTGTCCATAGGAAAATGTCTGTAACCGTGCCTCCCAATCAGTGCTGCTACCATCCCTATTTGTCTCTACTTGTCCAATTTCCAGGGCTTTTAAACCTTTCGTTTGTTTGGCATTTTGCAATGTTTGCCGTAATCCTACAAATTCCGTAGGTGGAAGTCATCAGCTAATACTAGGAGGTATGCCTGGTGTCTATAGGAAAATGTCTGTAACCGTGTCTCCCAATCAGTGCTGCTACCAACCTTAGTTGTGTCTACTTGTCCAATTTCCAGGGCTTTTAAACCTTTAGTTGGTTTGGCATTTTGCAATGTTTGCCTTAATCCTACAAATTCCGTAGGTGCAAGTCATGGGCTAATACTAGGAGGCATGCCTGGTGTCTATAGGAAAATGTCTGTAACCGTGCCCCCAATCAGTGCTGCTACCATCCCTATTTGTCTCTACTTGTCCAATTTCCAGGGCTTTTAAACCTTTCGTTTGTTTGGCATTTTGCAATGTTTGTCTTAATCCTACAAATTTCGTAGGTGCAAGTCATGAGCTAATACTAGGAGGTATGCCTGGTGTCTATAGGAAAATGTCTGTAACCGCTATACCCATGGGACTGTTTGGCACTTGGAACGTTTTTCATACCATTGGTTTTTTTTAAGTGAGGAGACACGTCAGCGTCAAAGAAGGAAAACTGATGATTAAACTAATGAAATTAAGCTAACATTGGGATAAACATAATATATCTAAACATAATAGTTTTGGATTTATTTAAGTTATTTCCTAATTTTTGTGAGATGAGATTATCTTTGACACTTAGGGATTCACAGAGAACAAATCTCATAGAGTTACGTACCTAGAAACATATGCTTCTTAAGAAGAGAAAGTTCAAAGTCTGTTAGCTACTTTGGGTATTCTCAAATTATGTGGAATTTTACTGAAATTTAAACTAAAACAGATAATATGAATGTATAACCGGTTACAGAGAAGAAGACAAAAGCTTGTGAAGCCACAGAGGTGGTATCTATATGTTTAATTTATAGACGGAAATACATCTGGGGTCGACATGATTGAAGGTTACATTAAAGGCGTATACTTCTATATAGATTTTTATTACAAAAATCCTACGTCTTTTAGCTTCATCGACTTATCATCGCGGGCTAATATCCAAATTACAAAAGTTGGTTGTATCAGAAACTATGTTTTCGGGAGGTAACATGTAAATGTGTCACAAGTTAATAAAGTATCTAACAGCTACAGAAAAATCAAATGTCTAATAAACTAGTGTCAAGCGACAAAATACTTAAATTACATCAAAGCCATGAAAAAAAGTTGAACTGATCACAAGCAGAGGTTAAAACCCACATTAGCTTATTAAAAGGACTAATTCCCACAATAATAACACTTAAGAGGAGCAACTACAGGTTAAAATATTAGTGAAAAACACAACAAAAAACCAAACAGGCCGTAGAGTTGAGCAGCACTTCCAGAAAACCTTTTAACAAAGCAATTTCAGAGAAATAAAAAAACTACTTGGCTGGTAATAATTGAGTTCTATATTTTTTCAGGAACGACACTACCTAAAAAACTGACTCACTTTCATCAGATTGCTTGAACACGAAACATGGACAAACGTACTCCAAGATACCTCCCTTGAAGATGCTTATAACAATTTCCTGGTAACGCTCAGCAACAATTTTATTGCATGTTTTACAATTAGAAAAATTGTAATAAGTAAGAAACGTAGAGCTCCTGCAACGACAAAAGTTAAGGAGATGAAACATGTCGTCACACTATATGGTGAGTTTTCCCAACATTATTCAGTACTTAAGCCTATGTTCACAACAGTAAATGCACAATATTCCAGATATCGGGAAGACCGAACTTGATAACGCTATTAGCAGCAAGGGGAACAGGAGCAAAATTATGTGGAAGACCATTAACGAACTAACAGGAAGGAACCTAAAATGTCAAACTGAATGGCCTGCCATAAATGCGGTTCTTCCAGATCAGCTTGGTAATTTTTTCTCATCTGCTGCTCAAAATACAACTGGTCATCTGCCTACCGCGGCAGATATAGCATTTTTTGAGGAGATAACATGGGAAGTGAACACCCAATTTAAATTCTCACCTGATACACAAGAGGATGTTTTGAATGCAATAAATACCCTTAAATCATCTAGTTCTGCAGGGCCGGATGAGGTGTCAGGTATATTGCTTAAGCGCTGCAAGTTTGTTGTTTATTTACCACCGCCGCACATGTATCACATGACATTGGTCAGCGGTATTGTTCCATCGAAAATGAAAGAAGCACATATAAAACCGACATACAAAAAAGGTGATCCCACAAATTATTCAAGCTAGAGACAAATCAGCCCAAATCCACTTTTGCAAAAACATTCAAAAAAATAATCAATACCAAGCTAATAACTTATCTTACAGACAATAAACTTCTTTCGCCATATCAACATGAATTTTGGCAAACACGAAGCACTGAAACTGCAATTGTTGAATTTGTGGAGCAAATTGTCGAGCACATTGACAAAAAGGAGGTAGCTTTGGGGGTTTTTGTGGACTTCTCCAAAGCCTTTGACTGTGTAAATCATGAGGTCCTTATAAGTTCACTGTTAAATCATGTAGTCACAGGCAATGCATTGGGCTAGTTTAGAAGATATCTTACAGGTAGAAAATAAAGAGTTGCATTATCTAACTCTATCAGTACCTACTCCTCTAGGACTTTCCGAGTGCCGGTTGGGGTGTCACAAGAAACAGTTCTTGGAGCTACGCTGTACATTATTTATGTCAACGGCCTACTTCAGTACATAGCGCATTAATCTGGAAACAACACCAATCCAGACAACAAAATGACGGTCGGCTCTTATGTTGATGACACCAACTTTCTGATAAGTGGACATAATATTCAGGACGTTGTGGGTGATGCTGACAAAACGTTCAAAAGGCCTACCAACTGGGTTGTTAAAAACAAACTTGCACTCAATAAGGATAACATAGCATGCGTGCTATCTAAGTCCTCTAAATCAAAAAAGATATTGGACAAGATGTAGAACTTGATGGCCAAATCGTACCTCTGCGGACCTCTACGAAATCATTAGGACTTCATATCGATAGTGATTTAAAGTGGAATCTCCACATCGATGAATTCTGCTCGCGAATCTCATCCATTTCGTATGCAATAATAACACTAACCCAAAGATACAGTACATCTACTGTGTTTCCACTGCATTATGCGTGTTTCTAATCACAACTAAGATTTGGTATTATACATTGGGGACTAGCAAGTGAAGAAAATCGAGTTTCTAAACAACAAAAACAAATAATGAGGATCATATTCAATATGCCGGATAGACACACTTGCAGAAACATTTTTAAGGCACAGGGTATCCTTACACTTCCCAGTATCTACATCCTGGAAGTGGGTATACCACAAGAGGTAAAAATAGCATGCAAACTGACAAACATCGCACAGCTCTGTACCAAAAGTCACTGTTCTGCAATGGCTGCAAGTTGTTTAATGCATTGTCAGAAGATGTACGGAATGTAGACACTTTACCAGCTTTCATGAAGAGATTGAAAACATTTCTCCGAAACAAGACGCGCTACCCTGTGGACGATTTTTACATATAAACAACCACTAAGCTATCTTTGATTTTCAATTTTTTTAGTAACATGCACTCGTTATTAGTAATATAGTTACCATGGTATAAACCTTGTGCATCTGGTGTTTCTAAAAAACAATGTTGGATTTAGATCTGTCTTCTGCAACTTTTCTTTTGAACGTTACTGTGTTTTATAATTATTTTTGTTTTGCTTTTATGTGTTATTTAAGAAAAAAATCCCTTAAGTGTTATATTATGATTCTGTCTGTTTCATTGTTGATATATACATTATACACTATACATTATACATTATACATTATACATTATACATTATACATTATACATTATACATTATACATTATACATTATACATTATACATTACACATTATACATTATACATTATACATTATACATTATACATGATACATGATACATGATACATGATACATTATACATTATACATGATACATGATACATGATACATTATACATTATACATTATACATGATACATTATACATTATACATTATACATTATACATTATACATTATACATTATACATTATACATTATACATTATACATTATACATTATACATTATACATTATACATTATACATTATACATTATACATTATACATTATACATTATACATTATACATTATACATTATACATTATACATTATACATTATACATTATACATTATACATTATACATTATACATTATACATTATACATTATACATTATACATTATACATTATACATTATACATTATACATTATACATTATACATTATACTTTATACTTTATACTTTATACTTTATACTTTATACTTTATACTTTATACGTTATACTTTATACATTATACATTATACATTATACATTATACATTATACATTATACATTATACATTATACATTATACATTATACATTATACATTATACATTATACATTATACATTATACATTATACATTATACATTATACATTATACATTATACATTATACATTATACATTATACATTATACATTATACATTATACATTATACATGATACATGATACATGATACATGATACATTATACATTATACATTATACATGATACATGATACATGATACATTATACATTATACATTATACATTATACATTATACATTATACATTATACATTATACATTATACATTATACATTATACATTATACATTATACATTATACATTATACATTATACTTTATACGTTATACGTTATACGTTATACGTTATACGTTATACTTTATACATTATACGTTATACATTATACATTATACATTATACATTATACATTATACATTATACATTATACATTATACATTATACATTATACATTATACATTATACATTATACATTAAACATTACACATTACACATTACACATTACACATTACACATTACACATTACACATTACACAATACACATTACACAATACACATTACACAATACACATTACACATTACACATTACACATTACACATTATACATTATACATTATACATTATACATTATACATTATACATTATACATTACACATTACACATTACACATTACACATTACACATTACACATTACACATTACACATTACACATTACACATTACACATTACACATTACACATTACACATTACACATTACACATTACACAATACACATTACACATTACACATTACACAATACACATTACACATTACACATTACACAATACACATTACACAATACACATTACACATTACACATTATACATTATACATTATACATTATACATTATACATTATGCATTATACATTATATACTATACATTATACAGTATGCATTATACATTATACATCATACATCATACATCATATATCATACATCATACATCATACATCATACATCATACATTATACATTATACATTATACATTATACATTATACATTATACATTATACATTATACATTATACATTATACATTATACATTATACATTATACATTATACATTATACATTATACATTATACATTATACATTATACATTATACATTATACATTATACATTATACATTATACATTATACATTATACATTATACATTATACATTATACATTATACATTATATAGGTAAGTGAAAAAATATTAAACTTATTGTTCTGACTACATCGCCTTTGGTGAATTCAAATTTTTGCTAAAATTACAAATTCTACTGAGTCAAATAATTTGACATTATTGTGACATAAAGTTCATGAGATGATATACCCTCATAGAACACCTGTATGTAGCAGGTAGAGACTATGCGTCTGTTGATATTCGTTTAAGGCTTGGCGCCTGTTAAAGCTTCTTTTAGTTTCCTTGATGATGATATGAAATAAACTGATTCATCACCTTGAAAAGTTTACAATCAGTAAAAAACTCCTAGATTTCAAAAAAAATTAAGGTGGTTACCAGTACAGTTCACCGCATTTATCTCATTTCCTCTGTCATGATGAATGATTTAATCTTTCAATGACTGGCCTCATCAACTTCATTATATACAAATTTACCGAAACATATGTGATCAAATTAGCACTTTCCGTAATAAATAAGCTTCCTTCTAAGATGCTGAGTAATATTTCCTAAAATTCTTGTAAGTCTCAAAACTAATGAGTGGGTAACTAAAATCACATTATCCTTCGAAATGGTGAGTTCCCTTTCCTCCTCTCCGAGATTCAATCTTCTTGCAACGAACATTGATAAATTTCCTACCATTTTTCTCTTTCGCCTTGTATCCTTTCTCAAGTAAGAACTAAAATAGTATCGTAACATTTTTTAAACGTTTCGGGTAAATGAACCTTCAATAAAATGCTGTATCTAATTGAAAATTATAGATCATCAACTCCAGTTTTACACCAAGTTAATTGACTTTCGTAAAAGTCGTTTCTTCTGACAAGTTACTAATTTGAGTTTTACTGGAATATGGTATTGTTAAACGAAAATGTTGTTGTATCTACAGTAATTTAGTCTAGAAACTTATTTTCGCCTCGTAAATTTGGCATTTTACGATATTTAAATATTTTATATTTGAACAGTAGGTATATACAGTATATACTATTTACTGTTTTATTAAGAGATCCTATAAACTCAATCTATTTACCCAATACCCTTTTAGGAAATTTTCGCGGAAAAAGCTCTGAAGCAGAGAATATTTAATTTAATATTTTTTTATTGAGCACAAATTATATTTAGGGTCACTTAAATTTTTATATGTTTATTACAGATATCGCAATCATATCTTTTTGTCCCCAGCACCTCTTCTATTTCATTATAGCTCCTGCACTTCATCTATTGGGCTAAGTTTCCCAAAATTATCCCTTTTGGTCTAACTCTTCGTTTTTTTAAGCGTGCGTATTTTAAATGCTGGTCACAAAAAGTTATTATTATTCAGCCCTCTTCCTCTAAATGTCTTTTTAGCAATTATTTTTAGTGAATTTTTATTTTAAATAATTCACTAAAATGGTATCGATGGTGAGACTTTGCAAAAATTTTTCAAATGAGCGCGATTTAGGACCCCTAGAACCCATATCCGAGGTCAGTTTCAATTTTTATATGTTTATATATATATATATATATATATATATATATATATATATATATATATATATATATATCCGTCTGATAACTCAAAAAATAATTAACTGATTTCAATTAAACTCAGCAAGTGCCTTTCTTTTATTTATGGCTTGGATGAGTTCGTTATCCAAGAAAATCGGACGGGTTTTTCCGGGAAAATTTTTAGTTTTCTTTCGAAAAAACTTTGGACTTGGTGGTGTAATAATAGTCGCCACATTCAACACAAATTTCTTCAGCCTAGTCAGAAAATTCATCCGATGAACTCAGTATGATCTCTTCTGAGGAACTGGAAGAACTCAAGGCAACTTTTTTGTCTTTATTCGATGTCTTGTTTTTTTTTTGTTTGTTTATGTTTAAACCTTTTAGTTTTTTTGGTTTCAATCGTCTTCTTTTTCTCTGCAAACACTCTTCTTTTGACTCTATTTTCTGGACAAGTTAACTCGAGCGCTGATTGTTCTCTGTTGGAAACTTCATTTTATTAGATATTTCGAAGGTGTTTCCTTTTTATCTTCCATTTCAGCAGAACTCGAGATCGGTTTCTTAATCCCAGCGAAAGTTGACGGGATCGTTTATATTTCAGCAGAAGCCGACAGGATAGGTTTCTGAAGCCCAGCGTAAGTCGGCGGGGTCGTTTTCGTTTCAGCAGAAGTCGACATGGTCGGTTCGCTAAATTTGTCTGAAGTTGATAGGATGGGTTAATTAAAGAAATTAAAATTGTCAATGACAGAAGTAGCTGTAGCATGTGTTTGGTTAACAGGTTTTGATCTATTTGTAGAGCTTGAGGAAGAAGCTTGAGAAACTGATTTTTTTTATCGGGGATAGATTGAGGATTATATGGATGAAATCCACAGGCTCTGAAGCCGTATACACCTTTTAAAGCACTCGTAGCTCTGCCCCATGCGCTGGCTATCAATTTAGCAATTGAGAGATGACAATTCTAGACAATTTACTGTTGTTATGTTGCAACATCCAGTTCTTAGCTTGCGCTATTTAACGACTGCAGTGCTTGAGTCGTGTGACTGGGAAGGCACATCAATACTACGTGGTCGTTCTGGGAGGCTATATCTAAGAGATGGATTACAGGAAGATGCGTGGCCATAAAAATTAGCAAAGCTTTTCCTGCACTCTACTTTGGCAAAAAGTACTCTGTAAACCATTTAAAAAATAATTCAGCATTTATATAGAACGATTTAGCATTCATTAAAACTCCAGAACCTGGACGAAGCCCATCATAACACTCTTCCTTTTTGTTTTTGCCCTTAAACATTAGGACCGGAGGTAAGAAATAACCTTCTGCATTGCAACAAGAAACCAGTGACATGTTTTCTCTCTTTTGAAAACTTGTTAACGAATACACATCCTCTGACCCTTTAATCGCTATAACTTGGCCTGGTTTATTGTTGATCTGGATGCCAGTTTCGTCTACATTAAATATTTTTCCTGGCTTATCGAGCAAATCATTATCTTCTAAAATTTGTAGAAACAGAGTAAAATAGGCTTCAACGCCCTTCCTGTTCATACATTTAGTTCTCGCTAACGATAGTCCTTCTGATTTTTGTATGCTCAGTCCCTTATGTCTAGGTAAAAATCACTTGAACCAGGTATCTCCTCCTGTTATCTGTTCTTTGGAAAAACGGTGCTAAAGCCCAATTTTTTCAGCAAATTTATAAGCCATTTTTTACGGAGTTAGAGTCAGGTGCAAAACCAACATTCTCTAATGCTTTTATATGATTAACCAATCTTTTTTCATGTTCTGCGCCCAATTCTGGTGACCGACCTAATGTGATCTTAGAACTTTTAATTATAAGATGCCTTCTCAAGGTTCTAAAGGGAATTTTATATTCCCTACTTTGCATTGCCTCTGCTAAGCTGTCTTCGCTCCACGAAGCCCGTGTGATCTTACGCACGTATATTTCCCCATTTTCTGTAATAAAAACAGCTGTTTCAATTTAAAATCATGTTGACTCTACCTTGAAGTTACCTGTAAGCGGTGCGGGTAGACGGATAACACACATAAACAAGCAGGAAACATAGTACGATGATATGTACCTTGGGCGTTTTGAACCTTTATTAGTGGGGCGTTTTTCACTAGTACGGGTGAACAGCGCCCCACTGATTTAACAGCAGTTGTGAACCAGCCGCAATTGTCAAGCACGTCGCCTCATATAGGTTAGGGTACGTACTTTCTTACTATGTTTCAACGTTTGGAGAGTAATCTACATTTACCAGAAAATAATTGTTGAAAGTACTTACCAATAAATTTCTCGATCACTAACAAAGGTGATGATGACTTTCAGTTTATTAATTTTTTAATAAATGAACACGTTACCACCGTGAAACTTTATAAATCACTAGCCCATGTAAAACGGCAACCGTTTATGCTACTAGCCGGTCCATCTAGCGATATGTATGTGAACTGTGGTAAGTGGGGCGTTGTTGCAGGTGGGGCAGTATTACACCAGTTTACCCTATGCGGCTGCGTATCTGTGAGAAAATATATAGGCACCAAAGGATGTATATAAACATTAAGTAAATAATGTAAATAAATAGCTATTACTAAAAGAGAATCTAGATATTGTACGTACCACGATAGCACAACATTACACAAGCATTGTACATAGATCTAGGACCCTATTGTCTAACTCACTGTGAAAACACTCTGTTGTCCAAGGCCCTTAAAAAAACAACAACCGAATTCGAACAAAACAACAAAATTTAGAACATATGTTCAAATAAACTTTCACTATTTTCCAAGCATAAATAGGTCCTTCTAACTGTCGATTCTAAAACCATAGCCAACATTTGGGGACTAATACTGGCAAATGCTTCCAGAAATAACCTCCTCAGATCTTGTTCTGTAGAAAAATTTTGCTGATATACATGGTTCTGAACGTATCCCCATACGAAGAAATCAAGCGGGCTTGTATCTGGTGAACACGTTGGCCAGGGTGTTTCCAAATACGTTCTGATTACCTTATTTGGAAATCTCCTTGAAAGATATTCCTGAAGGGTTATGGAATTATCTGCAAGTGCTGTATCCAACAGTTGCCAACTCTCTCCAGAGTCATGTTATCCAGAGCATCCTCTATTTCTTTTGTAGCAAATGTAGGTAGCGCTCTGATGTAAGAAATGGTCCTACAATCATTGTACCGAAGCCCACATGCAGAAAGCAGAACGGTGTTGATGCCTCAACGTTTTATTTGGGCGTTGATTGGTTTCAGACCAATAATGAACCATTCTTCTATTGAAAATACCATTATTAGTAATCATGTTTTCATCAGACCATATTATGTGACATAGAAAAATAAAATGGTCCTGGCATTTTCTTGTATATCACACAGAATGAGCGACGTCGTTCTAAATCACCTGGTCTGAGTCCTTCACCAATTCTGTACTTGTACGGATTTAATTCTTGTTTTCGTAAAATAAAATGTGCCGTTGATTCTGATAAACCAACGTTTCGTTCTATGCGCCGGACTGATGTACGGGGATCCTCAGTAACTGCTAACAAAAAAATATGTACTGCTTCCGCATTGATGGACTTTTGCCGAGAAACTCCAGGTTTTTTTAAACAACAATACGCTTTAAGGTTTGTCATTAATTTGCTATAAGTCCTTTTATTTGGCTATCTTTTTTCCGGATATTTCTGCAAATGCATACGCTCCCCAACAGATTTTGGTTGGATGAAATGAAACATGCCAACATGTAAAAATTTTCTTTGTTACAAAACATATTTACCAGAAACAGTTACTAATTATTACACAATAAATTAAACAAAAAAATAATGTGTCAAATATTAATGTTACTGTCAATCCAAATACGGCTATTTTCACATCCACTTATGTTCCAAAGCATACTTTTGTCTTTTGAATTTAAGTTAATTTGTTTTGTGTTAATTCATTAAATTATTGCCTCAACTCATCCATTGAATTATTTTTAAACGCCTAAATGACATAAAGTGTCACTTGGTATAGCTAATTGCTTAGTACTTGAGTTTAAAAGCTATCTACTGGTCCGTAATAGGAATTTTCTTGATTAAGGTAAAACAAAAGGCTAAAATGGTATTAAACTATAAAGTGACACATCGCTGAATTAATGGGGAATAAAAAGAGCTTTAAGAATATGGTATCAGAAAATGCGGGCCATATAAAAAACAAAAGTTGCTGATTGTCGCGCAAAGACGAAACGTCGGATTCAAAAATTAGCAAGTCTACGTTAAAGAAAATAAAAAGTTGCTGTGGAGAAGTTTTTTTTTGAATATATTACAACACCCAACGAGAGTTTATAGCCTAAATAATGGTGTACCGTAGGTGTCGACAACGAGAAAAGAGGCAACTTGCTAATTCTGGACTTGAAGGTTTGATCGTTCGTAGGAGAAGGAAAAACATGTGCCGGTAAGGAATTCCACAACTTGGAAGTCCTCGGGACAAAAGATCGGGCATAAGAAGATGCTCTATGTCTGGTGACCTCGACAGTAAAAGAGTGCATTCGCTCTGTTCTCCTGGTAGATCTGTTGGGGGCAGCAGGTGGAGGAACTATGGAAGGATGCTCCTCTGAGCAGTGCCCGTGCAGACACCTATAAAAGAGAGAGAGAAGTTACCAACGGCACGTCGGTGGGAAAGTGATGGTAGCCTTTGGGTGAGGGTAGGGTCACCGATGACACGTACAGCTCTCTTCTGAATGGAGTCCAGAATAGCGAGTGTAGAAGCGGCAGCGGAACCCCAGATGTGGGAGCAGTAATCGAGGTTTGGCCTTATTTGTGAAGTATATAAGGTATAGAGATTATCTGGTGAAAAGTATTTGCGAGCCCGGAAGGGAAAAACTAATTTCTTGGCAGCCGCTTCGCCAATTAATGTGACATGTTGGTGCCAATTGAGATTTAGATCCACAGAAATGCCAACAAGTGAAAATGACTCATTACTTTGAATAACTTGGTTGTTCATTGTGATGGGTCTAGGACTGGTGTATCTCTTATAAGATAGAAAGCAAGACTGAGATTTGGTGGAGTTGAATTGTGCAAGATTTTTACTTCCCCAGTCTTATATTTTTTGGAGATCTACAGAGACAGAACCTTCTAGAGTCTGCGATCCTCATCTAATTGGGATAAAGAGATAGGCTTAGAATATTGTATATTTGAGTGGAGGGTGCTGTCGTCCGCGTAACTGTGAACTGGGTTGGATGTGCTAGAGAGGAGGTCATTGATGTGGAGAAGAAACAAAGTAGGGGCTAAATCTGAACCTTGAGGAACTCCTGCATTAATTGGATACAGTTTAGAGGAATGGCCATCCACGACAACAGAAAGGCTCCAGTTGGAGAGGAAATTTGCTGTCCATGTACAGAGTTTTGGGGGTCATAGGTCATAGACCGGAAGTTAATTAAGCAGCGCTGCGTGCCAGACCTGGTTGAATGCTTTGGATATGTCCAAAGTGACAATCTGGGATTCACTGTGTAGTTCCATAGACTTGTTTCAAGAATGGGTGACAAAGGAAAGGTGGTCGGCAGTTGATCTGCACTGACAGAATCCATACTGTCTGTCGTGGATTAGACTGTGTTTATTAAGAAATTTTAGTATTTTTAGTTTAAATTTTAGTGTCATCATTAGTGATGTGCGTCGACTATTAAGGCCAGAAGAAAATAATATGTAAAATCGAGATATCCCAATTTTTCTAAATATCTCAAAAACCAAAAAATAATTTCGGAGATGTCTAATCGCCATTTTATTGGATTTTTGGGTGCACAACTTTCTCCAATTTGACCAAGTCTGTATCTGCTACCGTTTTGGTGATCCCCATAGTGGCCCTCCTTATCTTGGACACACTGTATGTTTAGGGAGCGGAGGATAATTGGGGAATAACTTTTTGAACTAGGATAATTTTGACATGATAACGATGTAGCAAAACTTAATAATAAAAATAAAATTCAACAATTCTTACAACTAATTTAACTAAATGAATTTAAAACCGACAAAATCTTTAGATAATAAAATATTAATTAAAAGTATCTACTTATCTCTGCAAATCTCATCAGTCAGCATTCCTTATACTGTACTCTGCAATTCCAACTTGTTTATTATTTATCTAAACATGTAATGTAATATTTCCTTGCCAATAATTATGATATTTATGTGACCAACTTAAAAAATAAGAAAGCAAAATTTAAAAAAAATAAGAAGAAAAGACAAAAAATTTATTATAATAAAAACGTTTACGTCACTATTTTTAAGTAAGTAACTGATTAGGATTACATATATCTAGTCAGCCGCTTAAGTTTTTACATAATTGTTATCCCACTCTTTTAGCAATATCTTGAGATAGAAGTCACAAACACCCCCAAGCAACATTTAAAGTCAAATTGACGTAAAATCGCCCTACCAATAGGTTGGCGACCAAATCACCACAGGTCATTTTCAAGTAAAATTTAAGTGTATATTACCAATGTGGGGAATAAAGTCAAAGTAATATGGAAGTCGATAATAGGTCCAGCAAGGCGTTTCGACCAAGGCGTTTTAGTTATATTTAGGGCACTTTTATTCAACATTGGGCCAATGGACGTAATATATTGGTAAATATGTGCTACGCTTTACTTGAATCTGACATCTAGGCGCCGAGTGTCTTGACGTTCTTAACAACGAATTACGCATGTGACATTATTCAGTTGTGTAGGATCTGTGGTTATGTATACACAAACAGTAGAGTGGTATAGATATTGTCCATCTTTGTTAAAAAATGACATCTTGAATGATCAAAGAACTAACTTTAAATATTTGGAACAATAATAAAGGAGATTCGCACTGTATTAAAAAAAAAAACCACTGTGGTTATGTTTTTTCTGTTAACTTGATCATGATACTGCGATAAAATTCGAGCGCCCGTGTAAAAGATAAGATTAGTGAAAATAAAAAATTATTCAAAATTCTTGAAATTATGATTTTGGAGGATTGGTGATGTAAACAACACAAAACTATCCTGTCGTCATGGTATACAAGTATTATTTAATGTTTTCTCAAACTAAAATTTGATTACACTTTATTCAACAAAAAAATATTTTTCACTTTCCAATACAATCAAGATGGATACCGCAAAATTAAATTAATATGGCTGCCCTTCTAACATTATTGACCTGAAAGTTAATTTTGCCTTATTTTTTTACCTATAAGTCACAATCCCTAATGACAGGGCAAACTAACCAAACTTTGAAGGCATTTTGTCCTATTATGGAAATTTCAACTATATGGTAAACGAAGTTTGTTTGAATTTATTAGAAATGAAACATTTTCGTCTATAAATATATATATATATATATATATATATATATATATATATATATATATATATATATATATATATATATATATATATATATATATATATATATATTACTTATATCCGTGCACAGCCGAGAGACATATAGGAATGATTATAGAGCGCTTTTGGTCTTTGATTCCATAATATATAGACATTAATAGAAAATAGAAATAAAATAAAATAAGTAAATAAACATAAACATGACAGCTGACTGTGTTGCCAATGCTTCACTCCATTTGGCATGAAAAGGGATGTAGTATATTGAAGAGGGAAACGTGCTGATTTGATACCAGCATATAATTGAAATTCAGTTTTACTTTCATATACCTAGTAGTAGTAGCCGATCAAAATGTCATACTTTTTTATTATTTACACAGAGAACATTATCGAAATAATAATTATTAATATGATGCGAACTGAATACAAGCATTCTTTACTACTCTATAATAATTTGTAGTATGTCTGTAAACTTTTATTGGTTTCAAATGGGGCATTGTAACACAATATTTGTTACTGGTGCACGCACATTTACAACAAGAATAAACTTTTATTGATGAAGTTTATCAACTGACACACCTTTAAGATTCACAAATGTATTTCACTGTTGTACACTTTGAACTTTGAGGACAATTGTTATTTCAAGTCAGATTTTATGGGTATTTTCAACTTGAAGGTAGGCAATTTGACTTGGAAGACCGTTTCTGCAGTAATTATGACTTTATAGTCGACCAAAAAGCCATTTTAGGTTAGCTCAGTGCCCAAAATATTTCCTGTGCTGTATTGCACTGAAATTGGTAATATATATGTAAGAATTTACTATACCACAGAGACATATTGCGGGTTAATATTAGGTAATAAATTACCTTAAAGTAGGTATTTCAGGTATCTGGGCTTGGTAGTCGATTTTCAGTCCAATTTAGGGCACACTTCGACCTAAAAATTACCAACTCTGGAATTGAAACACCAAAGTATATTCAAGTATATTTTATGAGTAAAATTGAACCAATTTTTTCCCAATTTAGTTACTTGTAAGTTATTGACTTTAAAGTAATTTTAATAGTAAAAAATAAGCTAGTTCGGAGTCGCATTTCCAAATTTGTAGTCATTATGACAATCAAGGCAACATTTTGGTGAATTATTACTAAATTATAACTTGGTTAGGTTATTTGGACTCGAGTGCTGGTTAACATGCCTTAATTTGTGGCTTGGGCCTTGTATGAAATTAAAAACCGTTTGTGGCTAACGAAACGAGTGCTCAAGGCCATTTACTCCACAATACAGTACAATACAGTATTATGGAGTTATTAGTGACCCTCGTATAAACGGCTCCATGTAGATTAGCAACACTCCAAATATAAAATATACATTTTATCCCCATCATAGTTATAAAAAAGCAACCGTAAAGATGATCTTCTGCTTCTTTACTGTCTGAGAGGTCGCACGCCAATGAAATATCTACTCCATAAGTTATTGTCACGACGTAGTATTTGTACTGGAAAATGAAAGTTGCTGATAAATGTATGTTGTAATGTTTTGCATATATAAATATTGTAGTTCGAGTAAGCGAACCATCTCTCCTTGTAAGGTTGTTGAACATTAATAACGAGCCGTGGTTTATGTTCATCATCTTCTTTCATTTATGAATTTTCATCACAAGAAATATGTTATTTTGTCACATATAAAGTGATCGTGCATAAATAATCCTGTAGCAGCGTCCACGATAACCGTGTGCAATTTGCACACTATACCGATGTCTCACGCTCATCGTGCGTTTAATGCAAATATCTCGCATTATGCTACCTGTAGCATTGACATAGTTGTATCTTCTCTGAGAATTAATATAAGAAATAAACCTTGATTTTACAAGTGTGTGTGTGTGTGTGTGCGTGTTTGGGATGACCTCGGAAACTTAAGTCCATTGGCCACAGACTTTTGAAGATTGTTGTTTGTTTGTTTTCGGGGATACAATCATATGGATTTATTTTTGTGGCTTTTAATGGCTTTCAGTGAGCCTCCTACTTGATCATTGCTTTACAAATTGATAGTACTTCAATATAATGTAAATTAAAATAACGGAAGTGTTTTTTTTTTTTGGTTAGTTTGTATATTTTTTTAATTTTATTTTTTTTATTTTTTTTGTATTTATATTTTTTCTTTTTTTTTTTCTTTTTTTTTTCCTTTTTTTTTGGTTGGGGATCAAATCGAGGACACTGTCGCCTAGGGGCTCGTCAAGGCTAACAGACAAACAAGACTAAGCCACGGACAGGTGGGGAAAACAATAGGACAGACATTAGGATACTTAAAATTAATGTACATAATTCTATATGGGCCATTGAGCAATTATATTCACATACATACATTACTATATAATTACAACTAATGTAACACGTTGCGTGGTAGAAATTTACTATTTATAAGTATTATTTACAGGGTTTGATTTCATAAAACTAAGTTTATATTTCTAAAAAATTTGTACAATGCTATCTTGACTTCAATTTTATGACTACTTAGAAGGTGTGTTAAATTCATAGGGTGTTTTGTGTATTTTTCCAACGTTAGCATGAGGTTGGTTCGCTGTGCAGAATACTTAGAGCATGAAAATATAACATGATTTAAGTCAGCAATATTGTTTTCGTTGCAGTCACAATTAGGACTTTCGGTCACACCTATCTTATGCAGGTGCGCCGGAAATCATCCATGATTAGACTTTAGTCTTGTTAATATTGTAGTGAATGCGCGGTTTCTGGAAATTTCTTTGACCAGATGTAATGGAAGTTGTTCGTGTATAAGAGCATAGTGGTTTGAACTTGAGGTGACATAACGGTGCTATTCTATATCCCAGTATTTAATTAATTGCTGTTTAATTTCCGGTCGAAAGTCTGTATATGGGATTTTTCGGTTTTGTTGATCGTTTTCCAAAAATGCTGCTTGCTTGGCTAGATCGTCTACTATTTCATTTCCTGATATTCCGGCGTGCCCCTTGACCCACAGGTATACTATTTCAGTGATTGATTTTAACTGATACTCGTATTCCTTTATGCGAGATAGAATAGCATTTTTAAAGATATCTTGTTTCTGGTTCTTAATTGCCATAAGTGCTGACTTTGAATCACTTATTATTATACATTTTGCTATATTGTTCTTAGTGATCCATTCTAATGCCTGTTCTATTGCTGTTAGCTCAGCTGTATAAATTGAGGCATACTTGGACATTCTAATTTGTGTTTTCAATTGTAGCTCTGGAATATACAAAGCGGCTCCCACATTCGTGTTGTGTTTTGAGCCATCAGTATAAATTTGTACTGAGCATGAGTATTTATCTATAATGTCCGAAAAAGTGTTCTGAATCATTCCTGTATGATCTGAATAGGCTGGTATTATTACTCTAGATTTTTGTATAAGAGCTTGATAACTATAGTGGAATTGATTTGGGGTCAAGGATAGGATGATATTTTCTTCGTATCTAATTGTCATTTCGTACATCGACGTGATTTTACAAGATAATTTATAATATTAGGCAAATACTAAAAAAAAAAAAAAAGTCTTGACGCAGCGCAGTTTCATAAGATAGCTTTTTCGTAGGAAAAAATAGCTACTGAGGAGACACCCAATTTTTAAAAAAATTTCTTCAGATGAGCGTGAACTATCCGAGGTCAGTTTTAGTTTATATATGGATATACAGGCTGTTTTCTAATTCAATATATAAGGGGGTGATTTCTGGGTCTATTTTAAGAAGAAAACTTCATATGAACGTATGTCCTAAACGTCTTAACTTTTGAGATACAGGGTGGTAAAATTTTAAAAAATACGTAATTTTTTAATAATATCAATAATACCACTCCAGATATTTTAATGAAATTTCGTATACAGGTGCTACGCATCAAGAGGCATTTTTTCATGTATCACACTTCTTATTATTTCTACCAGTGACGTTCGTGCGAAATCTTGCCTGCATATTTTGGCAGAGAGTGATGGTACGCTACTGATACAACTTAGAATATAAATTATTTTTGAAAAGCTCGTAAATTTCTAAGCAAATTTGATTACTTTTTTTTTCCATTCCAAAGCACGGTTTTCGCCAAATATATATATATATATATATATATATATATATATATATATATATATATATATATATATATATATATATATACAGGGTGGCGCATTGAAAACGAAACAGACCGATTTGCGTCCAGAGAATGTTTTTTTAAAGATGCTGAAACACGTCAATTTTAACATTGAGAGGGATATGTTTTGACATAAAACCCATTTTTGTCACATCAACCCCTTAAGCGTGGTGATAACAACCCTTATATTATAAATAGGGAACACTGGTCGAGTGTTACATCATCTGAAAGCTCTTTCTTTTCTCAATTCAGCACACTAATTTTTTTGGGGGTCTTATTAACTCGTTTAAAAATTATTCACCGTTGGAGTTGCAAGAACGTATTTTATTAATTGTGATAAGAAATGCACTAATTAGTCAATTTTTCGTAAAAAAAAAAACTAAAAAAACAAAACCAAACGTTCAAAAATGTTTATTCAGTTAAGTAAGTGCTCAAATTGTTGACCACCAGCTTCCATACAAAAGCACAAATTTGCTTCAAAACGAGCTCTGACATTATGGAGCATTTGTAGAGTTATTAGGCGGCATTCTTCAACAATGCGTCGTCCTAATTCTTCCAGAGACTCCGGTTCTGTTGCGTAAATTCTACTCTTTATATAGCCCCATAGAAATAAGTCTAAATAAGTTAAATCCGGTGATCTAGGGGGCCACTGAATAGCACTTCTACGCCCAATCCATTGTCCTAGAAACTCCCTGTTCAAAAACTTCCTAACTCGTTGTGATAAATGCGGAGGAGCTCCATCTTGTTGAAACACTAATTGATTTTCTTGATAGCGAAAATCATTTTCAACAATTTCATTTAGTAGATGGTAAACGATATCTTCTAGTAACTCCAAATACGTTTCGCCACTCGAATTGCCATCAAGAAATATTAGTCCGATTAAACGGTGTCCAAAAATGCCAGTCCCGACATTCAATTTCTGTGGAGTTTGAGTGTAAACTTCGTTAAAATTTCTTGGCTTATTATCTGCCCAATAACGACAATTATGACGATTGACTGTAGAGTTTAATAAAAACGCACACTCGTCTAAAACAGATATTGAACAAAAAGTTCCCGTTATCAGCTATTCGTGCAGTCATAAATTCACAAAACTCCAGCCGCCGATCAAAATCATCTTCATTCAGTTGGTGTACAAGATGAATTTTATACGGGTGAAATTTATGATGCTTCAATATTCGCTGAATAGTTTTTCTTTTGATGTTTGAAACAGTGGCCAATTTTCTGGTGCTCAAAGTTGGGTCTGCAGCAATTTGTCCTAAAACTTCAATCTCAGTAGTCTCATTTCTAACCGGAAATTCACTTCATTATCCCGTTTTTTGTTGGCTACTAAACCACTTTGTCGAAAATTTGCAACTAACTCCAAAATGTGTTTTCTGTTAACATGTCTGTTCGGATGTCGTTCATTAAACAAATTTGCGATACGGTTGGCACAGTCATCGTTTTTGAAAAAAAGAGTAGTTTTTTCAACTCTTTCTTATACAGAATACACCACTGTGAAATTAATTTTCGGTAGTACTATCAAGTATCAAACCGACGGATAAACTGAAATAATAAACCGCATTTCTCCCATTCCGATAAGAAATGTTCTGATAGTCGTTTTTTGTTTACAAACCAACAAAACATTGACTATCAGCACATTTCTTATCGGAATGAGTGAAATGCGTTTTTGCATCTTCAACTGTGAATAATTTTTAAACGAGTTGATAAAACTTCCAAAAAAATGTGTGTGCTGAATTCAGAAAAGAAATAGCTTTCAAATGATGTAACACTCGACCCATGTTCTCTATTTAAAATATAAGGGTTAATATCACCACCCTTAAGGGGTTGATGTGACAAAGTTGAGTTTTATTTCAAAACATGTCCCCCTCAATATTAAAATTGACGTGTTTCAGCGTTTCTTAAAAAAATTCCCTGGACGCAAATCGGTCTGTTTCGTTTTCAATGCGCCATCCTGTATATATATATATATATATATATATATATATATATATATATATATATATATATATATATATATATTTCTGTGCATGGTCATAACAATATCGTTAATATGGCAATAGCACGATATAGAGAAAAAGTAGGCTGTGTCTGTAAGAAGAAAACTTCATATGAACGTATGTCCTAAACGTCTTTACTTTTAAGATACAATTAAATACAATAGAACATAAAAACTAGATAAGTTGTTGAAAATGTCCTCCACCTGCAATAATTCAGATCTTTTGATCATATTGTCGCGCGCTTTTTGAAGTATAGAGCCAGTATTTCTTATTATATCGCAGGAAGCTATCATACGATCCTTCAACTCTTCTAGAGTGGGGCGCGGTAAACTAGGATTTTAAGATGCCCCCATAAGAAAAAGTCCAAACTATTAAAATCTGGGGACCCAGGAGGCCATGGTTGGGGTCCGCCACGACATACCCATCGGTTATTAAATGTTTGATTTAAATATTCTCTTGCTTCAATACTAAAGTGAGCGGGCGCGCCGTCATGCATGAACCACATTGTATCTCGAATTAAAATTGGTACTTCTAGCAATATGGACAAATCCTCCTCTCGAAACCGGCGACAATTATGGCCATTTAGTCTTTCTGGTGGGAAAAAAGGTCCAATTAAGTAACTTCCAATAATTCCAGCCCATACAATCACTGAAAATTGTACTTAAGGGTAAATTGTACAACTGCATGGGGATTTTCGTCTGCCCAAATATGATTATTATGATAAATTGTGATGGCGTTTCTGGAGAAGTTAGCTTTATCTGTACACTTTATTTCACCGTCAAACAAGGGATTATCCGCAATTTTCTACAAAAACCAATGACAAAAATTAACACGCAAAGGAAAGTCTCGGGGAAGTAACGCTTGGACCCGTTGAATATGATACGGGTATAACAGCAAATGGTGCAAAATTTTCCAAACCATAACGTGCGAGATATTCAAATTATTACAAATTTTTTTAAGTACTGAGGTTCACGATTTTCATTAATCGAATTTAAAAATGCTTCTTTAATTTCTGGAGTTCTTATAGTTCGATGGGCCCCTTTTAATCGATTATTTGGCTTCAAACTACCAGTTTCATTCAATCTTCTATGAACATTTGCAAGTGTTCGCCTAGCAGGTATGACTCTATAATGAGAGCACTCTTGATAAAATTTCCTAGCTTCCAGTGATCTGCCATGAGCCAAACCGTACATCTAATGCATGTCTGACATCTTCCCATTAGTAAATTTAACAATTTCTTTTCAAAATAACACACTGCTCAGATATTTTAGATATCAAAGACGCGAACAGTTGAATTTAAAACTAACCTGTCAAAGTAAATGACAACAGAATTAATCATTCTTATACACAGCCTACTATTTCTCTACATTGTGCTATTTTCATATTAACGATATTGTTATGACCATGCAGAGAAATATATTTTATTTTTTTAGGCGAAAATCGTGCGTCGGACTGAAAAAAACGAAGTAAAAAATTTGCTTATAAATAAATGGCGATTTCAAAAATAATTTTTATTTTGAGAGATATTAGTGGCGTACCATCAATGTCTGCCAAAATATGCAGGTGAGATTCCGCACGAACGTCACTGGTGGAAATAAAAAGAAATGTGGTACATGAAAAAATTCCTATTGATGGGTAGTATCTGTATACGAAATTTCATTAAAATATGTAGAGTGATATTACAGATATTATTAAAATGTTACTTCACTAAGTGAGTGGTGAACGTGTTGCCACCTAGTTCGGAACCAAGTACTATGTTGTCACGCCCGCTCCAAATAACACAGAGTGTTAAAAATAGAGACAGTATACAACTAACTAACAATTTAAAAAATTGTTAGCCCTGGCCCATTTCTACCCCAATATAGGGACAAAGTATGCAAGACTAGATGCATTCTCGCAACAATTAGAAGCGAAACCAGTCTACGGTTCTAATTGTTGCGAGAATGCATCTAGTCTTAAAATGTTACTTATTTTTTAAAACTTTACTTTTGCAAGTAGGTTACTCAGGAAAATCGGACTAGTGTTTCCGGGAAAATTTTGGTTTATCTTTCAGCAAATTTTCATATCTTCAGAAATAGCAAAGCTATGGCAACCTGTGACACGTTACACGTTTTACAACTTACATATTTCCGTTATAACATTTATTCCTACATTACTACATTATTTTCCTACTCAATAAAATTTTGAATATGACAATAAATTTATGTGCATAGAAACACATATAGTATGTTGCCTTGTTCGTGAACATCTTGAAAGCGATAGTTCTTAGCTGGTTTCGGTATCTATACTTCATTTTCGTTTGTCACATGACAGAATTGTTCTTAAGCTCGTGTAGCCCTCAGCTCACTGTCTTCTTAACGAAATTTTAATAGCAATAAATATGTTGAGAATAGTTAACCAACAGAATAAGGCAACATGCTCATGTGAGGAGAGTCAAATTAAATACTTTGCTATCTGAAATCCTAAATGTTGGTTTTGCTTTGTAACAATTTGCGATAACTGCACTAAATGTGATTGCTTTATTTTGACAGGTCGAATAGCTCAGTTCGCGAGATGAGTAAGCTCTAGAATCGAACTAGGAGGTCGCAGGGTCGAGTACCGCATTCAGATAACTGTTTTTTTTTCACTCGAATGTAAAAAGGCCGTCTTCTGATGAGTTATGGGTGATGTCCTTTGTCTGTATGTGTGTCTAAGCTCCCGCCGCACAAGCCAAAGACTTCTGGGCGCGGAGTTTATATACTGTGGTGTTATTATTATTATTATTTGATGCTTCTTTTCCTGCGGATTAACTTTGTTTCTTAAAGAGGATACCTCTACAAGCATATTACGTATGGATAATCTCAATTATGACAGTTTACTAAGACAGTGTCAACTATTTTTAGTTGTCCCGTTTTAAGAGCCCTATCAGTAACATCATCGTTTGGAAGCCTCATCAGCACCACCGTTTTGGGAGTCCCATAAACACCACCGTTTTAGGAGCTACATTAACACCATAGGTTTGGGAGTCCTATCAGCACCATCGTTTTGGGATCCCCATCAGCACCATCGTTTTGGGATCTCATCATTAACAACATCGCTTTTAGAGCCTCGTTCAACACCATGCCTCTGGGCTGTTGCAGCAGCATTCTCCGACAACCTCAATTCAGAAGAATATCTCCAAATCTTTTGCCAGGATGACACGTCGATTGGTTTTTCTAGCCCCGAGTAGCCTTCTTGTACCTAGTTAATCCCAGGAGCACCGGCATACACACTATAGTTAAGTACACTAATAATCTGTAACATCTATTCAAATTTATTCATTTTATTTATAACTGCTTCCATCTATCACAATAAATTGTAGTCATTTTGGCCTTATATAAAATCACTATTTATGAATAAATGAAGTTACCAGAGTCTCCATTTTTATTTGTATGTCTGACGCCACCCGAATTATAAGCCACGAACCCACATACCTTTCAGAATTGCATTAAACATCATGTTCTACCCTAAGTAGCCACAGAACTTTCTGTTAAATTTTAATCATTTCTTTTATTATTAACTTTTATTTTTGAGGATGAAAGTTGGTTTGACAGTTGTACTGCTACATGAGTGAAGACGCTGGATTGTTTCTAAGCTCAACGAGAGATAACTTCTCTCAGAGTTCATCTGGAACCGAAATCCGTCAGTGTTTGACTCGAGGCGGTATTATGAGGTTCCGCACCCTAGCAGCTTTCAACGTCGTTTTTCGCTTTGGGGGTCGTGGGTCTGTATACTACCCTAATAGATCTTAGCCCTCTTTGAGCTGTTTGGACACCTGTCGGCGCTTAACCCAAGGCGGTATTATGTGGAACCCCGCTCTCGAGTTACAACCAAGCAAGGTCATTTGTCTATTTCGAAGCCCACAACGGAGGCCTCCCTGCAGGCTCGTCTCGACCAGATATTATTTACAACTTATTTTGTTCAATCGTTGACTCACACTGTACTTACAAGTATTAGTTCATTTAGTGATGAAAAAGCATGAAAAATAAGTTTAGTTTTTTTGTATTTGGGTTCAAAGTCGTCCAATACTTCTGACATTTTAAGAAATTAAAGTCTGAATGCAGCAGGTGCGTTACGGTAGTGCATTTTTATAGAAATAATATGACTCAGACATTTTTTGATAACTGTTGATAACTTTTTTTATAAGATAGAGATCTGAATTTGGGTATGTAGTTTACTTTCTATAACAGAAGCTCATGTATCAAATTTTATTGCCTTAGCTTTGCTAACTTTGGTGATATACTTTGTTTTAAGCAAACCCAAAATTTTCTAGGAGAACTTAGTCCGATTTTCCTGGATAAAGAACTTGCCCTAGCCACTTAGAAGAGGAAGCCACCTGCCAAATTGTATGAAAATCGGCATATTATTTTTGAAGTTATCGGCGTGACACACATATATTTCAGCTCAGTTCGCGAGGTGAGTAACATCTAGAATCGCACTAGGAGGTCGTGGGTTCGAGTCCCGTATTCAGACAGTCGATCTTTTTCACTCGAATGTGGACAGGCTCGATTTTGATTAGTTATGGGTTGTGCCCTTTGACTGTATATGTGTGTGTACGTTACCCGAAAAGAAGTCAAAGACTTCTGAGTGAGGAGTTTGTCTACTGCAGTGTTATTATTATTATTATATATTGATACACACACACACACACACACACATATATATATATATATATATATATATATATATATATATATATATATATATATATATATTTATATATAGCGCTTCCTAGCAACTACAGGCCTATTTCTTCCCTTTCAGTCGTCTCTAAAGTAATGGAAAAGTATATAAACACCGAATTACTAAAGTTTCTTGAAAAACACAGTCTAATCCACGACAGGCAGTATGGATTCCGTTAGAGCAGATCAACTGCCGACCTCCTTTCCTTTGTCACCCATTCTTGGAACAAGTCTATGGAACTACACGATGAATCCCAGATTGTCGCTCTAGACATATCCAAAGCATTCGACCAGGTCTGGTACGCAGCTCTGCTTAATAAACTTCCGACCAATGGCCTACCACCAAAACTCAGTACCTGGACAGCAAATTACCTCTCCAACCAGAGCATTTCTGTTGTCGTGGATGGCCATTCCTCTAAACTGTATCCAATTAATGCAGGAGTCCCTCAAGGTTCAGTTTTCGCCCCTACTTTGTTTCTTCTCCACATCAATGACCTCCTCTCTAGCACATCCAACCCAGTTCACAGTTACGTGGGCGACAGCACCCTCCACTCAAATATAAAATATTCTAAGCCTGTCTCTTTAGCCCAATTAGATGAGGATCGCAAACTCATGGAGGGTTCTGTCTCTGTGGATCTCCAAAAAATATTAGACTGGGGAAGTAGTAATCTTGCACAATTCAACTCCACCAAATCTCAGTCTTGCTTTATATCTCATAAGAGATACACCAGCCCTAGACCCATCACAATGAACAACCAAGTTATTCAAAGTAATGAGTCCTTTTCACTTTTTGGCATTTCTGTGGATATAAATCTCAATTGGTACCAACATGTCAGATCAATTGCAGAAGCGACTGCTAAGAAATTAGGTTTCCTCTTCCGGGCTCGCAAATACCTTTCACCAGCTAATCTCTATACCTTATATACTTCACAAATAAGGCCAAACTTCGAATACTGCTCTCACATCTGGGGTGCCGCTGCCGCTTCTACACTCGCTATCCTGGACTCCGTTCAGAAGAGAGCTATACGTCTCATCGGTGACCCTACCCTCACCCAAAGGCTGCCATCCCTTGCCCACCGACGTGCCGTTGGTGACCTATCTCTCTCTTGTTTAAATATCTGCACGGGCATTGCTCATAGGAGCTTTCTTCCATTGTTCCTCCACCTGCTGCCCCCAACAGATCTACCAGGGGAACAGAGCAAATGCACAATTTTACTGTCCAGGTTACCAGACATAGAACATTTTCTTATGCCCGCTCTTTTGTCCCGAGGACTTCCATGTTGTGGAATTCCTTGCCGGCACATGTTTTTCCTTCTCCTCCGAACCTCCAAACCTTCAAGTCCAGAATGAACAATTGCCTTTTTCCTCCTTGTCGACATCCACGGTATGATAGTATTTAGGCTGTAAGCCCTCGTGGTGTGTTGTTGAAATATATATATATATATATATATATATATATATATATATATATATATATATATATATATATATATATATATATATATATATATATAACTGGCCCCTGATATGGGTTCTAAGCGGCCCAAAAGCGCTCATTTGAAGATATTTTTTTCAATTTAAAAGTCTAAATCTCCTGTGTGTGTGTTTTATTTTCGCGACTATGGCTAATCACCGACACTAGGGAGCAGTTTCACCACACTGTCCTGTAAATTTTGTCAAACCCCTGCCATTCTGTAGGGAGGGTAGGGATCTTTAACGTGCCCAACATCGCATGAACACAGGACCAACGGCTTTACGCTCCCTCCGAAGGGCGAAACGTGCAGATAGTTAACTTTCCCAAATACAATGCCACAACCTTGGATGATGTTAATTGTAGTGTATGTACTGAAAAAGTGAAAGAAGTACCCTGGGGTGCCGCCTTAAGACTTTGTGTGTGTTTTCTTTCTTCAACGTCGGCCTATTTCCGCGACTATGGCCAACCACCGACGCCAGGGAGCACTCTAACCACACTAACCTGGAAATCTTGCTGCACCCCTGCTTTTCTGTAAGGGGCGTAGGGATATTTAACCTGCCCAACATCGTATGGACACCGGACCGCCGGCTTTACGCCTCCTCCGAAGGGGGGAACGTGCAGACATTAAACTTGCTTAAATGCAATACCACAACCTCGGTTGATGCTAATTGTACAGTATGGACTGAAAAAGTGAAAGGTGTACCCTGAGATCGAACCCAGTATCCTTCGGTTCAGAGGCACACGTTCTTACCACTGAACCACTGAGGCCCTTAACGAAATTTCCCCATTAGTGCATTTTTTCTACGAAAATTCATTAAAACTGACAAAGCTTGTATTTTGAGCGTTTATTTAAATCAATTCCTTTAACCAGATGGCTTTTGCAAATAACTTATTTCGTAATACAGTTTAAATCACTTTTTTATTCTGTCACAAAATTTTCATGTGATTATAATTTAAAGACTGTGCTAATTAGACTTCAAACGGATTCCTTATATAATTTACTTGAACCGATAATTATATGTTTATCAAGGATGCATTGCCTGTTATGGGTTAGTTTAACTCACATAAAATTTACAAATAAGAAATGATCAATTAATCTGGATACCTAACAAATTCCTTGCATCAAAAACTGGTAGTTTTGTGTTCGGCATTCCTTAATCATTTATATCAGAATAATCGCAGCATTAATAAGTCCACATAAATGTCAATTAAGGAACCAATTAAACCGCAAGATTTGCAAGTGATTAACGTTTGACTGCGGTAAACATCCCGGTAATTGGAGCGGCATACGGCAGCCCGCGAAACAAACCAGGCCTTGTCGCAGTTTTAATAGCCCGTGATTTTCTTAAACTGTTGAAAAGTTGTTAGCGCTAGACATTATGAGAAAGATTACCATGATTAGTCTTAGAGGTTTTCCCTCATTGCTCGTTACAAGTCTCGTTACAGTTACCGTTCTCATCAATTTTAACAACTGAGCGAGATTCATATCGTTATTAAAATTTATCACCCTCTTAACACGACGCTACATTGTTTTAAAGTACGATTCTCAAAAAATATACCTTCACATCTATATCATCACCTTAATTTTGATGTCCGCTCGTAAGTCACTTTTATTGACAACTTGTTGCGGTTTTTCTTGTATCATTCTTTAGCCACTTTAATATCCTTAAACTTTCTCCTAAGTGGAAAGTATTTATTGTGTAATATTTCGAACAACTTTTTCGCGCTGGTTGTAATATTATCATCATACATCTTTGACACTGAAAGCTAATAACAAACAATCGCAAAAGCGTTTTGTAGTCAAGGGTTTATAATAATAACAATATTTATGAGCACAACAAGCAAAACCCATTTACAGATAATTCTTAATAAGTAAGAAAATAGTTTGGAACGAGCAAGTGCGTTATGGTAGTGAATTTTCATACTTTTTTTTGTCCTCGGGACAAAAGAGCGGGCCTAACAAGATGTTCTATGTATGGTGACCTAGACAGTAAAAGGGTGCATTCGCTCTGTTCCCCTGGTAGATCTGTTGGGGGCACCAGGTGGAGGAACTATAGAAGAAAGCTCCACTGAGCAGTGCCCGTGCAGATATATATAAAAGAGAGAGAGGTCACCAACGGCACGTAGGTGGGCAAGGGATGCCAGCCTTTGGGTGAGGGTAGGGTCACCGATGAGACTTATAGCTTTCTTCTGAATGGAGTCCAGGATAGCGAGTGTAGAAGCGGCAGCAGCACCCCAGATGTGGGAGCAGTATTCGAGGTTTGGCCTTATTTGCAAAGTATATAAGGTATAGAGATTAGCTGGTGAAAAGCATTTGCGAGCCCGGACGAGGAAACCTAATTTCTTAGCAGCCGCTTCTGCAATTGATGTGACATGTTGGTGCCAATTGAGATTTCGATCCACAGAAATGCCAACAAGTGAAAATGACTCATTACTTTGAATAACTTGGTTGTTCATTGTGATGAGTCTAGGGCTGGTGTATCTCTTATGAGAAAGAAAGCAAGCTTGATATTTGGTGGGGTTGAATTGTACAAGATTTCTACTTTCCCAGTCTAATATTTTTTGGAGATCCACGAAGACAGACCCCTCCATGAGTCTGCGATCCTTATCTAATTGGGCCAAAGAAACAGGCTGAGAATATTGTATATTTGAGTGGAGGGTGCTGTCTTCCGCGTAACTGTGAACTGGGTTAGATGTGCTAGAGAGGAGGTCATTGATGTCGAGAAGAAACAAAGTAGGGGCTAAAGCTGAACCTTGAGGGATGTTTTTAATAGCAAATATATCTTTTTTTTAGTGAAATTAGGCATCAAATTTAGTTACCAGTATAACCTGTCTAGTAGAAACACTCTACCATATTTCATCAAATACGCTTTTCGACAAAACTCCCAAAAAAGTTTTTGCATAAAAATTTACAAAAAATTTGTCTACGACAATCCTAAACAGTTTGTAACGTTCAAAACGTTATATTTATTTATTAATTACATTTACTGCTTATTCCCATTTTATATCCAATGATATACCACTTTTGAGAATTATGACGTAGCACTCTCCATCTCTGTCTAATCACATAGAGTTCCAAGCTCTATGACTGTTGGTCAACTCGCAGCCTGCTGAAGTAAATAAGTGTTGACAGCTTGTTCTCTTATCACAACCTATAAATTAAAACTCCATCCGTCGATTCATTCTTTTCTAATTAATTTTTGTTAACCATCAATCAATTAATCATGGCACACTAAAGAGCTACAAAGTCTTACTCATGGGTGAGTACCTTTGATATGAGTTATTTTCACCTCATTAAATTTTATTCTTGTAATGACTGCATGGCTAAATATGAGTTTAGTTCTTCTGCATGTGACGTGACTTTAATTAGATGTCAAGTATTATTTTAAGCTTTATACATAAAGCATTTAATTAGTTCGTTTTTGTAAAGACACTGTCACATTGCGGGAGATTTGAATTTGTCTAAGGAAGGCAGTAACAAGTTATCTGAAGGAAGCAGTGGGAAATTAGCCACACCATGATCTAATGAACTCTGAGAAGTTAGCTTCCAAACAACCATATCAAGCTATCTAAGGAAGGCAGTACCATAATGAACATCTAAGGAAAGCAGTAACATGTTATCTGAAAAAGGCAATAAACACTTAAAGCCACACCTGCAATAACCGTAGCAGACGCAGGCACTCTAATGCCCACCGTCACAACCGAATTATCCATGAAGATGGCAAGACAGAGAATCCAGCTGGACAAGGATGTATACAGTGCACATCTAAACCAGGAGATAGCAGCATCCAAGCTAAGTGTCACAAAAGTGCAAAAACTAACCATTGCTTTATTTATTTTTTATTTTTTTGAAAATTTTCATCTTTGCATAGCTTTATCTTCATAAAATGCCTCACTTTATCGTAACTATGTTTTAAAATTAATTTAAATTCACTTTGCCTTTCTATTGTGTACATTTTCAACATTCATTTATAGTGAACTTTTTTTACACATGCAGAAGGACAGCTTAATGTAAATTTTTGTCTTTTAATTGAAATGTAATTGATATTTTATTGCATTCAATTTATTTATATTGATTTTAAAGTAATACTCATTTTTTAATTACAAATTTAATTGTCCTGTCTCAAGCTTTTACTTTTTAAAACTGACATGCTTGTTTCGATCCCTAGTTTATGTAATTTATATGAGTGATTAACTAGTGCCCAAATTCGACCTGCTCTCCGAAGCTCATGTGAACCGACTACTCGTCAGAGAAATAATCGAAAATATAAATTTTCGTTATAAGTTTTTTAAGAAACTTATTAAACATTTATTATTATGCCCCTCACTTCTGAAACTTCTATTTGAAACAATTCAGTTACAAGATATTTTTTTTATTCAGTCACTATTTGAGAGCGCCTGGTGCATTGCATCTCGATTTTTTCATGAAATAATATAAATGAAAACCTCTCTGATAGCGTCATTTGCATCAGAATCTAATTTTTGTTGGTAAAAACGTCGTATCACAATTTTTGATATGTGCCAAAAAATGTGAATGGTTGCAAAACAATTGAAATAACTCAAAAAAAAAAAACATGCATTACAGTTCGATGGAAAATGCAAACATTCAATAATATAAGGATTGTTCGATTAAAAAAAAACTTGTATCGCCAACGACTTATGGGCCACCTGTTATTTTCTAGAAAAGTTGCCGCTCAAATTGCACCTATTCAAATTTGAAGCATTTAATGAAAATTCGCTACTATAACGCACTTGCTGCCTCCCGAATTCTTTTTCTTACAAACCTGCGTTATATCTCGGTGTAAAATGCAAAAAATGCAATAATATAAGGCGTGTTCGATTAAAAAAAAATTGTATCACCGGCGAGTTATGGGCCACCTTGTGATTGCAGAAATAACTTTTTTAAATGTAGCTTAAGACACACTATAACTAACGTATACAATTATTGTTTCTCGTATCTTGTAGAATAACAGTAATATTGAGCTTTACCCTAGAAGTGCGTCACCCTGTATATATCTAAACAGATAAAAACTGAAACTAACCCCGGATATAGAGTTAGAGGGACCTATTTTGCCCTCAATTAAAAACATCGTTTCAAAATTCAGAAGTCGCGGTCCCCTCAATAACGAATTTCTTGTACGAAAATTTGCTAAAAATTATATAATATTAAACCATAAACCCTATAACTAAAACTACTGCTAAAGTATCAGAGAAAGGGTGAAATGGATTTTCTGGAAAGATTTTAGTAAAATAAAGGACAATGACGCTTGAAGCTGAAACATCAGGACTTGCAAAATACATTTTTTGCAATATTTTCTCTACATAGCCCGTATTAGCTTCAGGTTCTTTGCCTGAAAGTTGCCCATTTTGCCGTTCAAAATCGCGACTTTCACATTTTAAGAGGAAAAGTTATTAAACTTTCAGTTATTTTTCTGCCATTTCTAGACCCTTTTGCCCCAAGAAACTTAATCTTTGTAGCATACATAGGATTTTGTGATTCACACAAAATATTTTACTTTTGTGCGTTTATCTGGTCATCAGTGGCACCTTTTTTTTAAATGCCTAACATTTTTTTCCTTTCACTCTATAGGATATTTTGTGACATAGATCAGTGTACCCAATTTGACAGCCCTTACTCTGTTTCCGGAAATATGAACATTTTTCGGGAAAACTGGGATGATTTTACTAGCCAACGAACATGTCCAAACCATTTAGAAAAAGAAGGTATCCACCAAAGTTGGATTAAATCAGCACATTATTTTTTGATTTATCGTTGTGATACTTATATATATATATATATATATATATATATATATATATATATATATATATATATATATATATATATATATATATATATATATATATATATATATATAAGAATTCAAACCGACCCTGGATATGTGTTCTATGGGGGCTAGTTTGCGCTCATTAAAACAATTTTTTTCAAAATTCAAAAGTCAAGGTCTCCTCATTAGTGATATTTTTTTAAGAAAATTAACTAATACAGAAACCGATCTACAGTATGACGAAAATAAAACGTTAGTTGACGTGTGCCTAGATGGTACAGGGAGCATCACCCTTGCCTCCTAAGCCGAAAGTTACGCGATCGAATCCAGCTGGATGAATGTATGTTTTTTTATGTTTTATTTTGACATTTGGAGAAACAATAGTGCACAAATTTCATACGTTTTGATTAAGATCTCACTTTTGTTTAAAACGCCTAAATAAGTTTGTCACCTTTGCGTCTGAACTTAGAATTTTGTTATTCTTGATATTGAAAAAACCAGTTTGATTAGTTTGACTAAAACAAAATCATACTGGCGATTAATTAGGAAAAATAACTGCTACGTTTATAATTTGGTAGATACTTTACTTTTCTAAATAAGAATTAAGTTTCTTTCTCGAAATCTTCTGTATAACTTGAATGGAATTTGTAATATAAGTTTATTTGAAAGAGACTTATACTATCTACAAATATAGCAAAATTTAGTTCTTCAGCTTCTTAGAAAATTGAGGTTTGGCCATTTTTTCAAAAGGAGTTAGAACGCAAGATTTTTTTGATGATAGAGAGAAAGGTATGGTAACACTTTCGAAAGAATTCTTCAAATGTGCACGTACTATGACCTCTCAAATCGATCTTCAAGGTCTGTGTAACTTTAAAGTATTAACTGTACTAATATGCCGTATAATAATAATGTACAGCTCATATGAAAATTCGCTACTATAAGGCACTCGCTGCGTCCCGAAATGTGTATCAATAGATAGCAGAGTCCCATGAAAGCGATCATTTACAGATGTTTTTCTTTTTATGGTTCGTTGAAAAATCGAGACGCCGTATACAGGGCGCTCTCACACCACTGTTTTTATTGGATTCACTAATGAATGGAAAAAAATTCAAACCGCCGTAATTCAATTTCTACAAATGGAACGGCCTGTGTTTTGTGTTTCAGAAGCAAAGGGCCCTCTGCTTTAAGTTTTGTTTAGCACTTCCTATGCCGACCGACTCTAGTTTTGGAAATATTTACATTTACAAACGCATACCATGATACGATCAGATTATGTGATCATTTAGTGAATTTTCAAAGCATAATAGTAAAATATTTAAATTAACTTTGGTACAAAAAGTAAGAAATAATTAATCTTACAAATTATCTATATTTACATTTATAGTATTTGATAAATTCTTTTCACAAATTTTAAACGAATCTTTAAAGTACTGTTCTTATTGCGAACCGCTTGCGGCGTAAAACGAGTATTTTGACTATTATATTTTTCCGCAGGTTCAAATTTATATAAAGAGTTGAAAAAAGTTGTACATTTTCTTTTTCTCAATCTTCATTACAGATTAGGTATATAATTTGAATTTTGTGTATTCTTTTAGCCATTTTTTGTTTCTTAAAAATAGCCTTTACGTGGTAGCATTCTTTTTGTATTCGGTAGAAATCATTGCTTGTAAGATTTTTGTGATTTTGGTAATTAATAACAAATGTTTAATAAGCTATTGTACATTTTTTTTCTGATTTTCGTGAACGAATTTTTGGTAAATTTCCATCCACATGTTTTTTGTTACTTTCGTCGTAATGCTTTTTGTGAATAATTATGTTTTGGTAGGTGGATAAATAACTTGCAGCGGTTCATTGGCCAGGAAAATCGAACCAGGTTTTCGGAAACATTTTAAGTTCATTTTCGGAAAAATTTTGTGCTTTTTCAAACAACAGGGTTATTTTGGTGAAACATGGTAAATTTTTTTATACTATATAGTTTTTACTGATAACCAACTTTGATACCTGCTTTCATTAAAAAAAAACATATTTGCTATTAAAAACGTTTTTATGAAAATCCACTACCATAACGCACTTGCCGCGTCCAATTTTTTATAATTTAAATGGTACAATGAGTCGTACAAATGAGCTTTCTTTTGTGTATGTAAAAGACATAGTTTAGTTTTAGATGTAAAGGCTATCTAAATTATTATCAAAAGCTTTCTGCAACTATCACTGCTATTTTTTTTAATTCCAACTTCTTTAGGACGCTTCTTCTTCACAAATACTTCTACTGACTTGTTCGTATAACTTCAATTTTCGCATATTTTTCGTCACTTATGGTCTATTGATATAAAACTTACGATAATTTGATATTGTAACGCACTTGCTACGTCCCGACTTTTCCTTTTTATAGAGGTTGATCCAGATTTGACCTTCGATAATTTGACAATCATTAGAAAACGTAAAAATAATTTTAATTTTATCAATAAACTTATATCGAAATATCAACCGTTTTGAAAATACAAGCTGTTGAAGTTTCATATTTTTTGTCTTATAAATTTATTATTTACTGAACTAAATGAAATATTTTATTGGCATTTTGTTAAAGTTTTTGCATTAATAAGTTATATGTTTAAAATTCTTTTTATTTCTCTACTTCAAGCAGTGGCGTAACCACGAGGGTGTGATTTGCCTCTTTGAAACAAAAAAAGGTAGGCCAATGATTTGAATTTTTTTTTTTATTTTTCGTAATCTGCGCTCAATATAAGCGAGCGAAAAGTCCCTCTGGAGTTCCTTTGTAAAATCAATTGTTTTATATGAAAAAAATATTAGAATTCATTGCATTCTTTGGAAAAAGGCAAATCATCTACACATACAATTGAAAAAAATAAACTTAATAACAAAACCAGAGTAAAAAATATTTCTTAACAAAATCTAAATCACTTAATGAGGTCCTCAAAATATTCACCAGCAACTTCGATAGATTGCTGATATTCGCGTCATCGAGTTAATATTATTACTAATAGTATCGTAAAAAATTTCTGCGTTTAGCCTACCTGGCAAGAAATGAGAAGCACAAAGTGTGTTATCTATGACGCCCAACCACACATTCATACTAAATTCTTGTTGAACTGATCTTGCCCGAATTTGTTGACATTTTCATATGCCCCGATTGCCTAAATTATGAGAAATAACTACTCCCCTTCTACTAAATGAAGGTTCGTCAGTCCATAATATTTTCTGGTGAAATTTGGGAGTCCTTGCTACGGAATTTAACAGCCATTGACAGAAATTCATTTGTTTTTCAGCATCATCTAGGTGAAAATTTTGAACCGGTTTTAATTGAAACGCTTTCCTATAATATCTATGTTAAACTCTTAGTATTTCTGATTTTAACACTTGCAATTGCGGAGATGCTCTGCGCGAACTCAACCTATTATTGTAATCAAATACTCTGAGGATTCTATTTTGATTTATTCTGATTATTCTGTTTTTATATCTCTCACCCTCGTGGTTTTTCAAACCACATAAACAAAATTTGCGATGCACATCAATAAAAAATTGCCTTAATTTAGTTCTTCTATTTGGAAAACGCCTACGATATTTCTTTACGGCTGCTTGAGTAGTACCGTCAGAAAATCCATATATACAACGCATATCATTCAAAGTTTGTAAATGTTCTTGACATAATTATGAAACTAACAATGGCAGTAAATAACTTGCATAAAGTATAACATGGAATCAACTGAGAGACAGAATTTCTAGAACACCATTATTAGAAAGAAGGCTACCAGAACAAAAGTCAACTACAATAACATCACATAGCACGACGCTAGGAAACGTGGTAGAATGCATTGAATTTTAATATTTTTCTTCCTGTAAATCGATGCAAAAAAAAAACTCCAAGGGGACTTTTTACTCGCATATTGATCACAGATTATGAGAAAATTTAAAAGAATAAATCATTGGCATACCTTATTTTCACTATGTGAAAACTGTAACCTGTGATGAGCACTGATAAGTACACTTGGAGAACCCAAATTACCACAACATATATTTTAAAGACTTTACGATCGTTTCGCTGACAACGTCAGTGTCATCAGATGAAGAAAAATTCTGAATTCATTCTCAATTCATAATTTTTCATCCTCTGATGACGCTGACGTTGTCAGTGAAACGATCGTAAGGTCTTTAAAATATGTGCTGTAATGATTTGGGTTCTCCAAGTGGACATACCTTATTTTGTTCAAGAAGGGTATATCACACCCTCTTGGTTACGCCATTGCCTGAAATAAATAAATGAAAATGATGGTTGAACATGCAACTTACTAAGACAAAAGATTTTACAAATTGTCAATAAAATATTTCATATAATTCATGAGATATTAAATTTGTAAAAAGAGAAATTTGAAGCTTCAACATCCTATATTTCTAAAAGGGTTGAGGTTTCGATATAAGTTCATCAAGAAAACTCAAATTATTAGTGAATTACCTTAGAAAAATTTCTCTTATGGAGATCCCCGATATTGAATTTTGAAAAAAATTCTTCAAATGAGTGCGAACTAGGACCCCAATAACCCATATCCAGGGCCAGTTAAAATTTTTATATATATATATATATATATATATATATATATATATATATATATATATATATATATATATATATATATATATATATATATATATATATATATATATATATACCGATAACTCAAAAAATAATGGTCCGATTTTGTTAAAATTTGGCACGTGCGTTCCCTTTGTAAGTACTTGGATAGGTTCGTTAGCCGAGGAAACATCACCAGGTTTTACCGGAAATTTCTGTGTTTTCTATGAAAAAAATATTTGTCTCAAAAAAATAGAAGAGCTATGGTAACCAAATTTGGTAAGTAAACATATCCAGAATCGCCAGCTCGTAGCCAAATTTTGTACCCTCGCTTGATGGGCTTGAGGGGCATATATTGCTTCAAAAAGCTACGACCCTTGAAGCGAATCATGGATTCATCAATTGATTGATTTTTTGAGGGACTATATGACGTTTTAAAAGTTTCAGGTAGTGTGTCCAGTAACGGGAGAACTTTATATAACTTATCGTAACCTGGAGAGCCGCGTTTGGGCATTACTGAATTGTCGGCTAAATGTACGTTTCCCAAAAGCCAGGCAAACCTATCTCTTGTCATTGCTGAACTTATATAGAGGTTTCTTAGTTCCGGCCTTGCCGACCAGTGGTCACAATAACTCGGTAATTTTTTTTATCCCCATCAAGATGTTTATACCAAGGAACGTTTTAATTTCCTTGGCATTAGTTGGTGTCTATGAAGAGTCATCTCCACGTTTCTGAAGGGCATATAAGTTGGTCTGGAATACCATCTTATCAATCAATGCTGTGGGAAAGAGATGCGAAAATACATTTACTGGCGTTTCCAAATCATCTGGGTATCGGGGACCCACTTCCTCTCCAAACTCCTTGTAATTGGCATTACAATAATGTGTTGACTGGGTCCAAATGGTTTTTTGGCTAATTCTCTGGCGCTAAGCACAGACAAGGGAATGTTGTTTTCTTCCTCCCAGAAGTTATCATCAATAATGACATTTTATTTATGAATATTTGTTATATTGTTTTCTTCAATAAGCTGTTCATCTTCGAAAATTATAGGCAATAAATTAATGTCAAACAAATTGTCCTCACTAATATCGCCTTCGTCACTCTCCACGTCAGATTCACAATCAGTGGGAATTTTAGCTAAGAGTGTAAATAAATTTTGGGGAGCCATTTCCTCCAGCTCTTTCAATGTGTACATGTTTTTCTCTGAAATAAAAAAAATGGATATCTAGTTTCCTAGTGGTTTCAGTCTGTAACCATCATTAGTTTTTGTAAATATAAACATTGTAAAATAAAATACGTATGTGGAAGATACCTTAGAATCACTTATATTATATTTTTAATATTACATTTATAAAAAATAGAAGAGCTATGGTAACCAAATTTGGTAAGTTTAGGATTTTAGAAGAAAACTATATACCACAATTTATATTTCTATGTTAGAAGAAAAAAGTTATGAAAAATATTCGATGCCAGAAATGAAAATTTTCTACCAGACTTTTTTTACATTTTCTATTGATTCTCAAATTATCGAAGGTAAAATCAGGAGCACCTGTATATGTCGAAAGTACGCGGTAATTAATTACTTGTACTTAATGTAAATACCATAAACGTTTTACCTACTGTTGTATTTATCATCTACCTAGGTAGTACCGATATAAATTTACAGTTTTATGCCTTTAGCAAATTTTCATTAAAAGAAATTCGTTAATAAAGATGGTGGTGGTGGTAAAAAAGATGGTATGGCCTCGACGGAATTGTCATTAGCCACAAATTTTTTAACTTCTCGTTTGAGACGCTAATAAAGATATATCGATGGTGAGACTTTGCAAAAATGTTCTTAAATGAGCGCGCATTTGCGTACCTGGAACCCGAAACCAAGGTCCGTTTAAATTTTTATATGTTTATAAATATGTATATATATGCATGTATCCACACGATAACTCAAAAAGTTATCAACCGATTTTAATGAAACTTGGCAAACGTCTTTCATTTATTAATGGCTTGGGTGAGTTCGTTACGCAACCTTATCGGACCAGTTTGTCTAAAAAAAAATTATTTTTTCGAAAGGAAAATTTGTATCTCAAAAAATAACAAAGTTATTTTGATAAAATTTAGTTGATATATTGCCCTCGTAAATGTCTTACTACGTTCCCACACTCAACTTTCTAGGTTTATTATATAAAATTGAATTATGCAAATTTGAAGCATTAAATGAAAATTTGCTACCATAACGCACTTGCTGCGTCCCGAAATTTCTTGTGGCTTTATTTTCAATAACTGCATTTCTACATTCGTTTTCAAACGCAACAACATTCAGAACCATATGAATCATCGTTTGAGAGCACAAGCTCTCAGTCAGTGTGTTTCTGTTTTATATCGGGAGAGTCGCTAAACTGAAAATCTGCAAATCGTGTCGATATAGCCGTAATCCAAATGGATAGCCCCTATTTACAGAGCAACCCCTAACGTAGTTCACAAATAAACTGGCAGATGTCGCCTGATGTATTTCCATTTACAGATCTCCAAACTCAACACTTATAACATGGCATTAAATTTATTATAAAAGCTTTTGAATGTTATTAAAACAAATTACGTAGCTACTGCTTTAATATGTATATATATTATCAATTTCAAATACAAATACTTAAAACTATAGTGGAAAGGCTGTAGAGTTAAGGCAGTTAAAAAAGTAAAATAAATAGGCAGATGTATTTAAATTCCTTAATTCAATTTTTATTAAAATTGTGTTCTGTAGTAGGGACAATACCTACATACCTACTGTTTAAACTCTTTCTTAATAGCGTTTAGTAAATAAATCGGAACAGCTGAGGATAGGACATACGTAATATTGCTTTATTCTGCTAAAAATACTGTTGTTTTATTACTACCCATTGTATTCGTTTAAGTTAAACAACATTAAAACAAGATATATTAATTAGGCAGTAATTAATGACATCCTGGATAAAAATTTTCATATCCGATAACTTTCTCAGGACTTTCATGGGAAAACAAATTCAAATATAATCTTACAGTTATGGTAACTAATCTATTTTCTTGGACGAGTCTCACAGGAATGTGGAATTGAATTTGAAGAATTGCTATTGCAGTTTTCACAACGAGTTTCTGTAATTCATTATGGTCGCTCTTAGTGCAAGCAGTCCTCGTCAGATGGACTGGACGATCGATTTGTGAGGAGGATGGTTAAGCTTCAGGCTGATACCGCTACGCGTCACTAGTATTCGGAGAAAGAAAACTGTGCTTGTAAAATAGCGATATTCGGGGCTATAACATTCTAATAGATAATTTATTGGTATATGATGATACTCATACTAATTTTTTAATGTTAGTAGGCTATAACCTTATTATTTTATTCTAAACGGAAGAATCTGTAGGTAATTATGGAAATACACATACAAATTTAGTATTTTAACTCTCAAATATAGAACAGCACATGTCAGATACCATTTACAAGAGTTTGTTTTTACAGTAGCAATAATAATATATCCTTTATTCAAGAAATACAAAAATAATCTATAAATTAATGTTCATTCAGATCATTTATTTAAAACTAAATTTAACATTTTATTAGGGTTAAAAAATAGAATATTAAAAATATTCCATCCTTCTTTCCAAGAAAAAAATTTAAGAAAACTTTATAATATTTTCGTTAACAACTCTTATCCTCCCAAACTACTTAATACTTAAAACAATCACCATTACAATACAAGCCGCTCTCTACAAACAGTATCAAATTTATCTGGCAGACATAACACTCCTATAATTTAGAGTTCGGAAACATCTAACTTTTAGTGAATTTTCTTTAAAAAAATCACTAACTAATAAAACTAGGCCTTTCAGAACACATATCCGGGGTCAGTTTCAATTTTTATATGTTTATATATATATATATATATATATATATATATATATATATATATATATATATATATATATATATATATATATATATATACATATATATATATATATATATATATATATATATATATATATATACATATATATATATATATATATATATATATGTATACATATATATATATATATATATATGTATATATATATATATATATATATATATATATATATATATATATATATATATATATATATATATATATGTATACATATATATATATATATATATATATATATATATATATATATATATATATATATATATATATATATATATATAGGTATCACACCGATAACTCAAAAACTAATGGGCCGATTTTGTTGAAATTTGGTGAATACCTTCCTTTTGCTTTCGTTCGTTACCCAGGAAAATCCGCCGAGGTTCTTCTGGATAATTTTGTGTTTTCTTTGGAAAACAATTATATCTCCGGAATTAACAAAGAAAGGGCAACCAAATTCGGTACGCTAGCTTATATCATCATAGCTAAGTTATCTAACAAAATTTAGCTCTGTAGGTTAAAAGACAAAAAAGTTATAGGCATTTAAAAAATAAATTTGGGTTTTCCTCAAAACGTCAAAGTCGAGATTTTAAACGTCAAAATTGGTAATATTTAGGCAAAGAACCTGAAACTAATATGAGCCATGGAAAGAAAATGTCTTGAGAAGAATGTTTTACAAAGCCTGAAGTCTTTGTTTCAATGGTCATTGTCCTTCATTTTACTAAAATATTTCCAGAAAATTCATTTCAAATAGACCCTTTCTCTGATGCTTTGGCAGTAGCTTGGCTATAGAGTTTATCGTTTAATGGTATATAATTTTTGTCGAATTTTACGGATATATTAAACTTTATTGATTTTTTTACTAAAATTCGACAAAAATTATATACCATTAAACGATAAACTTTTCCTACAATTTGTTTCGTGTCTTGTATAAACAAGACACGAAAAAAATTGTATACATTAATTGTAGGTTATTTTGAGCTACATCTTTTTTTAAATAGAACACGTCTTATGTTATTGCATTTTTGCATTTCCATCGAAATATAATACATGTTTGTAAGAAAAGAAATTCTTGACGCAGAAAGTGCGTTATGGTAGCGAATTTTCATTTTAATTTGCTATTAACCTATAAAGTTGACCAAGAAACCAGTGTTTTCGGGAACACTTTAAGTTTACTTTCGGAAATTTGTGTAAATTTTCAAACAATAAAGTCATTTTGATGAAACATGGCACATTGTTTCTACTATATAGGTTATACCGGTAACCAAATTTGATGCCTGCTTTCTTTAAAAAAACATATTTGCTATTAAAAACATTTTTATGAAAATTCACTACCATAACGCACTTGCTGCGTCCAGACTTTTTTACATATCAATTCCATACACTAAGAGTATTTACTATGGGTTAAAGTTTATATTTAGAGATGAAACGAATTTTAAAATAACGTTTCGATATTCAAAAACAAATAATATTTTCAGTAAACTCAAAAGTAAGGATGAAATTGGACAAAGGTAGGTAAAGGAAATATGTAAGGACACTCTAAGGCCTCAATCTGCCTACTCCTTAGAGTGGTGGACGAAGGTGGGTAAAGGAAATATGTATGGACACTCTAAGGCCTCAATCTGCCTACTACTTAGAGTGGTGGACAAAGGTGGGTAAAGGAAATATGTAAGGACACTCTAAGGCCTCAATCTGCCTACTCCTCGGAGTGGTGGACAAAGGTAGGTAAAGGAAATATGTAAGGACACTCTAAGGCCTCAATCTGGGGTTAACGAGTCGCGGGCCAAAGGACTCCAGGGGGCAAGCTGAGGAAGTGGAAATAACAACATAAACTCCTGATGAAGCTTTCCCCAAGACCGTCATGCGCGGTAAAAATCCGCATCCTGCACGAGGTGACCCTGCTAATAACTAAACATGACGGATCTAGACAAGGAGGTCGAACTAAACTCCCCCAATCTACGGTGTCACGTGACCCGTGCCTATAGATGGATGGCACCAGGGCGATGGTGTCGTGAACGGAACCTCTGGAGTACCAGGCAACCCTCCAGAGTAACCCGCCTTGCACCACACAGGGGGTTCTGATGGTGTGGACAGTATTTCCCCCATTCTCGTGGGAACAACATGAAGATAATAAACACATACAAAACCAAAACCAATGAGGCTCGAGGAGTGGCTCCGGCTACAGACTTGTGCCTTGAGTCTATCCCGGAAACGGAGACGAGCCAGGGGGCGGCAGCGGACTCTGGAGGTCCCACGACCGGCGTAGATACGGGGGATCAAGGGGTAGCTTCGGCCAGAGACCTATCCGCGACACCCAAGCTGAAGGCTGGGTCCCACCGGAGGGCGGCGAGCTCCGCGGACTCCGGGGGCCCCTCCACCAGTGAGGACTCTACTGTTAGAGTAGAGGGACTGCCCCGGCAGTCCAAGCGTCTTTCCGGGGCGCAAAAAATGGCGGCCGGAACCTGGACGGTCGAGAAACCTGTAAAGGCGCAAGAGGGGAGTGCGGGTCAGAAGAGGACGCGCTCGAACTCTAGCACGCCCACTACAGACAGACGTTCCAAAAGGGCCAGGGTGCCTGTAAAGGCGCAAGAGGAGAGTGCGAGTCGGAAGACGCCGCGCTCTGGCTCTAGCACACCTACTACAGACAGACATCCCAAAGGAACCAAGGCCGGAACACCGGCGCAGACTGGCTCTTACAGGGAGGCTGCGGAGGGCCTCGGGATGGCGGTGATTGACAGACGTCATCCTGAGGTCACGCTAGACCAGAGGAAGGCGGACCTGATCCAGGCTGCGGTGGTAGCTGCAGTGGACTCTCTTCAGGAAGGGGAGAGCCCGCCTAAGTTCCACCGGACGCGCCTGACGGGGGGCATCCTCTGGACAACCTGTGCCGGCCCGCAGTCGCGGGACTGGCTGCGGAAAACGATCGGGGGCCTCGGTCAGATTTGGGAGGGGGCGGACTTGACAGCCGTCGAGCCCAAGGAACTCCCAAAGAGACGCAAGGTCCTCGTACGGATCCCTGACACCGTCCCGCAGGAGACGGTGATCAGCAGACTTAAGATCCAGAACCCTGAACTGGGGACGCAACACTGGTCGGTTCTAAGCAGAAAGGCAGAGGAGAAAGGACAGACGCTCGCCTTCTCGATCGACCCGACATCTTACAGAGCCCTTGAAGGAACCTCCTTCAAGGCATTCTGGGGCATGGGAAGAGTTAGCTTCCGCCCACTGGGGAAGCAACTAAGGGTTAATGGGACTTAGGTTCCTTCAGGTCAACCTCCAACACAGTAGGGCAGCCACGGCCGGACTACCAATGGCTCTGAGGAACACGGATGTGGCCCTCATCCAGGAACCGTACTCCTATAAAGGAGAGATCAAGGGACTCGGCGGAGCTACTGGAAAGCTTATCTACAGCAGATCCAGCGAGAACCCGAGGGCCTGCATTTTTGTCAGGGAAGGGATAGAGTTTCTCCCTCTAATGAATTTCTGTTCCAGGGACCTGGCATCGATCAAAATCCGATGTGGAGGAGCGGATGGGCTGAGGGACATTACTGTCGCGTCAGCCTATCTGCCAGGGGACAGCACGGACCCTCCTCCACCCAACGAATTGGAGCAGTTGATGGTGGGTAGCAGAGCAGGTGGATGGCAGACCATCATCGGCATGGATGCGAATGCGCACCATGAGTTGTGGGGTAGCTCGGACACAAACTCTAGGGGTGAGGCACTTTTACAATTCTTTATGAAATTTAATTTAGACAAATTGAATAGAGGTAATAAACCGACCTTCGTCACAACACGGCGTGAGGAAGTTTTATATCTAACAGTTTCCACCCAGTTTCTGGGTGACTTTGTTAAAAGCTGGGCTGTGTCTGGGGAAGTGAGTAGCTCAGACCACAGATACATCCGGTTTGAAATCGCCAAAGTCAAAAGAGAAACGGTATGGTACCGGGACCCCCGCAAGGCGGACTGGGAAGCCTACAGGGCAGACCTGGCTGTGGAACTGCGGGGGTTAAGAGTACCATAAAAAATTCAATAGACCTCGAGATTGCAGCAGTCCAATTGCGAGACGCAATTACCTCGGCCTATAACGCCAACTGCCCCCTGAAAATGAGGGTGTCCACCAGGAACGTCCCGTGGTGGAACGAGGACCTCAGGCAAAGGAGGACGCAGGTTCGTAAGCTGTTTAACGCGGCCAAAAGGTCGGGAGCATGGGATGAATATAGACAGGCCCTATCGACCTATAACAAAAGACTGAGGGACGCCAAGAAGGAGTCGTTGAGGAGGCACTGCGAAGAAGTGGAAAACACGTGCGAGAGTGCTCGACTACACAAGATCCTGTCTAAGGGCCCTCAGACTAACATAGGCTCCCTTAGAACACCCACGGGGGGCTTTACAAGCTCGGGGGAGGAAACTGTGGAAATTTTACTCCAGACGCACTTCCCCGGCTGTAACATAATAAACCAATCACCTCCGGACTGGGAACACTCAGAAATAGAGGCGCCTTATAGGCGGGCATCTAGAGTAGACTGGACAGTCGCTAAAGAGGTGGTTACCTGGAGCAAAATCAGATGGGCCATTAACAGCTTTAAGCCATACAAATCGCCGGGATTTGATAGAATAATGCCCATCATGCTCCAACAGGGGATAGATATACTGGCGCCGGTGCTTACCCTCATTATGAGGGCCAGCCTGGCTCTGGGGTACATTCCGAGGGCATGGAGACTGGCCAGGGTTGTATTTATTCCTAAACCTGGGCGTCCAACAGACCAGGCAAAGTCCCTGAGGCCAATAAGTCTCATGTCCTTCTTGCTGAAAACAGTGGAAAAACTGCTCGACCGGCACATTAGGGGCGGTGTACTGGAAGCATATCCTCTACACTGCGGACAATATGCATACAGAGCAGGATTCTCAACAGAAACAGCACTGCACCAACTGGTGCTGAAACTGGAGAATACGCTGGAGAACAAGGAGGTGGCGCTGGGGGCCTTCCTAGACATAGAGGGGGCCTTTAGCAACACCTCGTTCGGATCGGTTCTGGCAGCTGCCCGGGAGCGTGGAATAGAGGAGACCTGCTGCAGGTGGATCGGTTCCATGCTCAGGGACAGGGCGGTGTTCACCTCACTCGCGGGAGGGACTCTGCTGGCGGGGGTCGCGGCGGGGTGTCCGCAGGGGAGGGTTCTGTCTCCCTTGCTCTGGTGTCTAGTCGTGGACGGCCTGCTGGGGAGGCTCTCGGGAGGGGGGTATGAGGTACAGGGCTATGCGGACGACATTGTCATCATAGTCCGAGGAAAGGTCACACAGGCAGTGTGGGAGCGTATGCAGACTGCACTGAAAGTGGTGGAAGGGTGGACGGTTGATCAAGGGCTCGGGGTGAGCCCCGAGAAAGCAACCGTCGTGCCGTTTACGAGGAGGAGGAAGTGTGAAAGCCACAGAACTCTCACTCTATACGGTAGGAGCGTTCCAATCGCCAGGGAAGTAAAATATCTTGGGGTCGTATTGGACTCTAAGCTAACCTGTAATGGTCACATTGGAAAAATACTGCGTAAGGCAGTCATGACCTTAGCCGTCACTAGGCGGCTATATGAAAAAACGTGGGGACTAAGACCTAGTATGGCCCACTGGCTGTACACAAGGGTGGTCAGACCATCGTTAACATATGCGGCACTGGTCTGGTGGCCTAAGATGACACAATCCAGTGCCAAACAAAAACTAGGCAAGATCCAAAGGATGGCTTGCCTAGGCATCACAGGGGCCATGTCTTCAACCCCAACAGCCGCCATGGAGGTGTTGCTGGATCTACCCCCCCTACACTTAGTTATTATGGGAGAGGCCAGGCTAGGACTATACAGACTAGCCTGCAATAGTAGACTGAAGATCAACCCAGGCTTCAGGGGCCACTGCAAAATTCAGGAGATCGTGAAGGAGCCCATGCTTGAAATGAGGTCAGACTTCGCGAGCCCGCGAATGTGCAGGTAAAACAACTTTACAGTGGAAATCTCTGATCGCGAGGCATGGCGGGAGGAGACGCCGGGCATGCCACGGGACGCGCTCGTCTGGTTCACGGACGGATCTGGCGGCGAGCGTGGGACAGGGGCAGGTGTTTACTCGGAAGGACCGAGGGTAAGTCATAGTATTTCCCTCGGAGCCCATGCAACGGTGTTTCAGGCCGAGATGTACGCCATCCTGCACTGTGTGCGGGAGAACAAGAGGAGGGGCTACACCAACAAGCGGATCCTCATAGCCACAGACAGCCAGGCAGCCCTTAAGGCACTAAGTAGCCCACGGGTAAATTCCTGGCTGGTGAGTGAGTGCCGAGACGAGACGAGCGACCTGGCTGGGCAGAATGAGGTGACCCTCATCTAGGTGCCGGGTCACTCGGGGGTTAAAGGCAATAAAGAAGCTGACAGTCTCGCGAAGAGAGGGTCAGCAGAACCATTTATGGGACCAGAACCGGCTCTGGGCGTGTCAAAGAGCACTGCCAGGGGAGCCATTAAGTCCTGGGTCAGGTCAGGTCAGGTCAGGTCAGGTCACACACACATGGCCGTCAAGAAACACCTGCATAAAATGGGGCGGTTCGAAGGGGACCTCGCGTGCAGACTCTGCGGCGAGGGGGAGGAATCAGCCCAGCACATCTTGTGTGAGTGTATAGCTCTGGACCGGAAAAGACAACTGATCTACGGTCACTCTAGACCGGAGACAGAGCAATATAAAACTTCACCCTACCAATCGCTGTGCAGACTAGTTCAAGGCACAGTGATCTTGGAATGGGTGGAGTAAGACTAAGGGTATGCACAATCAACCAAGGGTTGCGGTGCTATCGGGGCGGCAAGGCCGCGGACGAGCCCTGAGGGAACAAAAAAAAAAGGCCTCAATCTGCCTACTCCTTGGAGCGGTGGACAAAGGTAGGTTGGGTTAATGTAGCTCGATTACGGGGCCTCAATCTGCCTACTCCCTAAATCTCGCCCACTCTAAGGAGTAGGCAGATTGAGGCCTTAGAATGTCCTTACATATTTCCTTTACGTCTTGAAAATGGCTCCAAAACAGGAGCCGAAACGTCGAGTTTCCATAAATTCTGGACGCGGGTAACCCGAGAACCAAGCATGTCTCTCATATCTATATATATATATATATATATATATATATATATATATATATATATATATATATATATATATATATATAAGTCTGAAACTGACCTCGGATTTTGCTTGCAGGGGTCCTAGTTTGCGCTCATTTGAAGAAATTGTTTCAAAATTCTAAAGTCGCGATCTCCTCATTAGTGAATTTTTAAAGAAAATTCACTAAAAGTATAAACAATTGATCTAACTTTAAAAAGTAAAGAATGCTGGGTATTTATTCTTGTTAGTATGGAACAAGGGAAGTTGGAGGATTTTTGCTTGGTATTGGTATTGAAGCAAGTGCACGAACAAGTTTTCTATATGGAACATTATAAATCAGGTAGAATTGGTAGTGTTGGTTACTAAGCCAGAGGTACCGTGGCCAAAAGAGTATTTCTCAAGGCAAAAAAAGAGTAAAAAAAACATTCTGAGTTTATGTACTACTTGGACTTCTTAGGCACATCATGTATGTAATAATTGAATAAAGAAATAAATAGATGTTGGTGGCTAATAATAGAAGCTTTATTTACAGCTCCCTTTTAGGAGTTGCGTAACTGCGTGGGTGGACGTAGCAAGAAAGGTTTATCGAAAAAACCACACCAGTTTGCAACAAGAAACTACCGCCTGGATGTTTCGTATACGTATAGCAACACCCTGTATAAATCTACGTATGCACATAAATAAACTGCAATCGTGAATTCTGCACGAGATCTAGATAGCTTCTTAAAGAACACTTTCAATTTTATCGAACACTATAGCAAATCATCGCTTACGTTGCACTTTTCAGCACACACAAAAACGTTCTCGTTAAAAATGATAAATCGTTAAATAATAAGTGTAAACAAGGCAATCTACTAGATGACGGTGAAATCTTTAAATTGTTTTATGCCAGTGAAAAAAAGTGGTTAGCGTTAATTTGTGATTTATAATCATCTAATGGTGTCCGTTTAGGTACCTGTCTCATATCCAACTATTAAAAAGATTTCGGCAAAGAAACAAGCAATGAATGAATTTGAGTTTAATTGTTGCGTGATGAAAGAACATTTGCGTTGTACAAGATTAAATAACATCAACAATTTCTCGTTACATTGAAACAAAACACTGGGATCTGATGATTAAAATTCTCAGAATGATGATACCTGCAATGATACTTTTGCAACCAGGTAATTTTAGTTTTCATCTCAGGCTGTCCCACGATTAGTGGCGCTAAAGAAAAGTATGCGAATCGAATTTTTAAGCAGAAGTTGATTTGTCTTAAATAATGTAGTATGTCGGCCGTTGGTTTTAAATAAAAGTCTAAACGAAATTGACACATAAGTTTTTAATACCAAATATGTCTTTTTTTTTTAAAGAAAGCCGGCATCAAATTTCATTACCAGTATAAGCTGTATAGAAGAAACAGTGTACCATATATTTCATCAGAATAACTTTATTGTTTGAAAATGTACAAAAGTCTTCTGAAAATAAACTTAAAAACCGAAACAACTGGTCTCCTGGCCAACGAACCTTAGGTTAATAGCAAATTAAGCTATCGAAAGAAACATTTTATGAAAAATCGCTACCATAACGAACTTTCTGAGTCCCGAATTTATTTTCTTACAAACATGCATGATATTTCGATGGAAAATGCAAAAAATGCACTATGTGAAAACTGGAACTTGTGATGAGCACTGCTAACTACAACAAAAATTATCATTTTTCATGCTCTGATGACGCTGACTTGTTCGATGAAACGATCGTAAGGTCTTTGAAATATGTGTTGTGGTGATTTGGGTTCTCCAAGTGTACTTATGAGTGCTCATCACAGTTTCCAGCGTCATCAGAGGATGAAAAATTAGAATTCACCCTGTGTATAGGAAAACAGATAAAAACTGAAAATAGCCCGGATATGGGTTCTAGAGGGCCTAGTTCGCGCGCATTTGAAGAAATCTCTTCAAAATTCAAAAGTCACTAAAATTATATCCAACTCTATATGTAAAATTGTGATGCTTAAAAATAGAGATAAACTTAAGAAGAAGAGCATGCCTATATTTCTATTACACATGTCAGAAAAGAAAATATTTATTTACATGTCACTTTGAAAGTAGATCTGACATTTGGCAAAATAATTTGTCAGTTGAATATGACATGTATTATTGCCATGGACTATTAGGCACTATTGTATTACTCCTTATAAGAATCTTGTTTTTTTGGAGTACGAAAGCTTATTTTACTGTTTTAATATTTTTCAACCCCTTAACTCGAAATGGTTTCTTTTGGCTATGGAATTACATCGCTTGTGAAATTATTGTGCCCTCATTTGGCCACCAGAGTAACCGAAATTGTTTGCATGAAATGCCTATAATAACCTTTTTTTCTTTTAACTTAGAAATCTGAATTTCGGTACATAGTTTAGCTTTGATGATGCAAAGCTGCGTACCAAATTTTATACTATAGCTTTGTTATTTCCGGAGATATAAAATTTTCCGGGAAAAACTGGCACGATTTTCTTGGATAACGAACTTCTCCAAGTCATTTGTAAAAGGAAGGTACGCAACAAATTTTATCAAAATCGGGCCATTATTTTTTAAGTTATCGGTGTGACACATAAATATATATATATATATATATATATATATATATATATATATATATATATATATATATATATATATATATATATATATATATATATATATATATATATATATATATATATATAAGGAGAAGGGTTAAGGGCAAAGCCGCAAGGAGACAACCGCATACACGTGTTTCAAGCTTATTAGCCATCATCAGTACGGTATAGCCAGGTGAAGATGGGAACACTCTGGATGAAGATGGAAAAAAAACCACGGAGTCACAACAGGCAACCAGTGCGCATTTGCAGCAACATTTGGAAGACCCTCAATCCGAGGGCAACAACCAAAAAAGCCACTAAAATTATATCCAACTCTATATGTAAAAGTGTGATGGCCAAAAATAGAGATAAACGTAAGAAGAAGAGTGTTCCCATCTTCACCTAACGATACCGTACTGATGATGGCTAATAAGCTTGAAACACGTGTATGCAGTTGTCTCCTTGCGGTTTGCCCTTAACCCTCTTCTTATATCGTACAGAAATGCCGTGTTATAAATCCTGTTATAGTTTATATATATATATATATATATATATATATATATATATATATATATATATATATATATATATATATATATATATACACACTCACATGCAAAAAAAAACGCAACACGTTAATATTTGGTAAGTTTTGAGGTCTCATAACTTTTTTATTTTTAGTCCAATTTTCATAAATTTTTAGCAAACTTTAGTTGAAATTAATAATTTCAACTTGCGTATCAAGTATTTTGTTAACTGCTGGCGTAATAGTCACTATTCAGGCTTAACTAAAAGTTCGTTGTATAACCCTAATTTTAAAACACCCTGTGGAATAATTTCCTAGCCAAATTTTTTCAAAATACCAATTTTTGTTAAGAACGATTCCTTACCTACATTTTGTTTTTTGGTTCATGTCTTTAGGTGTATCGGTTTATTTTTAAGAGCGAAATGAACTGGTCACCAACAATTTACTTTGAAAAATGTTATTTTTTGGCGAGGCGGCTATGCTCGTTGTTGCTCTAATGTCAGTTTGACAGTGATTTTTGTTACGCAAGACGTATTATACTCCTACCATGGTTTTAAATGCGGAAAATTGCGCAAAATCTGTTGCTCTTGTTGAAGATGGACGTAATTATGAATATGTTGCAAGAATCCTCCATGTTAATCGCTCTACCATCAAAAGAGTAGTCGAACGTTTTGGACAAACTGGCAGAAATAAACGTAGAGCAGGTGGTGGCAGAAAATGAAAAACTACTGCTGTAGATGACAGATTTCTTCACGTTAACACTCTGCGGGATCGTCATTTAACATCAGTGCAGACAAAAATCAACTTCAAGAGGTCCGAGGTACTAATGTTAGTGTGTGGACAGTTCGCCGAAGATTGAAGGAGTTTGGTTTGAAAGCTTGCAGACCAGCAACTGGACCCAAATTGCTTCCTCATCACCGAATAGTTAGATTGCAATTTGCCACTGAACATTTACATTGGAACTTAGGGCAATGTAACAATGTTCTTTTCACTGACGAATCCAGATTCTGCTTACATTCTCCAGATGGACGGAAAAGAGTATGGAAAAGGGCCGGAGAAAGATTTGCGCAGTGCACGTTCAGTCCCCGTCTAAGCTATGGAGGAGGTTCAGTAATGGTGTGGGCAGGAATAACCCGGGAGGCCAGCACTGAGTTGGTGGTCATCGATGGATCCATGACGGCCCACCGATATATTGCGGAGGTATTAAGCAATTACGTTGTACCTTTTAGTGCATTTATCGGAGATGGATTTATCCTAATGCAGGATAATGCGGGACCACATTCAGCAATGTGTGTTACACAATACCTCGCGGAATTTGGCATTAACAAAATGAACTGGCCAGCATTTTCGCATGTTCTTAACCCCATAGAGCATGTGTGGGACATGCTTGGTAGGCGGATCAGGGATCGCGAAGTAGCCCCGGCTACGGTAAATGAGCTTCGTTTAGCCCTTCAGGAGGAATGGCAAAATATTCCTCAAGATACTATTCGTAACCTTATTGACAGTATGAACCGACGTATGCAGGCAGTTATAAGGGCTAGAGGTGGTAATACAAAGTATTAAGCTTAATTTGTTGTGAAAAGTACGTTTCTTTCAGTTAGTTAAGTTACCGTTGAATTGTTTTGATTTGAAGTTTGATTTTGAAGTTAAATTGTTTGCATAAATACATTTTCCTGTTTTTATTTATTTTTATGTAAGTTGTAATAATTGCTTATTAAAACTAAACAATATATTGTTGCCTTTTCATTAGTAGACTAATAAACTAAGCTGTCAAACTGACATTAGAGCAACAACGAGCATAGCCGCCTCGCCAAAAAATAACATTTATCAAAGTAAATTGTTGGTGACAAGTTCATTTCGCTCTTAAAAATAAACCAGTACACCTAAAGACATGAACCAAAAAACAAAATATAGGTAAGGAGATGTTGTTAACAAAAATTGGTATATTGAAAAAAAAAATTGGCTAGAAAATTATTCCACAGGGTGTTTTTAAATTAGGGTTATACAACGAACTTTTAGTTAAGCCTCAATAATGACTAGTACGCCAGCAGTTAACAAAAGACTGGATACGCAAGTTTAAGTTAGTCATTTCAACTAAAGTTTGCTAAAAATTTATGAAAATTGGACTAAAAATAAAAAAGTTATGAGACCTCAAATCTTACCAAATATTAACGTGTTGCGTTTTTTTTGCATGTGAGGGTATATATATATATATATATATATATATATATATATATATATATATATATATATATATATATATATATATATATATATATATATGTAATTGAAACCGACCACTGGTATGTGTTCTAGAGGACCTAGCTCGCGCTCATTTGAAGATTTTTTCCAAAATTCGAAGGTCGCGATCTCCTCATTTGTGATTTTTTTTAAAAGAAAATTCATTAAAACACATAATCTATATTTATATATGTTCGTATTACCCCATTAGTTTAGACAGATAATATATCCCAGAAATATTTTTGAAAATCACAAAAAAAATGTGTGAACGGCAACCTGCGGCAGCCATATACTGCAAAAAAAAAAAAATATGCCATATAGTTTACAATCAAAGCCTGCTGTGAATGTCTAAAATCATTAGTAACCAATTTGTTACTTAATTTTCAATCATATCGCTAAAGATGCGGCTGATGGAAGCAATAAAACCGACTGGCATTTCATCAGATTTTACTGCGACATCATTGGAAATTAAGGTGATGGCAGCAAGATGATTTCTATAGCACTTTAACCATTGGTGCAGACATCATTATGCAAGAATGATGATGAGAACCCATTTGAGAAATCTCATTACTCGCAAAATTATTTCTTATTTTCTGTAAGAAAATGTGTAACACCTTTTGGCTTTAGCTTAACTGCATTATGCCTGTAACTGAAACATAACATTAAGTTCCACTGCGCGATGTTAATCAGGTTATAATTATAGATGCTTGATTATTTTCGTACCCAAGCTGATTACTGCGGACATGGATATCAGTGCTACTTGGACAAATTACTGCAAAGTCATCAGTAGTTACCAATTATGATTCACTGCTTGTTTAAATCGTTTAAGCAAGTACTAAGTGCTCCAGTGGCTTCTGATGCAGATATCTTAAACTAGGGTTTCTCAAACTTATAGACCCACGTACCCTTATGAAATTTTCTAGACAATGAAGAAATCCTACAAAACTGCCTATAGAAGAAAATAAGGTATTTAATATAAAAATATAGTCACAAACAACGATATGTTTTTAATTTGTGTGATAGATGGGCTTGTTTCTTGTGACAAAATGAGTCTATTTCAGGCGCAAGTTGGTTGGTTTTAATTTTAATTTAGAATCAGCATTCAGTCGATTCTTAAACTACGATTTTATGATCACCAGGTGTGAAAACCCACTCTCGGATGCGTAAGTCGTCACCAAGGGCAAAAGGGAATTCGCCGCTTTGCGTCAGAAGTCCGGGTATTCTTCCTGCCTTGCTGTCCAAAAATCAATTAATGAGATTGTTTTAAAATCAACTTGAAGAGTCTGATCTGCTAAGATTTCCAGCAATGATTGACACCAAAATCACCACGGAGGCAAAGAAATCACCTTTCTCCTTGTATAGTATACAGAAATGCCGTGTTAAAAAGTCCTGTTATGTATAGTATGACTCCTGGGCTCCGGATGCTCACGCAGGTGATTTCTTTGCCTCCGTGGCGATTTTGGTTGTTGCCCTCGAATTGAGGGTCTTCAAATGTGCACTGGTTGCCTGTTGTGACTCCGTGTATTTTTGCTTCTTCATCCAGAGTGTTCTTATCATCACCTGGCTATACCGTACTGATGATAGCTAATAAGCTTGAAACACGTGTATGCGGTTGTCTCCTTGCAGCCTTGCCCTTAACCTTTCTCCTTGTATATATATATATATATATATATATATATATATATATATATATATATATATATATACAGGGTGATTTACGGTCCAGAGTAGGTTAGACGTTTACGGAGAAAGGGACATAGGATTATTTTGAAAATTTGGTTTCTTGGGTAATCAGTTCTGGTCTATCGGTCTAAAATATATTCGGCGCTGCGGCGTTGCCGCTTATATTGGAAAGAAGTAACAAGTTTAAAATTTTAAATGAGACACCTTATATATTATTATTGCGTTTTTTCCATTGCTATTCCTCTCAACTTATTTTTATATAATACTGTCCCTATATCTACCTCTAACGGTTTACGAGAAATTAAACGCTATTGTATTTCGTGAGTTTCAAGAAGCCTCTACTCAGCAAGCCCGTAGCGAATTTTTATTAAAAAAGTTATTTTCCTAAAAAATCTGTTCCTCAAAGAGTAAATATAAAAGTAAAAGTAAAAATAAAAAAGATTTTATGCAGCATGTGCAATACGTCAGCTAATTCTCATAGAGTTCTTGCCATAAGAACCTAGTTTCCCATTGAGCTAGAATATCAAATTTTGGTGTAAGGTAAAGCCTTTAGAAAACCAGCAATTTCGGCGACAAAAAGAATGATGAATTTTTTAAAAGAAATTTTTGCAGATTTTCAGAAAAATGTTTTTCAATTTGTGTAATAAATCTGTTTGTCAATAATTATATCTTGTCAGATGTGTAAATAGCTTGAAGGGATTCGTTGGCCACGAAAAGCGGACATGTTTTTTCGGGAACATTCTAAGTTTATTTTCGGAGAATGTTTGTACTTTTTGAAAAAAAAATCTATTTTAATGAAATGTGGTACATTGTTACTACTATATAGGTTATACTCCAACCAAATGTCCTTTTAAAAAGAAGACATATTTGATATTAAAAATATTTTTACGAAAATTCTCTACCATAACGCATTTGCTGCGTCCAGATTTTTTTATTTTTGATATGAAACTAGCTGTAATAATGTAATTGAATAAAACCTAGTTCATCCTGTTCTATCAAAACGGTTAAAAAAAATAGTTTCTTTAAACATATGTGTCTGCGAAGATTATTACGTTAGTTTTATTAAATCTAATACCCATGCTGCTTTTATAAAGACTACTATACAGTGTGTCCCAAACTGGATGGAAATGTATTGCTATCTCCTTTATTATTAGAGATAGGGAGACAGTTAAATTAGCAATGTTTTGTAGAATTTCATGTTCGTTCCAAATGTGACATGTATTTTGCCCAGCCTCTTTTCGTTTTCGGGTTATTTTGAAAGAACCAAAATTTGTCGATTTCTTTTTTCTACCAATATCTTAATAGGCGTTGATCTGACATGTCTAAGACTTGGACATTATCAGGTCACTTTTTACAGAGTAATATTTTTGTGCTATTCTCAACTTTGGATTGTCATTTGTTTTGGTGCTACAGGTATCATCATCATCATTGTTTTTATTATGGCAGCCACATCGGATTCTGCCATATCGTTTTGAGGATAGTAAGCTATTAAATCCAATACCAGAAAACAAATGACTAAAAAAAGTGTTCAAAAAGCAGTAGGCCATGGAGTATAACAATAGACCTCTACTTTTAACATAATTTTCCGTAATGATTCACGATATAAAAATATTGTGATTTAATTTACTTACTTAGGTAATAATGCTAGGTAATATTATGTGAAACAGTTTAATAACGAAACCCGGAAATAGCAAATATAAACTCCACAAAACAACACAATTAGAAACTAAACTCAACAAATAATACAATAGAATACAATAGAATCTTAAAAATACACTAAATAGAAAATTGTTCAACATGGCCACCGTTTTGTTTAATGCACTTTATACACCTTTTTGAAACATGCCTGCAAACTCTGGTGAGGGTGTTTTGGTTAATATGATTTATAGCTTCCGTGATTCTGTTTCGTAATTCAATGATATTTTGTGGTGGATCGAATTTATACACATCATTCTTCAAAGTACCCCAAAAATAAAAATCCATGGGTGTTATATCAGGACTTCCTGCAGACCAATGAACCGGCCTATTGTTACAAATGACACGATTATTAAAATTTTGGTACATAAATTCTTTAACGATCCTAGCATTGTGAGCTGGACAACCGTCTTGTTGGTACCAAACCTCGTCTAAGTTATCATGAACTCTTCTAATTGTTGATAATATATCATTTCTCAATAGATTAAGACACCTTTCCCCAGTTAAATTATTCTCAAAAAAAAACGGACCAACGATGAAGTTACGTGAGAAATGTTTTAAAATTAACTGTCTAATCTACAAATAAAAATAACAGTTTTTTTACCTAATAAGCCGCACCAAACATTAGTACCAAACCTGTCTTGCAATCGTCTTTCTTCCTTTAGATGGGGATTTTCATTTGCCCAATAATGCCTATTATGGCGATTATAAACACCATAATTTGTAAATCTGGATTCATCAATCCATATTATGTTCAAATGAAAATTTTCATCTTGCTGACATTGTCCTTGATACCATCTGCAGAATTGAAGTCGCTCAGGGTAATCGTCAACATTTAAGTCTTGTACGATTGTAGGTTTGCATGGATGGTAATGACTTTGTTTTAATACACGGTGTACCGTACTTTTTGGAATGTCAATTTGTTCATCATAAAACCGAACAGCTTGCGAAGGGTTTTCGTTTGAAACCTGTAAGACGGCATTATTTCTTTCTTCATTTCTAGGCATTGGTAGTTTCTTTTTGTGGAAGCTACCGTCGTTCAATAGATTGGTCACTATCCTGCTAAATATTTCGGTGTTTGGTTGTCGTCTATCTGGGTAGTTGTTTTGATATGAATTTGCAGCTGCCTCAGTATTTCGGTTAGAACGAATATAACATTTCAACATGTCAAAATATTCTTCATAATTGAACATAAGGTTGAATATTATTTAAAATAAACAGGTAACAAACTATTTTGTACAAAATTTTAAGCAACATGTTAAATACACCTCAAATTGTTCAGATAATTAAGAATGACAGTATTCTTAATTGTCGCGATAGTGTTATATCCATAGCAACCTTTCTTCTGTTGTTTTTCAGTTGACTTACGTTTAAAGATCGAACTATTTTCAAAGGCGTCTTCGTAAATCATTAATCTGCTTTTTGTTGAGTTCTGTTAGTAAATTTAGTTATTTACTAGGTTTACCTATTTAATTAAATTATAGCAATTTTTTAGGATAATGTTGTAATGTAAAATATCATTTGTAATAATGGGCCGATTCATTGGTGTGCTCAAAGTCCCTATTGTTTTATGGTGAATCATTACGAAAAATTATCTTAAAAGTAGCAGTCTTTTGTTAGACTCAATGGCCTACTGCTTTTTGAACACTTTTTTTTGTCATTTGTTTTCTGGTATCGGATTTCATAGCCTACAATCCTCAAAACCGCTTTTCTCAAAATTGTCAGTGCAGTTACAAGATTTCTCAAGCATGTTGTACATCATTGAAAAGCGTTTTTCACAGGATATCACATGAGCAAAAAATCCGATATGTCTGCCATAATAAAAACAATTATGATGATGATACCTGTTGATCAAAAACAAATGACAATGCAAAGTTGATAATAGCAGAAAAACATTACTGTGTTAAAAGCGTCCTCATAATGTGCAAGTCTTAGACATGTCAGATCAACGCCTACTTAAATATTGAAGAAAAAAGGAAGCGACAAATTTTGCTTTTTTCAAAATAACTCGAAAACGAAAAGAGGCAGGGCAAAATACAAGCAATATTTAGAATTACCATGAAATCCTACAAAGCATTGCTGATTCAACCGTATCCCTATCTTTAATAATAACGGAGATAGCAATACATTCCCATCTAGTTTGGGACCCACTGATACCAAAATTGAATATTCTAGCTCAATGGGAAACTAGCTTCTTATGGCAAGAGTTCTATGAGAATTAGCTGGCGTATTGTACACACTGCATTAAATCTTTTTTAAACGCTTATTTACCCTTTGAGTAACAGATTTTTTTGAGATAATAACTTTTTTAATGAAAATTCGCCACGTGCTTGCTGAGTGCAGGCTTCTTGAAACTCACGAAATACTGTAGCGTTTTATGTGAGAATTAATTTCTCGTAAACCGCTAGAGGTATAGGGACAGTATTATATAAAAATAATTGGAGAGGAATAGCAAAGCGAAAAATGCGATAATAATATACAGGGTGTCTCCTTTAAAATATAAAAGTTGCTGCTACTTTCTAATGTAAGCGGTAACGCTGCAGAACTGATTACGCAAGAAACCAAATTTTCCAAACAATCCCTTTTAGTGTTTAAAAAAATCAAATCATTAAAGAGGTGTGTCACCTCTAATTCACCCCTTTTTGAGTCTATATCTACTTCAAAAATTTTTTTAAATAACAATGTTGATAAAGAAAAACTATCTACCAAATTTGGTTGTCCTATGTTAGGGCACTGTTGCAATACAGCTGTTTCTTATTATTAAAGCATTTTCCAGGGTCAATGTCTCACCAATCACGGACGTCAGAGAAAAATTTTACATAAAAAATCGGCACGCTTTGAGGTCCTCTACACACACTCATTCTGTGTCCATTGCTATGCGAATCACCCTACACCTATATGTATATGTATACAGGGTGCCCCCTAATTAATTGGACATTAACTGAGAGGTGATAGCTGGCACAAAAATAAAGCGACTGGGCTCAACATGCCTTAGTAAATTGTTACTCGTTTTCGTTTTACAGGATATTTAAATAATTTTTTTTAAATATTTTTTTCAAATATTTTGAAAGTGGTTTAACATATTATTATGAAATGTGGCACGGTGCTATTAGGCATCATGCTTAATACGATGAGAGTATCAATTTCACCACTGCCGCTTGGTGGCGCCACCGACAGCAACACTGGTTAATTAACATGGTCATAATTTTTTGCCACCCTGTATGCATATTTTCGAACAAAAATAAAAAATCCCATTTAGTTTCACACAAAAAAGTTATACTTCTTTGAAGTCGAAAAAGTTAACTGTTTTCAAAGTAAACGTACTTTTTCAATAAAATTAAATTAACGATTATGCGCAAACATGATGTATTCTCGGCTTCGATCTTAGTACAAATGTGTATCTGTTGTAGATATTTTTAGCTATTAATTAAAAAGAAATAGGTAACAAAATGGATATGGGAAAGATTGTTACAAATTGCATTAATCTACCAAATTAAATTAATCTAAGCTTAAACTGCAACTTTAGAAGCAAAAAGACAATAAATCAGAGTAAGTGCTTAAAGTGTCCACCATTTACGGCAATGCATTTTCCCACTCGTTTGTTAAAATTATCTCTTACTTTAAAGAATAAATTTTGTTGAGTTTTGATATCAGTAACACCCTGTACGATATTTTCCGGTAATTGCTGGCGGTTATTTATTTGATCTTTGTAGACAATGACTACAAATAATCCCAAAAGTAAAAATCTAGTGGACTCAAGTCGGTACTACGCGCTGGCCATGGGTGCACACTACCTCTACCATTCCAGTTTTGAAGCTACATCTTCTAAAATGATAGGTAAATTATCTCTCAAAAACAAGAGATACGTTGGTCCGCTAAGTCTGGGTGGCAGTTCAAATGGTCCCATAATACAATTTTCAAAAATGGCACACCAAATGTTTATTGAAAATTCATGTTGAAAATGATGTTCACGGATAGCATGGGGATTTTCAATCGCATAGGTATGGATATTTTGCAAATTGAACATACCTCTTCTGGTGAATGAGGCAACATCAGTAAATACAATTTGCTTGTACAACATTGGATCCTCTAAATAGCGTTCTCTCATAAAAAGGCAAAATTGAAGTCTTCTTGGTAAGTCCTGCGGTAAAAACTGCTGAACTCGAGTGAAATGATACGGATGCAGCTTTTCTTTACGTACGATTCTCGACACCAAAGATGTGCTTATACCCGCTGCTGCACTAACACGTCTCGTGCTCGTTTTTTGCGTCTTCTACAATAGGAACTACGATTTCGTCTTCCATATCATAAATTACACTCGGCCTTCCTGCCTTTCTGTTTTTGGGATGAAATGAGCCAGTTTCACCCAATCTATCGTACAGTGCGTTGGTTGCCTTCTATCAGGATAAAGCTCAAAATAGCGCTGTGCCGCTCTGCGCGAACAAAAATTTTCCTGGGCATAAAGACACACCATATCTCGTATTTGTAAATTTGAAAAATCATTATGACGTGGCATTTTAACGCAAATAACGAGAATAAAGTGACAAAGATACTTGTTTAGTGTCAGTAGATTTTGACAAGTTATAGTAAACAAGTTCCTAGTAGCTACCATAACATACTTAGCAACAAAGTAAATACAGATTCTTGGTTTTCATTGAAAAAGTACGTTTATTTTGAAAACGGTTATCTTTTTCGACTTCAAAGAAATATACCTTTTTTTGTGTGAAACTAAATGGGCTTTTTTAATTTATGTTCGAAAATGTGTATACAGGACGGACAAAAAATTATGAGCATGTTAATAAACCAGTGTCGGTGAAGCCACCTAGTGGCAGTGGTGAAATTGATACTGTCATAGCACGTCACGTCACGCATGATACCGAATGATACCATGCCAGATTTCATAATAATATGTTGAACTACTTTCAAGATATTTGAAAACGAAAACGATTAACAATTTACTAAGGCCTGTGGGGCCCACTCGCTTTATTTTTATGCCAGCTATCACCCCTTAGTTATTGTCCAATTAATTATGGGATGGGGTACCCTCCATGTATATATCTATATATATATATATATATATATATATATATATATATATATATATATATATATATATATATATATATATATATGTATATATATATATATATATATATATATATATATATATATATATATATATATATATATAAACACATAAGAGTTTCAAGTGTCTCAAAATAAGGCTTTTACGGTTCTAATTCGTGCCGTTTAAAGAAATTTTCCCAAACTCTCAGTATCGCGTTCGTTCTATTAGCGAAACTTCTTAATAAAAAGTCACTAATCTTACAAGACACTATCTATAAATTATATATGTTTTTTAGAGTCAGGTAGTAGTACAGTTTATAATATCAAATACAAACGTATTATTTTACGTTTATAGAGGGTAACATTTAAGTCACAAAGGAAGTACCTTTCATTAAATGCTCCATCAAGACGCTAAAGAATATATCACGTAGGGGTAACTCTGATGCGTATAACCAGCTCTATAAAAAACAGAAGTAAAAGTATAAACTCAACACGTGTGGCGGCGACGGTTTGCAAAAGAAAACCGAATTACTAATTATTTTTAAATAGAAGGATAGATGTTTACCTCTAAAAAATCGCTTTAAATTACAGTAGACCCATTGAAACAGATGAACATAAATTTGGACGGTTGAGCCACATCATAGAACGGTACATCCATCATTCTGCAAGCGCGACGATAGAGTTTATTCCGGAAAACATATTATGTTTGTTTTTAAAGTTTGTCACATACAGAAGAAGGTATACATGGGAATAACAGGAATGCATCAGCCCGGAGTTTTTGAGCCCCGCACAAAAAAATCCAAAAAACATTTCGGTCCCTTTGCAAGTGCGTTATAATGAATGCTAGTGAATTTTCAAAAGAATCTTAAACTATTAAAAGTAATAGTTTTAACCTAAACAGACGTCGGAGATCGGGTTTAGAATCACTAACACAAGTTCACGTGAAGAATTTCTCTCTTTCTATTATCATAAAAAATATTCAAATCCTATGTTCTAGTTCCTGTTAGGAAAAAACTTTTAATGCTTAAAACTCAATTTCCTATGACGCTGGAAAATTCAAAATTGGTGAATTTATGCACTGTAAATCTCTTCAAAAGAAAATTTGGATTACAAATTTCATAAAAGCTTCAAAATCTTGTCAGAAGGAGACTTAATTCATACCCCAGAAGTGGATTCATTATTAAAATAACTTACCTACTTTAACAATTAATTAACGAATATTAACGTTAATGTTCTTATTCTTTGATTTACAATTTTAGAAACATCATAATTCTACAATCATTACCATTTAACCTCAATACAGAACTGTCGAACCATGCTCAATAAACAAAGCACGATATTATTCTTTGGTTTCGAATTTTAAAAGCATAATATAGGTACAAGTTGTTATATCTATTTCAATCACAATCATTTAACACCTATAACTAGGTCTGTCATCGCACGTAACCTATATAGCTTTTAAATACGATGTTTTAGTAAACAAAACATTTCGAAATATCTGTCACCACAGAATACCAGATATTTAATGAAATTGAAGGTTTTCTAATAAGCAAACCTTAAAACGTCATTTTACTCTAGTTTTAACGAACAACCGGCAGACCAACAGACCGACAGACCTACAAACCGACAGAACGACAGACCTACAAATCGACAGAGCGACAAAACGACAGACCGACAGACCGACGGACCGTCGGACCGACAGACCGACGGATTGACAGACCGACAGTCTGGAATGTAATGTTTTCTATAAGCTTTAATACTTTTTACGATGCTTAGGCGAATTGTCGCCGATGCCATACATCCATATGTATGTGGAAATTATTGTGTTACGGCTTTTTAGCGGATTTTAAAAAAATCGCTAAAGATGGGATCTGTGTGATCAAATTTGGTAAGTACCTTCTTTTTGCAAGTGGCTTGGATAAGTTCGTTAACCAGGAAAATCGGACCAGATTTTTCCGGAAAATTTTGGATTTTCTTTCTAAAAAAATGCAGATAACAATGTAAGGGCAACCAAATTTGGTACTCGTGTTTGTATTATAAAATTTAGGTCTCTAACTTTAAAGACAAATAAGTTATGGCAAGTTAAATAAACAAATTTTGGAGTTTTCCTCAAAACGTTAAACTCGCAATTTTAAACGTCAAAATTGGCATTGTTTAGGCAAATAACGGGTATAAAAAAACGGATTGTGAAAAGAAAATGTTGCAAGAGGAGTGTTCTGCGTTTCAGGTTCAACCGGCATTTCCGTTAATTTTGCTAAAATGTTTACAGAAAATTCATTTCAAATAGACCCTTTCTCTGATGCTTTGGCTGTCGGTTTAGTTAAGTTGATGCTTTCGCTGTAGGTTTAGAGAAGTTTATGGTTTAACGGTTTATAATTTTTAGCTACTTTTCGTAGAACAAATTCGTTAATAAAAAATAATCTGGGCGCAGTAAGTGCGTTTTGGTAGCGAATTTTCACTAAGCCATGCAAATTTCAATAACTCAATTTGCTATTAACGTGACCTTTGTTGGTTAGTTTATTTTCAGTTTTTTTTTTTATTATTTTCAAACCATAAGTAATTTTGATAAAATATAGTACATAGTTTCTACTACGTAGGCTATACCGGTAATCAGATTGATGCCTGCTCGCATTTGCTGTTAAAAACATTTTTATAGAAATTCACTTCCATAACACACTTGCTGCACCCAGACTATAGAAAAATGTTTATATATTTTCAAATAATAAAGTTATTTCGATGAAATATGGTACATTGTTTCTACTATATAGGCAACCAAGTTTGATGCCTGCTTTAATCAAAGAAAGTCATTTGCTATTAAACACATTTTAAAGAAAATTCGCTAACATAACGCACTTGCTGCGTCCAGACTTTATTTACCAATAGATAACGTAGACGTATAAACAGTAGGCATTGAGGGACGTTCTTTTTTGTATTATTCGTCAAAGAAATGGAGATGCCATATACAAGGCGCTTTAAAATAGTGACTGAATTCGAAAAAATTGAAACGACTGTAGCTCAAGTGGAACATCTTAATATTTTAGAAATGCAGGACGTGACCCCTGCTTTGTATAATACTTCCTATACTTAAACACTCTAGTTTCGGAAATATTGACACTTATTGTCGCATAGCATGATTTATGTAGGGATCAGTTTAAATATTTTATTAAGGTTCATTTCTAATAACCGATCAGGCTGTGGGGTTATTTAGCGAATGTTCGAAGAAAATATCAAAAATTACCTTTCAGTTTTGTCGAATTTCCTTAAAAAGAATCATTAATGGGAAGATACGTATTTATATATATATATATATATATATATATATATATATATATATATATATATATATATATATATATATATATATATATATATATATACATATATATATATATATATATATATATATATATATATATATATATATATATATATATATATCGAACCGATAACTCAAAAAATAATAGACTGCTCTTGATCAAATTGGGTGAGTACCCTCTTTTTGCTAGGCTTGGATATGTTCGTTAGCCAGGAAAATCGGACAAGGTTATCTAGGAAAATTGATATCTCCGGAAATAACAAAGTTATGGCAACAAAATTTGGTACGCGTATTTATATTATAAAGAGCGAACCACGTGCCAAAATTTAGGTATCTAAGCTTAAGGAAAAAACGTTACGGGGAGCTAAAGAAACAAATTTTGGAGTTTTCCTCAAAACGTCAAACTCGCAATTTAAAACGTCAAAATTGGCAATGTTTAGGCAAGGAACGTGAAACAAATACGGATTGTGAAAAGAGAAGGTTGCAAGAAGAGTGTTCTGCGAACCCTTAAGTTTCAGATTCAACCGTCATTGCCCTTCATTTTACTACAATATTTACAGAAAATTCATTTCAAGTAGACCCTTTCTCCGATGCTTTGGCTGTCGGTTTAGTTAAGTTGATGCTTTTGCTGCAGCTTTAGTGAAGTTTATGGTTTAACAGTCTATAATTTTTAGCTAATTTTCGTAGAACAAATTCGTTACTGCATTTTAGCATTTTTATCGAAATATGATGCATGTTTGTAAGAAAAAAATCTGGACACAGTAAGTGCGTTTTGGTAGCAAATTTTCATTAAATCCTTCAAATTTCAATAACTCAGTTTGTTATTAACGTAAGTTTTGTTGGTTAGGAAACCAACATTTAACTTTATTTTCGGAAATTTTTTGTATGAACGCGGCAAGGGCGTTTTGGTTGCGAATTTTCATTAAATGTCTTAAAATTCAATAACTCAATTTGCTATTGACCTTAAGTTCATTGGCTAGGAGACAAGTTTTATCGGAAACATTTAAAGTGTTTGTACATTTTCAAATAATTATTTTGATAAAATATGGTACATTGTTCCTACTATATAGGTTATACCGGTAACCAATTTGATGCCTGCTCGCATTAGAGCGATATATTTGTAATAAAAAACATTTTAATGAAAATTCACTTCCATAACGCACTTGCTGCGTCCAGATTTTTTTAGAAATCAAACAATTCGTTAACAAAATTGAAGCAGCTTCAGATTTCATTTGTTTTGTAAAACCAGGAACGACAGATGAGCTGAACCGCTCCTGTAAGTTAATGCTGAACACAAATTCATCCAGTAGTATGTAAAGATCGCATTCAACGGCGGTGTATATCAGATCTTAGACAAGAAGTGAACACCACCGACCGGTGTCACGGATCATAAATGTTCACTTATGTTTCTATTAAAACTACCGACATCCTATTAACACAGGAAAAGTGAAGATATCTGCAAGCGATATCGCAGGAGACGAGACTTATTACTACTCCCTTAGTGTTGAAAGGCGTCTCGTGCCAAGTTAAACAATCTTCGCCTAATGGGAGCCTACTTACTGTTTACGTTTCTTTGTGCAGCTACATGTACAAATTGCTACTTCTATCGGCAACGGTCTACATTATATATGATTCCTTTGCTTATCAGTCAATTGTTTTAGTGAATTTTTATTTAAAAAAATTCACTAATAGATAGGTATCGATGGTGAGACTTTGCAAAATTTTTTGCAAATGAGCGCAAACTAGGACCCCTAGAACCCATATCCGGGGTAAGTTTCATTGTTTATATATATATATATATATATATATATATATATATATATATCTATATATATATATATATATATATATATATATATATATATATATATATATATATATATATATATATGTGTGTGTGTGTGTGTGTATCCGTTTGATAACTCAAACAATAATTAACCGATTTCGATGATACTTAGCAAGTGGTTTTCTTTTGTTAATGTCTTGGATGAGTTCGTTAGCCAGAAAAATCGGACGGGGTTTTCCGGGAAAATTTTGGGTTTTCTTTCGAAAAATTTTTTTTTCTCAGAAAGTAACAAAGCTGTTTTAATGAAATTTATTATGTATGTTGCCCCAGGAGAGATCTTACTACGTACCAAAATTAAACTTTCTAAGTTTAGAGAAGATTGAGTTATTCAAATTTTAAATTTTCTTTCGAAAAAATTTGTTTCTCCGAAAATTACAAAGTTATTTTAATGGAATTTTGTGTATATCTTGCCTTAGGAAAGACCTTACTACGTATTAAAATTAAACTCTCTAAGTTTATAGAAAATTTAGTTATTTATTTATAATTCACTAACAGAGAGGTCACCATGGTGAAACTTTAAGAAAATGTCCTCAAATGCGCCGCTTTATTAAAGCTCATGAAACCCATCTTAAGGGTTAGTTAAACCTTAGGGTAGGCCATTTAAGATTTGGAATTTTATTAGGCTATAAAAAAATAATGAATATTTTTTCAAAGTTATGAGTTTATTAGAAAGATTGAACCTTTCGATTTAGGAACAGAAGACAACATCATTCAAATGACTGCCACGGCTAGCCTTACAATACCCCATTCGATCAGTACAATTTTTCAGTACATTTTCGATTGTTTGGGACCCTATTTCGTCAATGGCAACTTCTATTTCATGTTTCAAGTCGTCAATCGTCTCTGGATGGTTAGCGTAACACTTGTTCTTAACAACTCCCCACTAAAAAAGGTCCAACGGAGTCAAGTCGCAGCTTCGAGGTGGCCAATTGACATCAGCATTTCGGCTGATTATGCGATTTTCGAAAACAGTGCGCAAAAGATCAATTGTTACGTTGGCTGTGTGGCACGTTGCCCCGTCCTGTTGAAACCAAATGTCGTCTATGTCATACTCTTCAATTTTTGGAAACAAAAAATCTCTTAGCATGGCGCGGTAGCGATCGCCATTCACCGTCACCTCGTTTCCTTGCTCATTTTCAAAGAAAAATGGCCCAATAATGCCACCAGACCAAAATCCGCACCAGACAGTCAATCGTTCTGGATGCATTAGTTTCTCCACGATGACGTGTGGGTTTTCTGAGCCCCAGATACGACAATTTTGCTTATTTACGTATCCTCCGAGGTGAAAATTAGCTTTATCTGAAAAGATGATTTTTCGGTAAAAATGCTAATCTCGGATCAAGCGGTCTTCGGCCAATTGAGTAAACTGAAAACGCATCGGATGGTCATGCGGCTTCAGCTCTTGCATCAATTGAAATTTGTACGTATTCATACCGAGATCTTTATGTAACATTCTTCTCAAAGAAGTGCGTGAAATGTTCAATTCTTGAGAACGATGACGAGTTGATGTTGATGGTTGTTCACGCACACTCTGAGGAACAGCAGCGATGTTTTCGGTTGAGCGCACTGGATGAGTACGTACACGGGTTGTTTTATCCAACAACGATACAGTTTCACGAACTCTCTTCATAAATTGTTCCACAAACTGCGTTTTTGGCACATCCTTTTTGTCAAATTTTTTTCGTAAATTTCTTACAGTTTGAGTGGAAGACTCACCACTTTGGAAATAAGTTTTTAATATTTCCCATTTCATAAAACATAAAAGTAACTTTCTGTCACATCGGAAATGCCATCAAACTTTCCAACCTCAAAATAACCTAAAGTTCCAATTCCAAACCTTAGATGGCCCACCGTTTATATGGCTACATATATATATATATATATATATATATATATATATATATATATATATATATATATATATATATATATATATATATATATATATATATATATATATATATAGTTAAATAAGGCCCTTTTGGCTTTATGATAAAAAATAATTTATTTAAACCCAAAAAGTACTATTAATTAACAAGGTGATTAATTACAAGTTACAACTAACGAACTATGAACGTTGTTAATCGTGGACAAGTAAAGAATGAATTCTAAATCTACATAACTCATACTTATAAACTAGGATTGATTATGATGCAGTTTCTAATTGAACTCTGTGACTGTGTGAGGTCGATGTCATGCTGAGTGGACTAGATCGGGCCGGATGTCGTGGTATTATTCCTACAGCAATCGGCTACCAGGCAACGTAACTCCTCCATCCCTAATGTGAAGGACGTCCTCGTTCTTTTCAGTAAGCTCTTCAGCACATAGGTTTTTTGATTTGCGTAGCATGGCCTTCTTCTTGAACTTATGTATGGAGATGTAACACAAGATGACCACTAGGATGACGGTGATTATGGTAGTCATTCCCATGTGTGTTGAATGTACCAAAGGATGCAGTACATTGTGATGCTTCTTTTGCTCCATCTGACTTTTCAACTTGCTGGCTTCCTTGAGATGAATTGGATTGAATCTTATGATATGTTGCGGCTGTGGCTGTAAGGGTTGTATCAACTCGGGTACCCATGTAATGTTTGGACTGGTTTCTTCATAAGTCTCTCCATTTATAGATATCTTGCATCGTTCTTGACTGGCTACGAGGGTGTTGGTGATGGTAGTTTGTCTGTCTAGTCTTGACGGACACTCTTCTGAGATGCTGGTCTTCTGGTTAGTGATCAGTAGGATATTTCCGTTTCGCAGTTGAACGGATGCTGTGTAAGAATTGGTTGTGGTGGCAAAGAGGCATGTTGATACGTTGTCTAATTTGCATCTTTCTTCATGGGGTTGGTCAGTACATATTATGGCTTCTTCGACAGCTGGGCATTGTTCTGCTGT